>CM018034.1:35185178-35545178 GCA_008638375.1 Nyssa sinensis
TATACTTGCATCGATGATCAGTTACAAAATTTCGATGGTGGATGTTGGCTTAGAACAAGGTTTGTTCTTTTGATTGATTTTGATACATTAATTTGAATTGTTCGTTAGTTGCTTTTCTTAAAATTATTTTCGTTATACTCAAACCCCCCATCCTTGTTCACATAGCATAAAACTAGGCTAGATACTCTCCGTGGGAACGATCCTTACTCGTATTACTACATGTATTTTTAGGAGTTTAGATTTTATTTTTTGGTTGCCTGCAACAGCACACCACATATCTTACCCTCTGAAGTCAGTAATGCACAAACCTAAAGTTTCTGGACGACTAGTGAAGTGGTTTGTGGAGCTGGGGGAATTCGACATATCCTATGTACCCTAAACCTCTATTAAAGGCCAAGCATTGGCGGATTTCGTGGCAGAATTCACTCCGACACTACGAGATAACACTGAAGTCAATACAGACACGGTGGTATGGCAACTCTACGTCGACAATTCGTCTACCGATAAAGGTTCGGGAATTGGCATCGTGTTCCAGTCCCCAGATGGGATTATAACAAAAAAAGCAGTCACCCTACGGTTCAAAGCTTCAAATAACGAGGCCGAGTACGAAGCACTAGTCCTCGGTATGAGACTGGCCTCAAATGTGAAGCTCAGAACCTTGAAACATTTTCGGACTCCCAGCTGGTGGTGAGCCAGGTCCTGGGGGAATTCACTGCCAAAGACGATAGAATGGTTAAATATTCATAACTGGTGGATTTATTAAAAACGTCCTTCTCTTCGTTCACTATTCAGAAGATTGAAAAAGGTCAGAACACCAGAGCTGACACCTTAGCAAACATGGCCTCTCATCTTAAGCTAGGAAAAGACTCAAAGGTAGAGATCTCTTACCAAGCAAAGTCGAGCATTGATGAGGTACAATCCATACAAATCTCAGAATAAAACTAGGACTGGATGAAGCCTATCATCGAGTATTTGAAAGATAGGCAACTTCCAGAAGACAGAAAACCAGGCTCGAAGGGTTCGGATAAGGGCAATTCGATATTTGATCCTAGATGGGAAACTTTACCAAAGATCCTACGCCCAACCTCTCGTGAGATGCTTATCTCTAGAAGAGTCCAAATACATCCTAGCCGAAATCCATGAAGGAATCTGCGAAAATCATAATGGCAGTAGGACTATCGCCCACTAAGCTCTAACTCAAGGCTATTATTGGCCAAGCATGCTGAAGCACACCAAAGAGTATGTCCAGAAGTGCGATAAGTGCTAGCACTTCGATTCATATCAGCATCGACCTCACCACGAGCTCATCCTTATTACCAATCCTTGGCCCTTCGCCCAATGGGGGATGGACATTGTAGGACCACTGCCGAAGGCCTCACAAAACAGAAGATATTTACTCATCGCTATAGATTACTTCTCCAAATGGGCAGAAGCAAAGCCTCTAACCCACATAACTGAAGCAGATGTGAAAAACTTCATATGAAAGAACAAAATCTGCAGGTTTGGTATACCCTACGTTATCATCTCTGACAATGATACGTAGTTTACCAGAAAGGTGTTTAGGAGGTTTTGCAATGACCTGCATATAGGCCATCACTTCTTTTCACAAGGGCATCCTCAAGCCAACGGGCAGGTTGAGGTCACCAACCGCACAATTCTTGACGCCATCAAGAAAAGATTGGAACATGCCTAAGAAAAGTGGGTCGAAGAGCTCATTGGAGTACTCTAGGCCTACTGAACCACTAGAAGGGCACCGACCGCGGAGACTCTGTTCTCGCTTGCATACAGTACTGAGGCGGTCACCTAATAGAGATCGGCATGCCAATGCTAAGGTCGAATGCCTTTGACCAAGAAACTGATGATCACCACCTTGCAGAAAATCTTGACTTGTTGGAAGAAAAAAGAGAGCAAGCCAGGATCAGGACTGAGGCATATCAGCGCAAAATGGCCAAAAGCTTCAGTCAAGGGATAAGGCCTCTAAATTTCCAGCTCGGTGATCTCGTTCTAAGGAGGGTATTCCCGAATATCAAAGATCCCACCATGGGAAAGCTCTCCCCAAATTGGGAAGGGCCCTACAAGGTTGTCAAAATCGTCAGGCCCACATAACCTATTGGTTGGAGGATATAGCCAGAAAGCCTGTGCCTAAACCTTGGAATATAGAGCACCTGCGAAAATATTATCAATAAAATCTTTATTTTCTTTAGAGTATTTCTAATTAATGCACAGACCCCCAGGTCTGGCCCATTCAATGCACAGGCCTCAGGTCTGGTCCATCTCACTAACTCCTATAAGCCTTGTATCAGTTATAAGAGCTTTGGGCTTGGTTAGAATTAATGCATAGACCCCCAGGTTTAGTCTATTCAATACACAGGCCTTAGGTTAGGTCCATCTCACTAACTCCTACAAGCCTTGTATCCGTTACAAGAGCTTTGGGCTTGGTTAGAATTAATGCATAGACCCCCAGGTCTGGTCTATTCAATGCACATGCCTCAGGTGTGGTCCATCTCGTTAACTCCTATAAACCTTGTATCCGTTACAAGAGCTTTGGGCTTGATTAGAATTAATGCACAGACCCCCAGGTTTGGTCCATTTGACTTGGATGAGCGCTTTTGAGGGTATATAGAGCCCTATATATGACAACATATGTTTTATTTGTATCTCATATCGTATATTGATATTCTGATGATGCACTCATGGATCATTGATATGCCTTGCAAGCCTATCCTTGGATATGTTGATGATGTACTCTTTGATTACAGATACGCCTTGTGAGCCTATCCTTGGATTATCTATTAACATACTATTTGATTGATGATATGCTTGCTTGCCTATCTTTGGACTCAAATTGTTATCTTGTTATTGTGGCAACTATTTATTGTACTGGCCGATCCCTATTATTGATTTGTTATTCTACCTTGGGATGTGCCTTTGGGACCTACAGGTCATTTTAATGATTTATATACTTAATGATTGGCTACTGTGATGTTCTATCATTCGCATGCTATTGTGATATTATCCTTTGTTTGCTATTGTCCTTTATCTTTCTTTTGGACTAACCTTGACCCATGACAGAACGAGGAGTTTACTTACTGAGCTAAATTAGCTCACTTTAGATATGTTATTTTTTTTTTCAAGACAACAAGTTGCAGAAGGACCATCAAGGGTACATATCGAGTAAACGCCACGTCTTGGGTATGTTTTTTAGGATCTGTAAACTAAATACTTATTTTTCTTGCTTTGGCATGTACAAGTATACTTTGATGTTGATATTAGTTCAACGAATGACATGACATGCAATTGATGATTACTTAAGTAATTTTGAGATCCTTTGGCGGGAGATGACGTACGGGCCACTGCCTCCAGTTGCGGATCCCTGATTCATATAGGATGGGTTACAGGTCGTGACAAGTTTCCCATAAGTCACTGATCAATTCACATCTTAATTACTCAAGAGTCATTAACCTCGACACTGGTACGATTCTTCCTAAGAATCCTTAACCTTTGCCCTTAAGCATACTACCATCTCCCAAAAGTCACAATGCATTTGATCATCTCAATCGCCTAAGAATCATCAAATTCAATCATAGCATAGTTTTTTCCAAAGACTATTAACCTTAGTACCAAGCACGTTATCGTCTCTAAAAATCTCCGATCATTTAATCATCTAAATCACCCAATAGTCATCAAGTCCATTGTTGGTATGATCCCTCCTAAAGAATCATTAACCTATAGCTCTGATACCACTCTGTCGCAACCCCGAAACCCACCTTATGTGGAATAGGGGCAACAATCGACACTGCCACTCGGATAGGCCGTACAAAATCAAATGAATTCCATAAAAGTAATAATTTTTTTTCTTTTTCTTTATTAAATGCAGAAACCACATATGTAACTCATCTTATCACAAATCGAACTCCAACAACCATCAATCAGAATATCTTCAAGTATAATTTTAATCACCATGAATCACCATTTAAGTCTGACATCATTACTAAGGTTACAATATCACAATTCTCAATATTAAGATCAACCTTACAGAATATATGTTCAAATTATGACTTGGAGTTTTACATCATCAATATTGCTCAAAAGCACATCACTAGCTCCACTAGTCGCCTCATTGCATTTCCTCCCATATGGTGCTACTTGAAAAATAGTTATAAATATGGAGTGAGCTACCTTAGCTTAGTAAGTAAATTTCCTCGCTCTGCCATGAGACATGGTTAATTTCGGTAACAGAATACAACCAAATGGCAAGCCAAATGATATATAACAATAGTCAGTCACAAAGAAATATAAATCACCAAAGATGACCTATGGATCCAAAAGGCATATCCCAAAGCAGTTTGAACAAGGTGATGTAAACAATTTAGCGAGTCAATAATAAGGATTTAGCATGTACAACAATTAGCTGCCAAATATCACAAGATACCAAATTGAATCCAATGATAGGCTTGCAAAGCGTATCAACAACCAAAGAGTGCATTATCAGATTATGATCCAATAAAAGATATGAGATACTAACAAAATATATGTTATCAATCAAAAGGGCCCGGCTACCCTCAAAAGTACTCATTCAGGTTCACCCTTCAATCGGGTTCCTAAATAGTACTAGAGCTCTTATCATATATTATGTTCTCCATAGACTAAGTGTCACATCCCAACACCCCACCCTACGTGGATGCCAAGGATGTGATGCGAGTTGGCCACCTTGCCAATTTTCTCCACCGACAATGCGACCAACTAAAGGCAACTTCTAAACTTTACAATGAATTGCATTCTAAATATAGGGTCAAAGCAGCAAAAATTAAAACCTTTTTAATTTGGGAATGCAACTCATCCAAACACGTCTATAATCAGTCACCAAATACCTCTAGAGTACTGATATACATGAGCCATGTCCCAATGCATCTATTCTATATTAATGAATTCAATAACATAGTACCACGAACTTGAATAGCATGATTCAGTCCATAATAATCCAAGACTATATAATTCATTGCCATCAAATCCTGGTTTGGGATGCCTTCGGGCTATTAGTTTCATTTCTTTGTGCCTTCTAATCTAATGGAGATAAATCCTGAAAAATGTTAGGATAATGGGGTGAGATTTAACAAGCCCAGTGAGTAACAGAGGTTCCCTAGCATGGGTTTCAAAACCAGTTCTTGCTTATAAAGCACATGGATAGTTTAGTCACTTCAAAAATAATAGTTTTATAACCACTTTAAATGCAGTTTAAGTAGAATAAAACAGAACGGAACTAGATAGAACAAACAAATCAGAACAGAATAGAACATACCAGATCAGAACATAACAAAACAGGATGCCAATATATCAATTAGGAGTATAGGCAAATAAATCAAAGAATAGAAGAGGTCAGTATTGAGCAAAACAGAATAGAATAGAACAGGATGCCAAATTGGCACATAATTAAGTATATTCGAGCTTCCCCAGCTGCCCATGAGAGGATACTCATGGGGCCTCTACCCTCTGGGTACCGCTCTGGCCTACTTTTGCCATACCGCTCAAAACTGGATTAGGCCCAACAGTCAGAATGTAACAAAACGGAACAAAGTTAGAAAAGAACGGAAGAGCAGAATAGAACGGAATCATGCCAAGTACAATGCAGTTCAAAGCGTATGCATTTAAGTATATCTGTAGAGACTTGAAAATAATAATAATAATAATAATAAAAAAATAAAATATAGGGAATATAAAATGGGACCCGAACGATATCCAATATTGGTAAATAAATAATTAAATTGAGCCCCGACTTTATATCAAATTTACTAGCATTTTATAATATTTTGTGGCATAAAAATATTTAATATGGTAAGTTAAAAAAAAAAAGGGGAGATATATCAGGTGGGTGTCAGCAGCCTTGGGAGTCGCGTATACTGTGTGGTGTGTGTTTGAGTGTAGAAAGCAAATAAAGAAGAAACTGTGAGATAGAGAAAAAGGGGAAACAGGGGAGGTCGCGTGAGAACAGGGGAAGAAAAGAAAAGAGAGAAAGAGAAGAAAAGGGAGAAAGAAAAAGAGAGAGAGGGAGAAGGAAGGGAAGAAGTGGCGATGGTCGCGAGGGGGATCGAAGCGTGGGGCGACGGAGTGGCGATGGGTTTTGGCTGTCTTGGGGCTGTGATGTTATGGTTTTGTCAGTGGCTACGGTGGACGACGAACAGTATCATGGGAACCAGAGAAATCGACCAAGAAGGCAAGAGTTCGGATCGAGAGTAGATGGGTTTTGCGATGGTCGGTGAGATGAGAAATTGATGACGATGATGGCTGCGATGTGGTACATCGCTGATGGTTGTAGCAGCAATCGAAGCTGCTATTGCGCCACCTGCTACGGCAGTAGCGGTGCAGCAGTGTAGCGGTGGGGCAAGTGGTATGTATGTATCTGTGTGTATGTATATATATATATGTGTGGTGGTGTAGCTTGAAGAAGCTGTTGGAGAAAAAAATGATGAGAAAATGGGGGATTTGAGATGGCAGTAGCGATGCGGCAGATCAATATGAATATGGGTGTGTGTGACGGTGCTGGATATAAAATGGTTGTCGAATCTTTTGTTCAGGTGGTGGATTTTTGATGCAGTTGGAATTGATTGTGTAGTAGTGTAGGAAGGAATATATATATATATATATATATATGAATGGTAGTTCGGCAATTTGAGAAATTAGGCCATGGAGGTGACATAGTTGCGCAGTAGAGGGACGGACAGTGCTGCTGTTGTTGTCTGGTCTATTTAATGAGAAAATTGAGAATCAATTGGGGGGGGGGGGATTTACAGAGATATATATATATATATATATTTGTTTGTGTTTGTGTGGCAGTGCGGTAGGGGAGGATTCTGCCGTGAGGGTTGGTTTGAACAGCATGTTGGTGTTGGGTTGCGGTTTTGTGATATGAAATTGTGTGGGGATGTTGCGAGTAGGGGTTGTCTTGAATGAGAGAGAACAGGTTGGATTTGTTGGTCTGATTTTGTCCGGATTTAGAAATGATGGTTTTAATTGTATAGGTTGATTTGTTTGTGGTTTGAATTAAGGGAGAGGGGAATTGCAGCAGAGTAATCTATGTTACATATGGGTGTGTCTGTGTGTATAGTGATGCATAGAGGGAGACAGAAGCAACAGATGGGTTTCATGAGACTAATTGAAGAATCAGACCCATATAGGCAGTATATTAGCATGGCTGGAGTACCAGCAGTGCCATAGCTATTTTCCATAGCCTATCATCAATATAGATGGAATTATTAAGCCTTGAACAAGATGAGTTCTGAAATAGAGTGCTGGTAGAATGGACAATTGGTGAAGCTTCTGGTTGGGTCCAAAGATGTTGAGCCATTGCTGCACCTCATGTTCTTGGAAGTCAAGGTGTGTAGAGTGGACAGCTTTGAAGTTGAAAGGACTGCTCTAGAGCTGAGATATAGTTGCTTGGATAATGCTCATGGGTCTTCATCTTGCTGTAATGGTGATAAAGAAGTTGGCTCACAATCAGCAACGGAGAGAGAGCTGCCAGTATTTTATAGAGATGATAGAGATGGGGTTTCTTCCACGAAAGGTCACATTTGAGATACTGTATTGAAGATTGATACAGTCTGATGTGTTGAGAATTTTGGGAAGATTAAAGGAGCAACTTGAGGAAGGGAAAGTTCTTCAATATCGGATGGATGGGATTTGTTTGGTTTGAGTTATATTGAGGGGCCACTGCAATAGAGAGAAACCTTTGATTAAAGAGGTTGATTCAACAGAAGCTTGTGGGACATCTTTGTTGACTTGATTGCATAGTGGACACAACATCCTAGGGTTGAGACACACCCTAGTCAGGTATGGTACTTTACTAAGTAAGGAATAGAATTAACTTAGGATTGATGTGCATATTGATTAAATGCTTTTGTGCTTATCTGCGGATAGAAGATCACGTAGGACTTAATTGCTTCCTTGAGTTGATTGTTTACATGTTTCCGTGCTCTTTATGATTATTGGGGAGTTGTGATTTACTTCTTGAGTTATTATCATATGTGAGTTATGTTCTAAACGGTTTATTGATATTGTGATACGTGGGTTTGCGTAAGTGTTGAGATTGATTGAGTATGACACGTAGCATTGTGAATGAAGTCTTGTGATTTGATCTTCATTGTGATGAATTATTTAAAGTATATTGCATATGCTTATGAAAGTGACGTTTCATTTGGACTGTATTATTGCATGATGAAAGCATGGCATCTTGGCATTGCGTGATTCCTTGAAAGCATAGTGTGGGTCAGCACGAGGTGCTGGTGCATTATGAGGGTGCAGATCCTGTGGTGAAAAATCCAAAATTGGCCATTAGGTACTCGCAGGCCTACGGGGTCCGGACCGTAAAGCGAGACCTATATTGGTACTTGCATGCCAACGGGGAAGAACCGTGAAGTGAGACATGGGTGTGACATTGAGATGCATGGGTGTGTCACGCATGTTGCCTGTGCATTGTGTTGATGAATTTGTGAACGTGATATAGGGTTTTTATACAGATGTAGTTTGTACATTGCCATTGTATTGTATGCATGATTAGGGAGGCATGTAGACATACCTGTACACTTGCACATGCCACGTCTTAATTTTGTTCCTTGCATTAGTATTGTACCATACCAGCATGTTGGTGCTGACCCATTCGTGGGCACAGGTTTCAGATAAAGCTCCTGGTATGTAGGACTTGATGAAGTCTTGGAGAAAGCGGAGGGGAAATAAATTTGGAAGAATATTTGGACTCTTGGGGCGTATTTTGATTTTATAAAGGATTGGTGTGTTTCTAAAAAGAATGAAAATGGTATTGTATATTGTAATAAATGATCTTTTAGTTTAAGTGTAGGAGTAGATGTGATGGATTGGATAATTAGACAATGTATATTTAACTTTGATAAGGTTGTGGCCATCGAGTGAGGATGGATTGTGATCTATTTATATTTATATGATGTTATATGATGCATTGTGATTATCAGGGGGAAAAAGGTTCGAAAAACAAAGGAGGTTCTGCCGAAATTTTTATAAACTGGGAATGTATGTGTATTGACAGAGATATATGGATGTAGCGTTATGTTAGTGGAATAGGCTTGTATCTAAATTAGTAAACTTAGTTAAAATTCGTTAAATATTTGTTTATTTATTTACTCGTCTATTTATTTTCTTCTTTTGTTTCCTTCAGTCGCGTCCCCAGGTTCGGTCGAGAATTCGGGGCGTGACAATATCCATTTATACAGAACATGTATATGAAAATATTATGACAGTTAAAATGCCACCAAGTCAGAAGTTCCAAGTTACTCACAAACTTTTATGCTTTTCTTCATTCATAGATGTTCTCCAGATATTATCTTAGGCACATCCTTGTATATCATGAATAATCATCATCAATCACAAACAGATCAGAATTTAACCATTTATGACTTATTCATCATCTTAGGTGTCCATCGGATTACCTAAGATAGCCTAATAGCCTATTACCCTTTCATTGGGTTTCATCTGAGGCTATTACATTCTTTAATTAGGCTTAGTAGTTATCAAGATTATAATCTAAGTCATTTGGACTCCAATCGTTATCAATTTAGCACTTATTTAACCTTAGGGGCAAAATGGTTATTTTATCATTCTTGTCCCGGACCCTGTCATGATCCTCAGAATAATCCACATATCTTATATATAAAGTTCTAAGTCTTTTGGACTTCATTTGGTATCTATTTTTGATCATTGGGACACATTATTTTACACTCTTAACTATTTTGGAGTCTTATTTAGCCCTTTAATTTCCATAATTATGCTTATGACAATTTATTAGATCAGATTGGCCTTTATTCGGCCTCTACTTTGCACTTACCATGCTCAGGGGTATTTTGGTCATTTTATGTTTTGTGAAATTCTGACCCCGATTCATCATTTAATCATGTGTATAGTTTCAAGGGTATCTGGGCTTCTATCTGTATCAATTTCGTCCCATTCGGACTTCATTTGGACTTCGTATAGCATTAGGGGCATTTTGATAATTTCATATGTTGTATAGCTAAATTTTTCGGGACCTTGGTTTATAAAATGGACCTCACCATTGGGTCTAGAGTGTCTGACATAATTAAAATCGACTATCTTTTATGTTTACTTGGCCCTAGGTATCATTAGGGGTAATACAGTCACTTAACATTTGCGTGTCTTTAATTTTCGGGACTTAATTCCCAAATTGGACTCCACTATTGAGTCCAGAATGCCCGAAACCCATTTCTCCCAAAACGGTGCCGTCTTAGTGACCCAAGTGTATGCAGTTGGGCGGGTTTGACCCAACCCGAACTGTCCGACCCGAATCTGACACTGTTCATCGTCTTCCCCAGGATGATGAATGGTGATCCTTAAACCAAAATTTTTTTCAATTCAATTTTGTGATGTTTCAATCATCCAATCCCTCTACTTTCCACCCCAAAGGGTTTCTGGGACCTTATACTTCAGTTATGTGTCCATTTTGTGGCTTGAATCTAAGAATGGAGTTTAGTTCAACCCATTATTGTATGAACCTATAACTCCTTCGTTTAGGTCCAATTTTAGGCCATTTCGACTAAGGTTTGTTGGGTTGTGCTCATTGGATAATGGAGCTTCAAACCCCATCCCTAAAATCCAATGTAAGGCCTCGTGCACAAGAAGCCGTTTTTAGACCCGATCCTACAACTCGACGGTTCTCTCTGGTCTTACGGCCATTTCACCTAATTTTTGTTGTTTCATGAACCATTTAGCATCTAGTTTTAATCCTCATACCTAAATTAAGGTTTAACTCAAGTTGGTTCAGACCCGGTTTGTCAAGGTCCTTTAATGGCGGTCTAAGGTCTGTTCTTAGGGTTTCATGCCTATTCAGCCCATGAAAACTCATTTCACTAATGTACTAAACATATAAGCATCATTGCATGTGAGTATATCCGACTATACAATCCACAATAGAAAATTTTACAACTTGAATTCTAGAGAAAGAAAGCTCAGTTTATGGTTGACCTCTCATGGCAGTTCCTATTCCTGTTCTTGAACTTGGTTCCTGAACTCCTTAAGCTTTTACATTCTTCTCCTCTACTTTGATTCTTGGTTCCTCCATGTACGGACACACATGCACACACAATTTCTCATTTCTCTATTTCTTTCTCTACCTCACTCTCTTTACCCGAGCACACACCCACACACTTCACTTCTGAATTCTGAATTTCATTTCCATACGAAATAGGCTTAGGTATATATAATTGCAAAATCTTAATTTTATATTTTAGTTTGTTATATGAAATCTTATTGGCTCATTTGGGAGGTGAGAGGGGCTTATTTGTACATATATACATATTTTGTGTAACATAAGGCATAACATGTGGGCCACCCAAGTGGCTAACTTTTTGGATCTAAATTCCTTCATTATTTTGGGTCAAGGGTTCAAAACCCCTTGGCCTCAATTTGGGCTTACTTTTCCAATTTTGTGCTTATGCCTTGTTTGGCTGGCACAATTTACCATTTTAACTATTTCCCTTGTAATTTCTTTTCTATTGCTCTTATCACGAAGCGGTTTCTTCGTGTCATTCCCTATTTGGGTTAGCTTCGATGTCAAAGGCCTCACGTCGGTTATTATTTCTTTGTGGTCGTCATAGTTCGCTAATTCGAGTTTCCATAGTGTTAAAATGACATCATTTCACCTAATTAATTGGTAAATTAGGTTCGGGTATTACACCCTCCTCTTTTGACGTGTTTAATTATTTTATCGGCCTATCGCAAGCATCGAGAAATTCCTGATTAACTTTCTCGATTATTCTTTGTGTCGTTTCTAATTAATAATTAGCGAACTAATTATTAATTAATTGGGTTGAGGTGTTACACTAAGTGTTGGGCATCATTCCCAATCACCGACCTGTAGGTCCACATCAGCATCTATAGAATCAAGATGGATGTTTGTGATATAAACAACTCTCAGCACTCATAATAATATCATGATCAATAGAATTCCACAAGGAATGTGCATATACATGGAATATCAAATTGCAGCAGTGAGAAACATAGCAGTTTTCCAATATCCAAATCAAAGGTATAGAAATGTGCAAGTAATCACATCAAGATATTGGCAATTGAATTCTCTACATATCCACAAAGAAGAACAAGTATCAAATTATGGAATCAATAAATGTCAGGTATGTATAATAATACAAATTAGCAGCATCGAGGAAATAAAATTGTGACATGGCTAAGGAAATACCACATATTAGAGTTTAGGTTTACTTACATTGGGTTCTTAGCATCGCATTCCCATGTGGGTACCATAATAGCTATCTCGTAGCTTTCTTTCCATTTTTTCATCATTTGGGTGATCCTATAATCATGGATCAAAGATACATTGCATAATGAATTAGTATTCATCCTAATCCCAAACATTGTTATTCAGTGTTTTAAGTTCTTTTGAACTTAGTTTATTCAATTAAGGGTCTTTAAATTTCCCATTTAGGGTTCTTTGATGCCTTTTAACTTATTTGCCTTTCAAGGGCAAATTGGTAATTTATAGCTTATTTGGCCCTTCAAGGGCAATATGGTAATTTATACTTTTAATGTCCTATATTTTTTCGTACACAAATTTACATATTCAGACACCATTTTGAGTCTATTCGGTCCTTATAACATTTATGTGGACTTATTAATTTTATTTTTATACTTCTGGTAACTTCATTAAGTTCTAAGGACGTATTCGTTATTTTTTAGTTTGATACCGAGTCTTATTTTCCTCAAAGGGATGTTACCATTAAGTTTGGAATATTGAATATATTTAATTTAGGCTTTTCCGGATCTTAATTTGCATTTATGTGACTTACATTAAGCCTAGGGGCATTTTCATAATTTTACACTTTCAAGTGTCACATTTTTTGATACTTTTTTTGCTAAAATGGGCTCCATTGTTGAGTCTGGGGCGTCAAAGAAAGTCAGAATATGTCACCTTTGACATTTAACTGGCTTTTGGATTACTAAGGGTAAAATGGTAATTATGACATTTTACGTGTCTATATCTCTAGGACTTCGTTTCACAAAACGGATCCCGCCATTGGCTCCAGAATGTCTCAAAATGTTAAGGTACATATTTTTACAGTCATCGGGATTCAATTGGTTACTTAACTAACTATTAGGATGTATTTGAAATTATTCCAGTTTGCCAGTTCATATTTTTCGGGATTTAATTTTACAAATCGAATTCCGTCATTGAGTCCGGATGCCAAAAAATACTGGGTTGCACTATTTTTTATTTCAATTGGCCTTCATTTGGCCTATTTTTGGCCTAAGGGCATTTTGTTAATTTTTCATATAATTAAAGGGATTTAAAATAAATATTTAATTAATTTCTGGGCCAAATTGTAATTAATCAAAACTGTTAGGTATCAAGGGTCATTTTATAATTTGAGAAACTATTTAAATAAACCCATTGGTTTAATTAGGTTCCAAGTGAACCAGTTCCAAATAGTAAAGAACCAACTGGTTCATCCGGTTCAATGCATTGTGTTGACATAATCATGACGTCAGCCCTACCTTTTTTTAATTTTTAATCCTTTTAAGCCAAAATGACGATGTTTCAGTAAGTGTTTTAAACCATTTATTAATTCGGTCGGGGCCCGACCCGAATCCGACCCGGTACTGTTTTTCTTCCCCATTACTCTGGTAAAGGTTCCGGTGGCCTTCTTCGGTGCTGCTGATTGTCGCCAGTTGAATTCTGGCCACTGCTCAATGTGGTTTGATTCCAAATTTTATGAGGATTCCATTTCTAAAATCAGATTTTGATTTAATTCATCTTGGCCCGTTGAATATCGGAATTTATAGTTGGCTCCGGCGAGAGCCTAACTTTTTGGCGAGATTGTTTTTTTCTATTTCGAAGCTTTTTACTCACTGTTTCGCCTTGATTTTTCTTCTATAAGTTCCTGGAAATGTGAGGAACATCTTCCCGTTCCTAAAACCAAGTAAATGAAGCCTTTCCACGTCCATTCAATTTTTCCCTCTCTAAACTGAAACTCACTGTTTCTCAATGGTTCTTTAACCATTTTTAGTGATTTAAGTTGCTGCATGTTCCAATTTTAATGCTTTTTTGAGCCTTGTAGTTTGTTTCAAGCTTTATTCGAGCTAGGTCAAAAACTTAGTTTTTCAATAATTCGGGTCTTAGGGTTTTCTTAGCCCATTTTGCCCCATTTCTTCTCATTTTTCATTCTTTTCCAATTATAAATGTCACGACCCGAGACCCCACCCTATACGGATCTCGTGTCGCGCACTCGATCCGACGCTGCTTATCGAACCAAAGGTCTCAACTTGCTACACAATCAGTGCTACTAACATGCAACAACTAAAAGTGGAATAAAATAAATAAAAGTTGCATGTAATTTATATAATGTTTTACAAAATGCGGAATACAAAATTTCTTAATACAATTGTTCATCCACAAGACGTGGATAACATGGGAGAGCTATAAGACTGTATGTACTAGATATTACACTTACAACTTCAAAAGTAATGTCCACTGCTATCTAGCTGACTGCTACTATTACTGCTCTTCTACAGCTTCATTTCCTGAAAGGGGTGGTAAGTTTGGGGTGAGCTAACTAAAGCTCAATAAGTAATTCTCCTTTGCTCTGCCATGTGTACATGAATATAGAAAGCATTATCCATAAAAGAACTAGGATAAATGCAGATGTGCTAGCCAGTCAATGAATATAGAACTCAATATCAGATGATAGAAACTCAAATGATACAACAATGAAATCTGTCTGATAATATAATCATACAAGCTACAGTCATGAGCTGTCTCAAGTATAATCATATGCACTCAAATAAAAGCTGTGAAATCTCATGATCATTCATAATGGTATAACATGATCAAGCTATGATAATCAATAAGAGATACTGATAAAAACAATTGTGGATGCACTTTAACTTGGAGCCCGGCATACCCCTTAATTCATTTATTCTCTTTTTCCTCGATCTCTCAGCCAAGCACTAACCCGTCAGTTCAGTACTCGCCTCGCAGATCCCACTTTAGCTGCCATTTTAAATACCACTTTTTATTCCGTTTTCTCGACCCGTAGGTCTAGTAAGCATCAGATGGAGTTTGTGACTGAGCACAAATCCGGCTACAATATAATATATCAAGATCATGCTAAATCCAAGAAACAGTAAATGCAATAACACTATCTTAGCAGCGAAAAGAAACTGTTGCCTTAGCAGGCCAATATAAACTGGGCTGCTGAGATCTTGCCCCTTGAGGCCTATGTACAGAGCGTACAGAAATCATGATCAAGATATACAATAGTCAATAAATACTTTTCACAGGATAAAACAATATCAATGTGGACTCGATAAACGTTCTAATATGTATGGAGTACAATTGATAATATAAGAAACACTATTGACATGGCTGGGAATGTAACATGTATAAAGGTCAGAGATTACTTACCTATTAAACCGTTTCTGTTCTTTCATAATAAAACCAAGTCACTGTTCCTTCTTCTTTGAAATCACTATTCATCAATAGATAGTATATCTCAGTTTACCTTTTCATAAGTTATGCTATTCATCAGATTTTATGCCTCTTTACTATTAGTTCCTCTTTTACTAAATTAGACTCTACTATTGAATCCGGAACGTTGAACAAAGTCGATTTAGGCTTTCGCCGAATTCAATTCCGACTTTTGTACTAAAAAGGACAAAATGGTCATTTTGCACTTTTACTGGTATTTTATTCTTTGGAACCTCATCTCATGAAACAGACCTCACCATTGGACTCAGAATGTTCGAAATAATAAAATTTGACTATTCATTTGCCTTATTTGGACTTCGTTTGACCCATATTTGAATTAGGGTTATTATTGTAAAAATAATATTTTATTTAATTTTTCTGTTTGGGCCACAGTACAATTTCCCAAAAAATCTGGGGTCGGTTTATAATTTCTCAAAGTTGTGGTCTGAACCAATGGGTTCAGAGTTAAAAACCCTAAACCAGCCTGACCCTTTACTGAACCAACCGGTTCAGTCCATTTTAAAGAACCAGAATCCAATAACCTACCTCTTATCCTATCCACGGTTTGGATAATCCTTAACCCAATTTCAATTTATTATCCCTGTTACCAAACAACCCAAATATCACTTAAATTTCATTACAAAATGACACAGTATCACTGCCCCATTTATTTCCGGTCGGGTCCCGACCCAAACCCGGTCCTGTCTTAACCCGATATGTCCCTTGATATTCCGGTCGTCTTCTTTGGTTATCTTTCCGACCACAGTCGCCGAAACAGTAAACCCTAGCCACTGTTTTTACCGTTTCTCTTCTATTTTTGCTGTTTTTTCGAATCTTTTCATGCCAAATTAATCCCCCAGCCTTAAGCTTTCATTTAGGTAGTTTTAAACCTAAGAAAACTACGGTTTCCATCACCCTGTTTCCCCAATTTCCGGCGTAGCACCAGTGAAGATTTCTTGATTGTAACATGTTTATTTTTCGATCATTTTTCGTGATTTTTGTTGCGTTAGATTCCTGTATGGACTTCCTACGTATTTACAAGCTCAAAATTAAGTTTCATGCATTAGATCTCATAAAACCCGAATTATTCTTAAACCTGTAATTGGATTTTTCTATCTAAATTCTTAACCTTTTAACTTGATTTAAATTGGAATAAAATCCTTATTCCATGCTTTATAAAACCCTATACTTTAAAATAACCAGCATGCATTTGAAATTAAAAACAGTACATAACCCAACTTACTTATTTTTCTGATTTTCTCTTCTCTTCTTTGATTTCAATTCTGTTTCTCCACTTCGAAACCCTCTAGACTCCTCAAGATGATCTCAATTCTCGTCCCTTCCTTTTGCTTCTTCTGATTTCCTCTCAACAACTCACGTATGTATACATATATATTTAACACCCGCAAACCGCCTCACTTTTTCTCTCTACCTTATTCCTCTCTCTCTCTCTCTCTCTCTCTCTCTCTGTGCAGCCTTCCTTGACTGTAGAGAACCGCCCTTTGATCCTCCACCATCCACGTACCTATGCATGCTATACATATATACATACACTTGTACTCCACTTGCCTTCTCAAGGTTGGCAGCCTTGTTGCCTTCCTCTCAACCGCACAACACACACAGTGACACACATACACACACAGTGACAACATACATGCAGCCCCCTTCCTTTCACCTTTACCTTTTTCATTTTCTATTTATATAGTATACATAAATATACACTATACAATATTTATGCATACTATACCTTTTACTATATGGATAATTTATACACATATAAATACATATTTTTATACATAAAATATATCCATACTCATGCATATAAATTCATTTATAATAGCGCGGGCATACACTCATTTTAGGTACACTACATGTTCGTGAAATATGGTTGTGCATGGAAATGCATACTTGCACGCATTACGATGTTGGGGCCTAAGGTACTCGGGTACGGCCCGACACTAGGTATACTAAGCAAGCCACTAACATTACACTATTCAGTCAACTTGCCTCCGTATACATGTTGTATCCTGGGTCTACCTCGGTACAAGTGCCATATCCCGGGTCGGGATATTACAATAAATACACACAGGTAAATTTAAACTACTAAAACAACCTTTTTGTAAGAAATTTTTAGTGAGAAAAACTCACCTCAAATGGCCATCTCTCCTCATTTCTCTGTCTCTAGGCTTGCATGGCTCATCTGAGCTTCAATGGCCTTCTCTCTTCTTGCTCCAAACCTTGCATGCAATATGCAGGGATTGCATGGCCTTTTTTTTCTTCTTCTTTCAGCAAGTCTCCCTTTCTCTCTCTCTACCCACACACAACACACTGTTCTATTTTTATTTTCTTATTCACATATAATATACACATTATATATATATATATATTAATTTGCATGAAATTTGATTGTTCCATATGAGGGCCTAATGAGGTGTTGACACCTCAATTTTGAGCATGCAAACTTGGGGTTTAAATAGGAGATATATATATATATATATTTCTTGTGAGATATATTTCATGTTTTTCTTTATCAAAAAATTCTCAATTAATTTTATTTCTCCCTCATGTACTTGTATCACTTATTTATTCTCTTCATATGTCGATTTCATAAATCGAGATCTTATCAAGTTTTCATAGCCTTTATTGTCTCGCCTTGATGTATTTAAATATATTTTAATTATTCTAATAGTCCATCATAATTATCAGAATAATTCTGATTAAACGCGCTCCCATCGAGCATTATGCTAATCTTGCTCAAGTGTACTTTGTGCACTAATTTTTCACATTTTCTTGTGTGTTAATCCTCGATTAACACTAGTTGTAACTTTTATCAAATTGTGGCCCTCGACATTAAATTTCATTCTCACATCAGTTGTATCTAATTTAGAATTTATTATTTTCATCATTTATACATTTGCTTTTGTATTTACAAGTCACTAGTCATAACTAGCATTGCGTAAGGTTATTAAGAAAATTAACTTATGATAATCATCATTATCGTTAATTGCTTTGCTTAATTGGGTCGGGGTGTTACATGGTATTACAAAAATGTCATTGAGGCATAAAAAGTCAAAATTGTTTCTAAGGGCTAAAATTACCAAATTAACCCTATATGGGTAAAATGGCATGGAAATTACATGTGTACTCACGAATGACCAAAATAACCTATATGAGATAGGAATATGCTAAAATTACCAAAGTGCCCACTAAAAGGAAAAATGACACTAAAATTACGAACATACTCATAGAAAGTGGGAAACCTTTAGTATTTACCAAAGGGTAGGGAATGCAAGAAATTACCAAAATACCATTAGTGGGCATTTTGACCAAAATACCCTAAATGGTCCTAACGTGTTAAATAACCAAAATGCCCATGTGGGCATAATGACCAAAATGTCCTTAATGTACAGAATGACTAAAATTTCCTTGGTGGGCACAATGACTGAAATGGTCTCTATGGGTAGAATGACCAAAATGCCCTCGGTAGGCATAATGATCGAAATACCCTCTATGGGCGAAATGATCAAAATGCCTTCGGTGGATATAATGACTGAAATGTCCTCTATGGGCCATCGGTGGGCATAATACCCAAAATGACCTCAATAGGTGAAATAACCAAAATTTCCTTCAGTGGGTACAATGACCGAAATGTCCTCTATAGGCGAAATGACCAAAATGACCTTTATGGGCATAATGACCAACTTGCCCTCGGTGGGCATAATGACCAAAATTTTGATCACTTAATTGAATTTTGCATCAAATTGATTTAGTTGAATATCAAATTGAACTAGTTGATCAATTAGGTTGTTGTTGATAGGTTTGTATCTTTAAACAATTCTTGTTTATACATTGGTGGAATGACTTATATGTTGGATTAATCACATTGAGTGATTTTGTTGTTGTGGCACGTTGTTATATACAAGACTTGTAATTAAAAATTGAGAAATTTTTAATTCTAAAACCAACATATTGAACCTATCCTTCTAGGTTTAATTCATACTTTGGGATCTTAAGTGATATCCTAGTGGTATCTATCTATAACATGGTAGGGTTAAGTCCTGTGGGTGCAGGAGGACACTGATTTTTTGGAGCCGATGGGTATCGAACGTTCCAAAGTGGTGGAAGGTCTAGATTTACGGGGGGTACTCTAGAGTCGAGGGTATTGGTACCGTCGTCCTGTTATGATAGTGAAGACAAGGTGAACTAGTGGAATACCTTTTATTTGTTGTTGTTGATGTTTGAGGGTCAGTACTTACTTAGATAGTACCTTGGGGGTGTACTACCTGAGCATTGGGTACTTTGGTGCTCTGAGGGTCCCTTCCTTGCAATAGTGTTGGCAGGAAGTTAGTCCCTCCCCATGCAAGGTGTTTATGGGCGGAGGGGGAGATAATATGTTTTGTCGGCCTTGCATAAGCAAAGCTAGTTCTTGTGACATGTACGTGATTTGTTACTGCATCTAATCGGTTTGTTGTTATATTTGATATATTTGTTGTTGCATATGAGATAGTGCACGCCCTCTTCCTCTTCTAGTGGGAAGCTAATTTTGAGGATTTGGATTGTTTCTCCTAAAACGAAGATTTGGGGCCATTGATAGTGAATAATTCGAAGGAACGACTTTGAGTATAATCGTTCTCATAGACGACGCCAAACTGATGTTGTACTTTTCTGGTCTGAAGGTTTCTTCTCTCAAATTGCCTGTCAATAACTCGAGGTCAGAGGGCCATCAGGAAGGCTCCAGTGATAGCTGTTTCAATGATAAAGTCAGTGAAAAAATAAATACAGTAATTCAAAAGAAGAATTAAACATAAATTGAAAGCATACCTTGTAGCCTTATTTATAGGCTGTAGATATCCCAAGTAAAGTAAAATTAGGAGTCATAAAAGTAAGGATTTAAAGATATCCACAGGTAACAATTTTCATATAGAACCCTGTTTCCTTATTCTGAGGTCGATAGCTCAAACAAGGTAGGTGACCAGTTCGGAACCACTAGTGTTCATGTTCTGTATATTAATTGGTCGGATGGGTACCCTGCCCTTGTGATCTATATACTAGAGAACCTTTTGGAGACACATGTTATGTTTTGAGTATTCTGGTCAAATTATGGTATATCAACTCAAATTTCTAAAAAAGCGAGTCGACAAATGAGAAAGTGACTATCAACAACATTTATTAGTTGACTTGACACCTCATATAGATACACACACACACACACACCCTAATGGGAGTTCTTCCATTGATTTGTAACTTAAATTTTTATATCAAATAATATGACTATGTACTATTATCAATGTTTTACATCTCATAGTTAATATAGTAAAATAATATTATAAATTTAATTAATGTCCTATTAAAGAAATTATTGGGTTAATTGAAAAAACTTATTTGAACATTTTACTAAGGTCAAAAAGTATTTGACACATCAATATGTGACCTATATATTATATTAATATATCAAATACTCATGATTGCGGATGCAATACCCCCGTATCACAGAATATGGACTCATTAGAAGCGTTTAAATAAGTAATTTTACACTTCTCAAATTTTTATCTTAAATAATATGTAATGATATATTATTATGATATACTTAATTACATAATTTAATGCATTACTAATATTATTACATTACCACACCATCTCATATAATGTTAAGATATTTTTGTATGATTTGGCATGTCTTTCATTTTTCTCACATAGAAGTACGCCCAACTTTATATAGAGGTGGGCCAACAGTGAAATGGGATGGACCTAAGGTCATGTTTGGTACAGTAGAATGGACATTCCTTGAATGTTCATTCTAACTTTTTTATTTCTTATTCTTATTTATTTTTTATTAAGAATGCCTATTTCATGGAATGAGCACTCCATCAAAAGACATTCCAAGCTTTCTTTTAGACTAGGTGAGTAATCTTCATTTCATTTCATGTCATTTTCATGTCATTCCCCTATTTCAATCCATGGAATGATCAAACATAGCCTAAGGCCTTGTTTGTACGACCGGATAAGAAAACGAGATTAGATAAGATATAGTTAGATCGGATAAGACTATAAAATCTTGTGTAATATTGAATATTTTAATCCAGTGTTTGGAATTGACCCGAATAAAAAGTGGGAACATGTTGTTATATTCTAAAATTGTGTTTGGGTGCCTACGGGAGATAAGATTCGGATATAACTATTTTTAATTTTTAATTTTCTGATGTACTATTTTTCTCAAGGTCTTCAATAATTATTTTTCTAAAAGTCATTTAATTTTTTTTTCACATATATGCATACGAGATATCTAAAATGATGCTACACTTTTTGATCAGTAGGGGGTTCCACTTCTCCGTCACCTGTCAAGAACTCAAAGAAGGGATCAGAGGGCCATTGGGGTTGGCTCCAGCAGTAGCCACTCCGATGATAAAGTCAGTGAAAGTAAAAGAGAGACTGGAATTGAAAGATTATAATTGATTGTGTCCCTAGAAGCATACCTTTGGGCTGTATTTATAGGCTACTTATTTCTAATATCGGTTAGGATTTGGGGCCACAAAATTTAGGATTTGTAGCTATTTGGAGATGGCAATTTCTGTTTCGATCTTCGTGAAACTAGGGATTTGAATATGGCAGTTTCCATATCATATTCTGTTTCCTTATTTTGAGGTCGGTAGGGTAAGCAAGGCAGTGATGAGCTCGGCACCCTAAAAAAACTCATGCTCCGAACTCGTTGTTTGGTAGGGAAGGTCCGTACCCTTCGAACGTCAGATATGAACAGCTGTGTCACTTCCTAACCTGTATATAAAAGAAACTAGACATGTATCAAGCTCGGGTTGGTCTGTCATTTTTTGGTGCTGCATTAAATGACGCCTTGCAGGTTCTTACAAATAGTTGAAGTCATCATTTCGGATTCTTTTACAGACTTCACATTATATTGAAGTGATTACGAGAAAGAGAGCTTGGGATTTCATGATTTCCGGTTCGTCTAAGAAGTTCCCTGCCACTTGACCCTCTTTCTTCAGTGAGTTGGTAACTCCTTTTTTCTCCTCTACTATTCTAGTTGCTCTTTCTTTCCTCCTTTATTTTTCCCCTTTTATCTTTTTTCATGTATCTTTGTTTCCATTATATCGGGTTCTGATACACAATCCGATGATAGGGAAATTAGGGAGAATGTAGGAGTAGGTGGTGATAGGATCCCCACGCTTGGGGGAATAGATTATGACTTCTCCAGTAGTGATTCTGATATGCTGCTTCTTGAGGCGCACCTCGAATCTAGGAATAAGGAGGTCGGCACATCGGGCTGATCCCAGAGAGAGGAGGGAGAGAGTGCTATAACTGAGGAGATGTTAAGTTCCCTAAAAAAAACTTCGACTTTCTAAAGAATGTGTCCTATAGGGTCCCCAAAAAATTAGATCCTCTTTCGGACATCATGAAGGGGGGAAATTTGCGCCTATCTTGAATGGTTTGAGATTAGCATACGATTTCCTCTGCACCCTCTTCTAAACGAATTTTTTAGTTGGTTCAAAATTGACCTTGCCAAGCTGAACATCAACAGTTGGAGACAACTTACGGCCTTTTTAGTGTTAGGTCATAAGAACGGGGTTGAGGTGGACCTGGACCTTATCCGAAGCAATATGGACATGAAGTACCTCAGATCGGAGGGACTTTATTATATGCCTTTTGATAAGAGATTCCGACCATTGACTTTAGTACCCACTCCCAACAAGATGTGGAAGAAGTGGTACTTGTAATACCTTGACCTGAATTGTAACCGAGAAACCCATGTAAACCCAAGCCGTTAGGGCTTTATGTTATGGTATCGAATAAAATGGGCGGGATTGGAATCTAAATAGTTTTGAATGTACGGATGATGCCCGAGCAAGCCATGAACGAATATTAAAATAAAAATAAAATAAAAAAATAAAAATAAAAATCATGTTATATACATATATAGAATATGGATATATATATATGTATATATATATATAGTTGTAAGTATAAATATATATGTGAGTGTGTGTTATGTAGTTAAATACATATAACGGCAGAATTCGGGAAGAGAAAGAGAGAGAAAAACAAAGAGAAAGAAAAGAGGAAATCGAAGGGGTGAGGGGTTGTTATAGAGCCAAGGCATGCATTGCATGCGTGAGAGAAACAGAAGAGGAGAAACAAAAGGAGAAGAGGAAGAGGAAGAGGAAGAAGGAGAGAGGAAACAGAAGGAAGGGGTGCAGAAGGTAAGCCTTACATTTTTTTTCTTTATAAATTTATTCTGGATTTTATTTAGAATTGCTCAAAGCTTGCATATAACAGTAGAATATTGATCTAGGAAGAAAAATAGGAATTTAGGAAGAAACTGCGAATGAAACGGTTGAGAAATGGGGAAGAAATGGCCCATGATTGGAAAACTGAAATAGGGGCTTTGGGGTTGTGTTGTTCAGTTTTAAACACTTAAAATCATGTTAGGATGTGTTAAATATGCTTTAGAATAATCTAAAAATGAAAAAGAGCAATAAACAATAAGAAAAACGAAGAAAAAAATCTTCTGGGTTCGGTTTTCCAGTCACCGACATTAGAGATAGTGACCGGAGATCGTCAGAAAAACGCGAGGGACGATCACTGTCTCAGGTCGGGTCTACGGGTCATGGGTCGAGATGGAACCCGACCCACCGCACAGTCTATGGGTTACTGTTTTTAACTTAAGAGGGATTGGGGGTGTTTGGATCCTAGGTTAAGAAATCTGATTTGATCTTGTTTGGGAATGGGGTTATCCCAACCCTGGAATCCATTATTTGGGTTATAGGCTTAAAGAAAAAAAAAAAAACATGCGTAAGGGCTGCTGCCCTCATGACTTGACCTTAGGACCTATGGGCTGTACCATGAAGCACGAACCACTGTGCCACTGAGGCACATGTAGTCTTACTTCACCCAAATAATATATATTATAATTATACTTAATTAATTTAATTTAGTTAATTATTGAATTAATTTTTGATATCCAAATTAAGCAAGTGAATAGTGTAAATTTACTATTTTTGACCTTCTGGATCCAATGGTGGGGTTTGTTATACGAGATGAGGTCCCAAAAAATAAAATAGCCCGTAGGAATGCCAAATGACCAAAATGCCCCTAAGTCAAATGTGAGTCAAACGGACTCCGATTAAACTAAGTGAGTAGTGAATCTTTATTATTTCAAACATTCTGGACTCAACGGTGAAATTCAACTTGTGAAAATAGGTCCCAAAAAATAGAGACATGCAAAATGACCATTTTTCCCCTTTTCGGTATAGAAGTCCAAAATAGAAACCGTGAAAGCCTAAATTAACTTTCTTCGACGTTTCGGACTCAATAGTAGAGTCTAAATTAGTAAAAGAGATACTTATAGTAACAAAGTATAAAATTTGATGAATCACATTAGAACTGAGACATGTTTACTGAATGATAGGAAACTCAAAGGGAAGGAAAAGTCACGGAATACTAGGACGTACTGATAAGGTAAGTAAACCCCTATCTCTTACATGTGGTCTTCCAAGCCACATTCATTCTATTACTGCCAATTTTATACTCTTGTATGTACCAACTGTTATTGTTCCACAATGTGATATTGTCCTATCTTGTGGATGTTTATTGACTGCTAAATCATTGATCATTGTATTGTACTTTTTGTACCACGCCCTAAAAGGCCTATTGTTATGTGTTTACTGAATGATATTCCATTTTTATACACTCCTTGTGGAATCACGAATAATCATGATTTATTATGAATGCCAGATTTGTGCTCGGTCACAATATCCATCCAATGCTTTCTGAATTGACAGGACCTACGGGTTGATTGACGGGACCTACGGGTCGAGTCTATGAATGGACATATGGCAATGAGGGCATTTTTATGCATGGAGTTATGAGGGCATTTTATATGCATTGAGGTTAAGGGGGGTATGCAGGACCTACGAGTCGATTGATAGGACCTATGGAGTTGATTGACAGGACCTCCAGGTCGATTGACAGGACCTATGGGTTGATTGACAGGACATATGGAAATGAGGGCATTTTTACGCATTGAGTTATAAGGGTATTGTATATGCATTGAGATTAAGGGGGGTCTGCGGGGCCCTAAAAGACTAAGGGTCTGCCAAACCCTGAACAGAGTAAGTGCATCACTTATGTTTGACTGATATGTTTATATTTATTGGATTTATAGAATGTTGTCATTCCCTATGAATAATCTTATGTTGACAGTTCACTCATTGATTGTACTTGATTATGACCAATTTATTGTGACAGTATTCTTATGTTGATTGATGTCATTGAGCTTTCCATGTTCATGCTATACCATTACTCATGCTTGCTTATTATGACTTACTATTCATTGACCATTGTGGCATTTTATCGTTAACTGCAACCGATTTCATGATTAGTTATCATGTTCACCTTATGAGTTCATATTTTTCCATGTTAACCCTAACATGTGTCAGAGATGGGCTTTTACTTATCGAGCTTTGTTAGCTCACCCCACTTACTTATTTTTCAAGTGAGAATACTATAGGACTACAGTAGAAGTCCAGGAGCATAAGGGGACAATTGAGAAGTATGATAGAAGTGAATATAGTTTCTCCCATATACTCACCACCAAAGAGTGGCATTATGTTAAGTTTATGTCGGTTTACATTTTTCAGTTGTCAAACAATATTTTATATTAAGACTTCCGCTGATGTACTATTTAAGTTTTACATTATATATATTGTGGTCATTGATATTGATACAAAAAAAAAAAATGGAAAAAGTAGGGTTGGCCTTGCGATATGAGATCTACATAGGGTGGGTTTTGGATCGTGACAATACTTTTTCGTCAGCGGAGGCTGGGAACATGAAGACTTCGAGGACCAACTAAGTTTCTTTCCTCAGCACACCAGTTTTAAGGGTGAAACCTTAGACCTGTTGTCACGACTCGAAACCCACCCTACGCGGATCTTGAGGACGTGATGCCAGTTGGCCACCTTGCCAGTTTTTCCCGCCGTCAATGTGACCAACCAAAGGCAACTTCTGAACTTTACAATGAATTACATTCTAAATGTAGGGTCAAAGCAACGAAAATTGAAACTTTTTTAAATTTAAAATGCAACTCATCCAGACACATCAGAGCACGTCTAGAATCAGTCATCAAATATCTCTAGAGTATCAATATACATGCTCCAATACGTCCATTCTATATCAATGAATTACTTAAAGTAAAAGTCACACCAGTACAATTCAGCTGATCAAACTTATCTCCAATGATCAACAATCAGAATGTCTCCAAGTACAATTTTAATCATAGTGATCCAATATACTAGGCTAACCTCATCACTAATGATGTAATATTATAATACAAATTGTGAACTTAACCTTACAGAGTACGTAGTCAACTTAACTTGGAGTTTACCTCGTTGGTGTAAATCATTTCTGCTTCACTAGTTCTGCTAGTTATCTCATTGCATATCATCCGTCATAAGCTACCTGAAAAATGGTTATAAATAAGGGGTGAGCTAACAAAGCTCAGTAAGTAAATTCCTAACTTTGCCATGGGTCAGGGTTAGTTCACAAGGATATAGAAGAAGGGATAACAGATAGATACACAGCCAGTCACTAAGATATAACAACAATGACCCGAGGGTCTAGAAAGGCTTATTCCGACAAGGAATAATATAAGAGAGAATCAGTCAAAGAGATCCAGCTCAACACAATAAATTACTGCCACCAATAATACGTCAGCCAATCAAAAGTATTCCATGCTTGCAAATAATATGATCATTTAGAGGGTGTAAAATATAATCATCCAACAATGCAAAACGTTAATATCGAATTCTAACAGAACAGATGCGTCACAGAACGGGGCCCGGCATACCCCCAGAACACGCATATTCAGGTCCACCTCTCTTTCTTGGGCTAGTTGAATAGCGCTAGAGCTCTTTTACTACAAGTCCCGAAGGACGCACAGAACATGTCCAGAAGGACACAACAGAATATGTCCCGAAGGACACAACAGACCCCAAAAGGCCTTCCCCGCATCTGGGAATAGATGGGCCGTTGTGACTGAGCACAACCCCGGGTATATATCGAATATCATGAACAATAATTTCCACACAGGATATGTAATACCCCAACCCGGGATACAGCACAAATATCGAGGTAAGTCGATACAATAATAAAACCCGAACTGTTTTAAGTTTATGTTGCATAATTAAATGGATATGTATATATGAGTATAAATGCATAATAATGTATTAAAGTGATCTCATGAATATATATATATATATATAAATATGTATATGGCCATATAAACATATATATGGTAGATTGAATAATATATGTAAATATATATATAAGGAATAGGTGAGGTGTCTTGGGTGCTCGGGTATGCTGCCACCGCAGTTGCAGGTGGCAAGGGCCACCGACTAAGGGTCGGTTAAGGGAATAAAGAAGGAATTTGAAGAGAGAGAAAATAGAATCAGACTTAGAGATAGAGAGAGAAAGCTGAAATTTGAGGTACAGCAGTTGCCTGAGAACAGGTAAACCACTGCGCCTTTGTTCTTTAAATTTACTTTGTATAATTATAGAATTGATTATTGGAACAGTAGGACCTGAAACAAAGAGGGAAAAACAAAAGAAAAAAAAAAGAACTGGGTTTCGGTTAGAAATGGTGATTTAAAATAGGTGAACCTAAATGGAAAATTGAACCATAATATGCATAGGAAATTACCCCAGGATCTCAAAACACTTTGAATCAGTTTAAATGGTCAAGAAATGGCCATTCTATGGCCGGTTATTCCCTCACCGGTGCAACGCCGGAAACTGGGAATGGGTGTTGGAAAACCGATCACTGGGAGGGCCAAATTTAGTCCTCAAACGTTTCTTTAAATCCTAGATTTCATTTGGAACGAAAACAGTAGAAAACGGACGTGAAATCAGTGAGATCCGTAGAGAATTTAGCTATTCCGGCGATAATGGCCGGAAAACCCACCGGAGAAGACGACCAGATTAACGGGGGCTTCTTCGGGTCAGGATGAGACCGGGTCTGGGTCGGGTCGGGTTGAGATCCGACCGACTGTAATACGGGTACCAACACTATGTCGTTTTGTTTTAAAATTAAAAGGGATTGGGCTTGTTTGGACACGGACATAGTAAATCAAATTGGGTTTTTGGGGTTATCTAAAACGTGGATAAGGTAGATGAGAGAATATCTCAATCCGGTTCTCTGATTTGAACTGAACCGGTTGGTTCAGGAAATAGGCCGACCGGTTTAGGGTTTCTGGTCATGAACCAACTGGTTCAGACTGCAACTTTGCATAATTACACTTTGACCCTGAAAGTTATAGGTAATTCTACTAAGGCCCAACAAGAAAATGTTAATTTTACAATAATAACCCTACCTTAATTACGAGTCAAACGAGGTCCAAATAAGGTAAATGATTAGTCAATTTTTATTATCTCGGATGCTCTGAGTCCAATGGTGAGGTCCGTTTCACGAGACGGAGTCCCAAAAAGTTACGACTTGTAAAAATGACCAAAATACCCCTGCTTCATAGGTGAGTCAAATGGACTCCGATTAAATTAAAGAACTAGTGAATTTTTATTATTCCGAACCCTATGGACTCAATGGTGAAGTCTAAATTGGCATTAGAGATACTTAAGATAACGAGACGTAAGATTGATGAATAAACATTTATTCTGAAACACGTTTATTGATATATAGGGAACTTGAAGGGGAAAGGCCCACTCACGAATTTCTAAGCTAAGATTTCATTAGAGGTAAGTAGATACCCTTTCTCTTCCATGTGGTGTTATCAAGCCAAGTTCATTCTTTTACTGCCAAACTTGTACTCCTGAGCGTATCTGATGTTATTGTCTCCACAATGTGATATTGTTCTATCTGGTGGACATTGATTTATTGTTGTACTATTGTTATCATGTTGAACCGTGCTTTGAAATGCCTATTGTTATATTTCCATTGAAATGATGATATTCCATTTTTATATACTTCTATGGAATCATTTATGATCATGAAATGTTTATGTATACTGGATTTGTGCTCAGTCACAATATCCATCCGATGCTTTTAAATACACTGAAGACCTTCGGGTCGAGTCCATGAACGGACATGTGGCCATACACTGGAATGCACTAAAGGGGGTAAACCGGGCCCCCAAGGACCGAGGGCGTGCTAAGCCCTGACATAGAATAAAAGCATCTCTTACACGATTGCTCAATTATAATTGTTGAATTACTTTATTCTTGTGATTATCTTGTATTGCGAGATATTCCTTTATTGATTTATTGTGATCAATTATAATGGCAGTACTTTTTTTTGTTATTGTATTATCATCGAGAATTCCAGGACATTGTTATGCCATTCCTACTGATTACACATTGTAATCTCACGGTTCATTTGCCATCATGACAATTGTTTCCATTGGCTATTATAGCATCTTATTTTTATGATTGGCTATCATATTCTTATTCTTGGATTCATATTCTTTTATAATCCTCGATACCAGTGTCGGAGATCTGTATTTACTTGCTGGGCTCTTGTAGCTCATTCCACCCTACTTACCCCTTTTCAGGTAATGACACCGCAAGACCCCAATAGGAGTCTGGAAGCATAGGAGGATATTTTGAAGAATTGTATCAGACTATGTTTTAATTCTCCCATGTATTCACCACCCACGGGTGCTGGTTATGTTTAATTTTGACTCGGTACTGTAAAACCATATGATGTATGTTAAGACTTCCGCTGACTATTGTAGTGATAAACTTCCACTGTTATTGTTTTAAGAATTTGGTACTTTGCATATTAGTACTATGATACAGGAATGGAAAAAGTAGGGACGGCCTTAGGGTCGGCCCCGCGACACGAAATTCGCATAGGGTGGGTTTCGGGTCGTGACAGCTTGGTATCAGAGCTATAGGTTCGACTGTGAGTCATAGGAGATAGGACTAGAATTAGAATGGTTAGATAAAACTGACGTTTATGTTCTATAGGCATTGATTGTTATCTTACACATTGACTGATCCTCTCATTGGTTATCTTCATTGGTTGTTCTTACAGACATGGTAAACACAAGGCAAGGTCCGTTGCCTATGGATCATCTGGAACAGTTGGAGAGGTTGATGCAGGGCGTCATTGAGTCGTTGCCACGGATGCAGGCCGGTATTGATCAGCCGGTACAACTGGAACAACAGGAGCAGCCTATCAATATAGGCGGCAACATAGGTGGTCGTCAGGGGAACGAGCGAGACCCTGCATACTTATATGAACGTTTTCAGAAAATGAAACCCCCGATATTTGATGGTACGGGTGGGGCCACCAAAGCTGAAGAGTGGATGTTAGAAATGAACAGGATTTATGAGATCCTGATGTGTACTGACATTCAGAAAGTGGCCTATGCCACATATATGCTCAAGGGAATGGCCCATAAGTGGTGGATAAATGAGAAGACCAGAGAACCAGGGATGAACTGGCAGAGGTTTACCGAGATCTTCTACAAGAAGTACTTTTCCCAAGAAGTACAAAACCGAAAAGTTGCTGAGTTCATGACATTGCATCAGGGGAATATGACGGTGGAGCAGTATGAGGCCACATTTACTGAATTGGCCAGGTTTGCCCCAGAGGCTATCAATAATGAGAATCGAAAAGCTCGCAAGTTTGAGGAAGGATTGAGGTGGTCCATCAAGGATAGACTGGTGCCCCATCGTCTGGCTACCTACGATGATGTAGTAGAGACAGCTCGGATCATAGAGAGGAGTGGCGAGGAATTCGCCAAGAGAAGGGGGAATCAGAAACAAGGAGGTAATCAGAATAAGAGGCAAGGGCCTTCTTCTTCCGGATTGGGACCCACATTTACCAGACCTGGAGCTGTGTCACAAGCAACAGGGTCCGGTCAGAAGAAACAGGGCAACACTAAAGAGGGTGCAATCAAATGCCCTCGTTGCGAGAAGGTCCATAAAGGCCAGTGCCTCAAGGATAGCAATATTTGTTACTACTGTGGCCAGGAAGGACATTTTGTGAGGGATTGCCCCAAGAAGGGTCAGGCCACGACAAGTGCTACTTCGGTTAGAGCGCCGGGACCTGGAGCAGCAGCACCTAGATCTCAGATCCAGAGGAGTGGACAAGGAAGCGTCCAGCAGCAAGCAGGACGGGTTTTCTCCATCGTGCCAGGAGACATGCAGGCTACAACCTCTGTAGTCGCAGGTACTCTTTTAGTCTGCTCACAGCCTGCTCGTGTTTTATTTGACACTGGATCTACACATTCATTTATATCCCCTACATATGCTGCTAGATTGAACATAGTGACAGAACCCTTAGGATATTTATTGAATGTTTCTATACCATCGGGGAAATCTTTGTTGGGAGATACCATGTATAAGAATTGTGCAATACAGATTGGGGATATACATTTGCTAGCTGACCTGATACCATTGGGAATTTGTGGGTTTGATGTTATCCTTGGAATGGACTGGCTGGCCGCCAACTACGCCACGATAGACTGTGAGGCCAAGCGAGTTCTCATACAAAATCCTCGATTTCCGATCGTTGATTTTAAAGGGACAGGGGTGGCTTCACCACCCTACTTTGTTTCCTCTATCCAGGCTAGGCGTCTGCTTCGCAAGGGATGCCACGGGTTCTTATGTAGTGTCCAAAATGTTGACTCACAGCAGCCTGAACTAGGGAAGATTCCTATTGCCAGGGAATTTCCTGAGGTATTTCTGGATGATCTTCCGGGGATGCCCATAGATAGGGAGATAGAGTTTTGCATTGATATATTGCCAGGCACTACACCAATATCCAAAACCCCATATAGGATGGCACCAGCAGAATTAAAAGAGCTGAAGCTCCAGTTACAGGAATTATTGGACAAAGGTTTTATACGACCTAGTTCATCACCATGGGGTGCACCTGTATTGTTTGTAAAGAAAAAGGATGGAACCATGAGGTTATGTATTGACTATCGTGAACTGAACAAGGTTACCGTCAAGAACAGGTATCCATTGCCTAGAATAGATGATTTGTTCGATCAGTTGAAGGGGGCTCAAGTATTCTCGAAGATTGACCTGAGATCCGGTTATCACCAGCTGAAGGTCAAGCCCGCTGATATTCAGAAGACAGCATTTAGAACACGGTATGGACATTATGAGTTTCTTGTTATGCCATTTGGGGTGACTAATGCCCCAGCTGCATTTATGGATATGATGAACCGTGTATTCAAGCCGTACTTGGATGACTTCGTGATTGTGTTCATAGATGATATCTTGGTTTATTCTAAGAACCAGGAAGAACACGAGGTACATCTGAGGAGAGTTCTACAGAAGCTAGAGGAGCAGAAGTTGTACGCTAAGTTGAAGAAGTGTGAGTTCTGGCTCCCTAGTATAGCATTTCTGGGACACGTGATCAGTAAGGAAGGAATCTCTGTCGATTCGAAAAAGATTGAAGCAATCATGAATTGGCCTCAACCCACTAGCGTCACAGAAGTGCGAAGTTTCATGGGGTTAGCAGGCTACTATAGGAGATTTGTGAAAGACTTCTCCAAGATAGCTACGCCAATTACCTAACTGACTAGGAAGGGTGTTCCTTTTGATTGGACTGAGGAGCAAGAGAGGAGTTTTCAAGAATTGAAGGAACGTCTAGTTACAGCTCCTATATTAACAGTGCCGGATGGAACTGACGGGTTTGTGATTTATAGTGATGCCTCATTCAAAGGCTTGGGGTGTGTGTTGATGCAGAACGGAAAAGTGATAGCGTATGCTTCACGACAGTTGAGACCCCACGAGGGGAACTATCCGACACACAATCTCGAGCTGGCAGCCATTGTTTTCGCTTTGAAGATGTGGAGGCATTACTTGTATGGAACCACGTGTGAGATCTTTACTGACCATAAGAGCCTTAAGTATCTGTTTACACAGAAAGAGCTCAATATGAGACAGCGCCGTTGGTTGGAACTGTTAAAGGACTATGAGGTCAGCATACAATACCACCCGGGGAAAACAAATGTGGTAGCTGATGCTCTGAGTAGGAAGTCATCAGGAAGTATGGCTTGCCTGTTAACAATACAGACAGAGATACTGAAGGACTTGGAAAGTATGGAAATAGAGGTAATTTTTCCCATCTCTGAGGCAAGATGTGCCAACGTCACAATCAGTCTATCGATTGTGGACAAGATCAGAGAGCAGCAAACTCATGATGAGAAGTTGACTAAGCTTCGTCAAGAAGCCGAGACAAGCATTGACTCCGAGTTTACTGTACGAGAGGGGATGTTGTGCTACCAGGGTAGGATCTGCGTACCCGACATGCCCGAGCTCAAGAAAGAGATTCTGGTTGAGGCACACAGTTCAAGATTCGCTTTGCATCCAGGAAGCACCAAGATGTATCACAATGTCAAGGGTACTTATTGGTGGTCTGGGATGAAGCGGGATATAGCCAAGTACATATTACAATGTGTCGAGTGCCAGCGGGTCAAGGTAGAGCACCAGAAGCCGGGAGGACTTTTGCAGTCGCTACCTATTCCTGAGTGGAAATGGGAACACATTACAATGGACTTTGTGTCAGGGTTACCAAAGACAGTAAGAGGGAATGATTCGATTTGGGTCATCGTGGATAGGTTGACTAAAACAGCGCATTTCCTGGCAACTAAAACGACACAAAGCCTACAGCGACTAGCCGAGTTATACATCCGAGAGATTGTTAGACTTCATGGAATTCCAGTCTCAATTGTATCTGATAGAGATCCACGGTTTGTGTCAAGATTCTGGAGAGGTCTACAGAGTGCTATGGGTACGGAGCTGAGTTTTAGTACTGCATACCATCTTGAGACTGATGGACAGTCAGAAAGAACAATACAGACTTTAGAAGACTTGTTACATTTCTGTGTCATAGATTTTAAAGGAAGTTGGGAAGATCAGTTGCCCTTGGTAGAATTCACATACAATAATAGCTATCAAGTTAGTATTGGTATGACACCATATGAGGCGTTATACGGCAGGAAGTGTCGATCACCACTGTGCTGGACAGAGGTGGGTGAAAGGAAACTCTATGGGCCAGAAATAGTAGAACAGACTACCGGGAAAATATAACTGATCAAGCAACGTTTACTAGCAACTCAAAGTCGACAGAAAAGCTATGCGAATGTCCACCGACGAGAGTTGCAGTTCACAGTGGGCGATTACGTGTTTGTGAAAGTGTCGCCCATGAAGGGAGTGGTGAGGTTTGGCAAACGAGGGAAGCTAGGGCCAAGGTATATTAGACCATTCAGGATCATGGGGAGAATTGGGCCTGTAGCCTACCAACTTGTCTTACCTCCGGAGTTAGCACATGTACATGACGTATTCCATGTTTCAATGTTAAGGAAATGTGTACAGAGTGAAGACCAGGTAATTAAACATGAGCCTCTAGATGTTTAGGAGGATCTGAGCTATATAGAACACCCAGTGCAGATTTTGGATCATCGAGATCAGGTTCTACGGAACAAGACTATTCCATTAGTCAAGGTCCTGTGGAGGAACCATCAGATAGAAGAAGCTACGTGGGAGCGGGAAGATGACATGCGTGCCAAATATCCGCAATTATTTTCATAGTCGTGTATGCTAAGTTTGGGGACAAACTTATTTTTAAGGGGGTAAGGATGTAATACCCCGACCCGGGATACAGCACAAATATCGAGGTAAGTCGATACAATAATAAAACCCGAACTGTTTTAAGTTTATGTTGCATAATTAAATGGATATGTATATATGAGTATAAATGCATAATAATGTATTAAAGTGATCTCATGAATATATATATATATATATAAATATGTATATGGCCATATAAACATATATATGGTAGATTGAATAATATATGTAAATATATATATAAGGAATAAGTGAGGTGTCTTGGGTGCTCGGGTATGCTGCCACCGCAGCTGCAGGTGGCAAGGGCCACCGACTGAGGGTCGGTTAAGGGAATAAAGAAGGAATTTGAAGAGAGAGAAAATAGAATCAGACTTAGAGATAGAGAGAGAAAGCTGAAATTTGAGGTACAGCAGTTGCCTGAGAACAGGTAAACCACTGCGCCTTTGTTTTTTAAATTTACTTTGTATAATTATAGAATTGATTACTGGAACAGTAGGACCTGAAACAAAGAAGGAAAAACAAAAGAAAAAAAAAAGAACTGGGTTTCGGTTAGAAATGGTGATTTAAAATAGGTGAACCTAAATGGAAAATTGAACCATAATATGCATAGGAAATTACCCCAGGATCTCAAAACACTTTGAATCAGTTTAAATGGTCAAGAAATGGCCATTCTATGGCCGGCTATTCCCTCACCGGTAGGAACGCCGAAAACTGGGAATGGGTGTTGGAAAACCGATCACAGGGAGGGCCAAATTTAGTCCTCAAACGTTTCTTTAAATCCTAGATTTCATTTGGAACGAAAATAGTAGAAAACGGACGTGAAATCAGTGAGATCCGTAGAGAATTTAGCTATTCCGGCGATAATGGCCGGAAAACCCACCGGAGAAGACGACCGGATTAACGGGGGCTTCTTCGGGTCAGGATGAGACCGGGTCTGGGTCGGGTCGGGTTGAGATCCGACCGACTGTAATACGGGTACCAACACTGTGTCATTTTGTTTTAAAATTAAAAGGGATTGGGCTTGTTTGGACACGGACATAGTAAATCAAATTGGGTTTTTGGGGTTATCTAAAACGTGGATAAGGTAGATGAGAGAATATCTCAATCCGGTTCTCTGATTTGAACTGAACCGGTTGGTTCAGGAAATAGGCCGACCAGTTTAGGGTTCTGGTCATGAACCAACTGGTTCAGACCGTAACTTTGCATAATTACACTTTGACCCTGAAAGTTATAGGTAATTCTACTAAGGCCCAACAAGAAAATGTTAATTTTACAATAATAACCCTACCTTAATTACGAGTCAAACGAGGTCCAAATAAGGTAAATGATTAGTCAATTTTTATTATCTCGGATGCTCTGAGTCCAATGGTGAGGTCCGTTTCATGAGACGGAGTCCCGAAAAGTTACGACTTGTAAAAATGACCAAAATACCCTTGCTTCATAGGTGAGTCAAATGGACTCCGATTAAATTAAAGAACTAGTGAATTTTTATTATTCCGAACCCTATGGACTCAATGGTGAAGTCTAAATTGGCTTTAGAGATACTTAAGATGATGAGACGTAAGATTGATGAATAAACATTTATTCTGAAACACGTTTATTGATATATAGGGAACTTGAAGGGGAAAGGCCCACTCACGAATTTCTAAGCTAAGATTTCATTAGAGGTAAGTAGATACCCTTTCTCTTCCATGTGGTGTTATCAAGCCAAGTTCATTCTTTTACTGCCAAACTTGTACTCCTGAGCGTATCTGATGTTATTGTCTCCACAATGTGATATTGTTCTATCTGGTGGACATTGATTTATTGTTGTACTATTGTTATCATGTTGAACCGTGCTTTGAAATGCCTATTGTTATATTTCCATTGAAATGATGATATTTCATTTTTATATACTTCTATGGAATCATTTATGATCATGAAATGTTTATGTATACTGGATTTGTGCTCAGTCACAATATCCATCCGATGCTTTTAAATACACTGAAGACCTTCGGGTCGAGTCCGTGAACGGACATGTGGCCATACACTGGAATGCACTGAAGGGGGTAAACCGGGCCCCCAAGGACCGAGGGCGTGCTAAGCCCTGACATAGAATAAAAGCATCTCTTACACGATTGCTCAATTATAATTGTTGAATTACTTTATTCTTGTGATTATCTTGTATTGCGAGATATTCCTTTATTGATTTATTGTGATCAATTATAATGGCAGTACTTTTTTTGTTATTGTATTATCGTCGAGAATTCCAGGACATTGTTATGCCATTCCTACTGATTACACATTGTAATCTCACGGTTCATTTGCCATCATGACAATTGTTTCCATTGGCTATTATAGCATCTTATTTTTATGATTGGCTATCATATTCTTATTCTTGGATTCATATTCTTTTATGATCCTCGATACCAATGTCGGAGATCTGTATTTACTTGCTGGGCTCTTGTAGCTCATTCCACCCTACTTACCCCTTTTCAGGTAATGACACCGCAAGACCCCAATAGGAGTCTGGAAGCATAGGAGGATATTTTGAAGAATTGTATCAGACTATGTTTTAATTCTCCCATGTATTCACCACCCACGGGTGCTGGTTATGTTTAATTTTGACTCGGTACTATAAAACCATATGATGTATGTTAAGACTTCCGCTGACTATTGTAGTGATAAACTTCCGCTGTTATTGTTTTAAGAATTTGGTACTTTGCATATTAGTACTATGATACAGGAATGGAAAAAGTAGGGACGGCCTTAGGGTCGGCCCCGCGACACGAAATCCGCATAGGGTGGGTTTCGGGTCGTGACAGGATATACAATCATGTGAAATAGCCAAAACCTCGTTCAACGAGACATAAGTGTGTGAATCAATAAGATTTCCATCAACAAGATATATCACAAGATCATGGCCCGGTATATATGATGGTGCAAATATGCTCAAGTATCCACAAATCAAGATCACAACATGATATAGATAAATAAGTCGAACCCAAGGTACAAGCATGAACAAATAATCACAAGTCGATTGACATCAATCAAGGAGATCAAGTTCACTGGGTAATCACCAATAGATTGGCATCAATCAAAGAAATCGGGTTTATCAGATAGGTAATGGAGTACAAGTTTGGCAGCATATGCAAATAAATGTGATTGGCTGATGAAGGACCACATAACAAAGTTCAGATTTACTTACCTCGGTTTCTTAGTGTCATATTCCGCATTTACAAATACTATGATAATTTTCAAATACTTCAGGCATATCCTCGCATAGCCTGAATAATCATCATTAATTACAGACAGATCAGAATTCATTCATTCATGTCTTATTTATCATCTTAGGAGTCTATCAGATGGCCTAATTAAGTTCATTGGCCTATTACCCACTCATTAGGTATCAACTTATGTTATTAAATTCCTTAGATAGGCTTAGCAGTTGTCAAAATAATATTTTAAGTCATTTTGACTCTAGTCGTTATCAATTAAGCACTTATTTGACCTTAGGGGCAAAATGGTAATTTTTTTACTCTTGCCCCGAACCCTATCATGGTCATCAGAATAGTCCATATATCGTATATATAAATTTTTAAGTCTTTTGGACTTCATTTGGTATCTGCTTTTGATCATCGGGACACACCGATCATTTTTTATTTTATATGTTGACTGTTCCGGAATCATATTTAGCCCTTCGATTTTCATAATTATACTTATGACAATTTATTAGATCAGATTGGCCTTTATTCGGCCTCTACTTTGCAATTACCATGCTCAGGGGTATTTTGGTCATTTTATGTTTCGTGAAATTCTGACCCCGATTCGTCATTTAATCATGTGTACAGTTTTACAAGTATTTGGGCTTCTATCGGTGTCAATTTCGTCCCAATCGAACTTCATTTAGACATCAAGGGCATTTTGGTAATTTTACATGCCATAGCTAAATTTTCGGGACCTCAATTCATAAAATGGACCTCACCATTAGGTCCAGAGTGTCCGACATAGTTGAATTGGACTATCCTTTATGTTTAATTGGCCATGGGTATCATTAGGGGTAATTCAGTCATTTACCAATTGCGTGTCTGTATTTTTCGGAACTTGGTTTCACAAATCGGACTCTACCGTTGAGTCCAGAATGCCCAACATAATCAAAATAGACTATCTTTTATTTTTATTTGGCCCTAAGTATCATCAGGGGCAGTACAGTAATTTACTATTTACGTGTCTGTATTTTTCGGGACTTAATTTCTCAAATCGGACTCTACTGTTGAGTCTGGAATGCCCAAGATAGTAAAAATACACTGTTTATTTATTTAATTTGGACTTCGTTTGAGTAATTTAGTATCCAAGGGTAAAATAGTAATTTTACCTAATTAATAAAATAATTATTTTATTATTTAATTATTTTTCAGGGGCTTAATTGAATTAATTTTTCAAATTTTGGGGCCACAACAGGATTCTTTTAAAGTTTGGGGGGTCAAACTATAAATTATGAAAGTTCTGGTTTTTAGTTTCAATTCAAAACAGTGAACCGATTGGTTCACTTTGTCCAAACCCTAAACCCGCTCTTTGGCCTTTGAACCGACCGGTTCAGTCCATCTTAATGAATCAGGATAAGATATCCCACTTAGCACCTTTATCCTTGGTTAGGTTAGTTTACTTTTGAATTTTTGATTTCTTATTCCTGCTCCCAAACAAGCCTAAATTCGTTTTAAAAAAAATCAATTCAAAACGACGTCACTCGACTTAATCAAATCTACGCATGGTAGGGTCCCGACCCGACCCAAGGTCTGGCCCAATCGACTTAAACATGACCCGTCTTCATCACGTAAATTCGGCCATCTTCTCCGGCTATTCCACCGGAATTGCTAAAGTGCCCCTTTTTGATTATGCCATTTCAGACGTCCAAATTTTTCTGTCTTCACATCAATTTAATCCTGAGATCTTAAGGAATATTTTAGGACAAATTTTAGCCTCAAAAAATCTAATTTTTCGGCACCCAACTCGATTTTTCCGATCACACACCGACGAGGATAACTGACTGTACTAGGGCCATTTTTTGACCGTTTTAGTTGATTCCAAATGCATTAGACTCCTGACACTATTTTCTACCCGAATGCATGCATAAAATCAAGTTTAAGTTCCATTTGTCTCAGACCCCATATTTGAGGTCCATCAATGGCGGCCTTCCTCGGTTTGTACATTTTAAACCCTCTAGGTTAGCCCCTTTTCACCTAATGTCATCCTTTTTCATTTTAAGATGCATGCATGTCAACCAATACATCAAACAGTAGCTTAGAAGTAAAGAAATGGCAAAGAGAAAAATTTTACCCTTTTTGGTTCTCCTTCCTTCTTCTATGGTAGCTGCAGCCTATTTTCTCTCAACTTCCTTGCTTCTGTTCCATCTCCTTCCACTTCCTTCTTCTCCTTCTTCCTGATCCTTAGTTCCTCCATGCACACACGAGCATACACACACTTGTACACAAGGTCTCTCACAATCTCACTTTCTCTCTCTAGGTTTCTCTTTCTAGATTCTTTGTATCCGTACACAGAACACACACCCACTATTGTTCTGATTTCTGAATCATCCCAACCCACGCAACATGATTATATCTCTCATATTTTATTGTTTTCATTTTAAAAATAATTCTTTTTGTTGCATGAAACCTAATTGGTGGGTGTGGTGGTCCAATGAGGGGCTGCCACCTCATTTATAATATTTAGAATTTAGACATTGTAGGATAGTTGTCACATCCCGCACCCCACCCTACGTGAATGCTGAAGATGTGATGCCAGTTAACCGCTTTGCCAGTCTCCGACCGACAATGCGACCAACCAAAGGCAATCTTCTGAACCTTACGATGAATTGCATTCCAAATGTAGGGTCAGAACAGCAGAAATTAAAACCAAGTTATCTCGAGGAATGCAACTCAACTATATACTACATAAGTATGTACCACCGAGCATTCTATAATCAGACAGCTAATAACTCTAACCACAGAGTACATCTATAACAGATATATAACACAGAACATATCAAATTCATCCAGAGTACCTTTACCATGAGCCATGTCCCTACCCATCTATTATATATGAATAAAGTCAACTATATCATCACGCTCACCTGAATAGCCAAGATCAATCCATTAGAAACCAAGTCTCCACATATTATTGCCATCAAATCCTCACTTGGGAATGCCTCTCAGTCTACTAGTGACATGTCCTTGTGCTTTCTAATCCAATGGAGATATATCCTGAAAAATGTTAAGTAAATGGAATGAGCTTAAACAAGCTCAGTGAGTAACATAGGTTCCTGCCATGGGTTTCAAAACCAGTTCATATATATATATATATATGCATGCTCAAATGTAACTCAGATAGAACAATGCAGCTCAAGTAGAACAGATACAGCTCAAATAGAACGGATACAGCTCAAAGCGCCTGAACCTTCCCCAGGCAGTGTGGGATGCTGCACAAGATAATCCGTCAGTCACCCACCTCACACATAGAGGCCCATGTCCCCACAGCACACTATCGGTTGGGGTCGGTATCAGAGCGGAACAGATCAGATAGGATTGAGTAGATGCTGAGCTCTAGGCGTCCCACAGAGGCAGCCATCCATCCATTGATATACTCAATCCCGTAGTGGGCCCCAGATAAGACTCAACATGATAAACAGAATCAAAGCAAACTCCAAAGGACAGGTAACAGAACAACAGACTTCAACAGAATCAACAGGATATATCAAAAGGCAGGATAGAACAAAATCATGCCACAAGTAATGCAGATCAAGAGGTATGCATGAAAGCATATGCATTTAAAACAGTACAGTGCATAAAACAGTCCAGCATATAAAGCAGTACAGTGTACAAGTTTAGGTAGTACAGAAAATCTACACCAAGTCAGGAGTCCGAGTTACTCAAACTTATGCTTATCTCCATTCACAGATATCCCCTAGATGCGTTAGGTACCTCCATGCATATCCTCAATAATCATCATCCTGAATAATCATCATTAGTTACAGACAGGTCAGAATTTAACCATTCATATAGTATTCATCATCTTAGACGTCTATCAGATCGCCTAAGATAGTCTAATGACCAGCTATTCTCTCACTATGTTTCAACTAAGACTATTATATTCCTTAATTAAGCTTAATCAGCTATCGGGGTTATGATATAAGTCATTTGGACTCTACCGTTATCTATCAAGCATCTATTTAATTTTTAAGCAAGGCATTATAATTTTGCTAGGCACAACTAAATTTATCATTATTGCCTATCAATCCCAAAACCATAAAAGATATCACATTTGTTAAAGATCATGGCAAATTGGCAAACTACAATTTAACATTTAATTGACAAATATTAGTACAGGAGCAGAGATGGAAAAGAAGTAATTACCTGATGTTGCTACTATCGGATTTGAATTACTACATACATTCCTCATCGTACTAACCATTTTTAAATCCAGTTTCATCAGCTTCTTCAGCCCTTTTCCCCCAAACAGATGATGATCCTGACAGATTCTGCCCCTTTATCATCCCATCCATCAGATATTGAAGAACTTTCCCTTCCTCTCATGAAAGCTCTATTGATGTACCAGGAAATTCTGATATAGCAACAACTTGTCATAAGTTGTATTTGGAACATCAGCTTGCAATCCGACCTGAAAGATCTTGCTGATCTCATGAACAACAGAACATCAACTATGTCAATATCATGGAAGAAATCAGCAACATCAATTCCTTCCTTCAATTCATCATAGAAATCACAACATCCGACAGTTACAGGTTCCTAACCTCCATCGCTGGACAGCAGCTCTGCTGCTTTTATTAGCCTGTTCCAATTTCATTAAGTTCCTTAATTCAAGCCACAAGTCTGACATATCCCCGACTTGAATCGCAATGTCCCGATCTACACCTGAACTATCACCCAAAACCGTAACACCCACACACTGTCCAAACCACAAAACTGTAACAGCCACACAACTGCAGGTATCTCACCACTACTGCTTCTACAACTCTCCTATAACTATTCAAAAATCGCAACGCAGCCACTATTCTATTCCATCCATTTCTGCCGCACCGTAGCATCACACATACACAAATATATTTACATATATACACCACTACACTTTCGTCCCCCCTGCACCGCTTTACAAACACACACATATACATACAACCAACACACCCCATTCTCCTGTTCCGCGCTGCTACACCTACTACCAAACTCCATTCCAGGACTCATCACCATTGCAGCCATCATCCACCTGTTCTCAATTGGAAACTGGCAATAGATGAAACCCCCTAGACCAACATCACTACCAACATCAAATCGCGCCATCCACACGCACTTACAAGCCACAAACCGCGACATCCACACACCCAATTCCGAGCCACAACAGTCACCGTTCACCTCGCAACATCATCATTCAATGATCAATCAACCTCCATTTTCGACAATCACAATCCGTTCTCCCCTTCTGCACCGTTACACGAACTGCAAACAAATATATATACACAAATTCCTACTGCAGCATCGCCATTGTCCCTGCTTCGTGAATCAGTTTCGATACAGAGAAAAACCAACAAAATCCCCCAACCAACGATCAATCCAACGTGATTTCCCCCCTAATTTTTCCTACAAATAGAAACGTATATCTATATCTATATATCTCTGCACACACACACACACAGATATATATATATATATATATATATACCTGCTGCAACATCAATGTCTTTTCCTTTTTCTTGCTTTATTTTTCTCCCCCAAAAATCCAGAAGCTCCACGACGGCGCCTTTTTATCAATTGCTTCAGCTGAACTAGAAGCTTCCTGTGCCTTCTTCATTTTGGCCCCTTCTCAATTCTTCTGGCCTTTTTCCATCTTCCTCCAGAAGCATCTCTTACTTTTATATAAATTTACATAATATACACATTACATATAATTTTATATATGCACGTGGCTGGTAGAGCAGCCCTTTCTAGAATTTTCCCACATGTGACATACACACACACACACACACACACACACATATATATATATATATGGTTGTTGGGCTTTACTAGTTCTAGCAGCCTCCACTATTTCCTTCTTTTCTTCATCAGTTAATGTCTTTTATTATTGTAGAGATTTGAAAAAAAAATAAAAAATAAAAAAATAAAATAAAATATTTAAATCGGTTTACGAAGTGCCAAGATAAATCCATGGGATTGATACGAATTATAAATTTATATTAAAAAGATATATACATATATATATATATATGTCCGTGAAATTTCTAAAGGAAATTATTGAAAAAAAAAAAAAAAGAGAAATGGGAAGAAAAGAAAAGGGAGGCGGTGCAGGTCTCGTGAAAACAGGAAAGAAAAGAGAGAAAAAGAGAAAAGGGGAAAAAGAGAAAGAAGGAAGAAAGGAGAAAGGGGCAACACGCAGAGGCGATCGGTGGATGGGCTTGAGGCCGTTGATCAGACGGCGACAAAGCAGCGACGAGTTTGGTTGGGTCGCTTATGGTGGTGTTTGGTCCCCGAGTGGATCGAGGCTGGGGTTTCTGCGGTTGGGTCGACGGGGAAAGTTACGGCAGATTAGTGAAATTCCTATGGCTAAGTCGGTCTGTTGGGTTGTTCGAATCCAGTAGCAGTGCAGAGGTGTACATATATATATATATATAATTGCTGTGTTGTGAAGCTTGTGCGTGGATATATGTATACATATATATATGTATATGGGGCTTGAATTGTGTTGCGGTTTTGTCGCTGGCTACGGTGATGACTTGATTGAACATTTCCAAGAGCAGTTTGGTTCGGAAAGGGAGGACAGGTTCTATCTCTATCTTTTTCTTTTCCGTTTTGGTTGCTGTGATGAATTGGAATTATTTTGATTTCCTGAGGTTTTCAGAAGGTGTTGGTTGGATTGGATTGAAAGTTGAGCAATGGAGTTTTGGATTAGAGGTGATCGATGTGTGTAAGTTTGTGTAACGTTGGGGGAAATTGCGGCAAGGTGAGGCAGGAGGGACGGAAGTGCAGCAGCGCTCCAGCAGCAATTTGATGGGTTAAATCCATATTAATTTCAGATTTGAAGCAGCAATAGGTATATCATATATGGTGTGCTTGTGTAGTTGGAACAAGGGAAGAGAGAGAGTGAGGACTGCAGCAGCAGCGCTGTAGCAGGCGCAGCGTGCAGCGCTGTGTGTGGTGCGTTGGTGGCGGTTCAGGTGTAGTGGTTCCGTGAGATTTAATATATGTATGTATGATCGTGTTGCGGCAGAAACGGTGAAGGGCGGTGTGGCAGTGGTTCAGAGAAATGGCCGTAACAGCAACCGTTGTTGCGGCACAGCAGCAGCAGAATGGAACGGTGTTTGTGGTGGTGGTTGTGCAGCAGAGTGTAGTGGTGCAATAGATAGATTAATATATATGCGTGTGTTTGTGGAGCAGTGCAGCAATAGACGTGTACATAGGGTCGGTGCAACAAGGGTATGTGTATGTATGTACCCGTGTGCGTATTGGTGTAGCAGCGCAACAGGGGGGCTATGGGGGTTGGTTTTACTGCAGCTGTTGAACGTTGTAAGTGATGTGATGAATCGGATGAAAATATTGGGAGCAGTTCGCTACATGGAGTGGTGATTTTTGGGATGGATGCTGCTTCGAGGGACGGTTATTGACAGAATTGGCTTCGAAGGCCAAACAACAGCAGCCAACTTGATTACATCGTATCTGCCATTGTCAAAAGAAAAAAAAAGAGATGATGCAGTAGTTTCAGGTTGAGTTTGTGGAAGATCAAGTGTGTAGATTGGGTATGCTTAATACCACTGGTTCGATTAGAGGAAATGGAGAGAGTGCAGTAGCAGTAGAGGCAGAGGTAGCAACAGTAAATGGAAGTGAAGAAGTTAGTTGAATGAAATTCAGTCTTGCTGTGGGGAACATTTCTAGCAGACGTTTGAGGAGTATCCTTTGGAAGTCTTGAAGATAGGTTGTTGGGCAAATTTAAGGGAATTTTTGTGAAACTCAGTTCTCATATTGGTGGTGTGACACATGATTGGGTTGCTGGGAGTTCAGTTTAGCCACAGATTTTTCGTTAACATATGGGTTCTTTAAAGTAGCAACGGCCAAGGACAGGCTGACGCTTGGGGGATCGTTACATAGAGCTGTTCCTAGCATTACTTGAGGATTTGAATGAAGCCATCTCTAAAGAGATTGAGAAGAGCTGAGTTGGGCAGCATGCTTGGTCAAAACTTAATAGCCATCCATCGGTTGATTAGGCCACGTGGTGGACATAGCTTCTTAGGGTTGAGATAACCCGATCAGGTATGGTACTTTGCTAAGTAAGGAATAGAATTAAAGTAAGATTGATGTGCATATTGATTGAATGCTTTTTATGCTTGATAGAAGATCACATATGAGTTATTGCTTTGAGATACTTTGAGTTGATTGTTTTTGTGCTTCCGTGTTCTTTATGATTATTTGAGAGTTATGATTTATTTCTTGAGTTGTCATCATATGTGATTTATGTTTTAGAATGATTGTTGATGTTGTGACATGTGGATTTCAGTAAGTGTTGAGATTGATCGAGCATGACACATAGATTTGTGGATGAAATCTTGTGATTTAAATGCTATTGTTGATCTTAATTGTGATGCATTATTTAAAGCATGTTGCATATGCTTATGAAAGTGATGTTTCATTTGAACTGTGCTATTGCATGATGGAATCATGGCATATTGGCATAGTGTGATTCCTTGACAGCATAGTGTGGGTTAGCATGAGGTGCTGGTGCATTATGAGGGCGTAGGTCCTGTGGTGAAAAACCCAAAGTTCGGTCGTTGGTACTCCTGTCCATCGGGGGCGCACCGAAAAGGAGACATACGTGGTGGTACTCATGCCAGCAGGGAAGGACCGTATCATGAGACATGGGTGTGACATTGAGATGCATGGGTGTGTCACGCATATTACCTATGCATTGTGTTGATGAATTTGTGAACGTGATATAGGGTTTTTATACAGATGTAGTTTGTACGTTGCCATCATATTGTATGCATGATTAGGGAGGCATGTAGATATACATGTACACTTGCACATGCCACGTCTTAATTTTGTTCCTTGCATTAGTATTGTACCATACCAGCATGTTGGCGCTGACCCATTCGTGGGAACCATATTTCAGAGGACGTTCCAGACACTTGAGGCTTGAGGAAGTCTAGCCGAGTGGAGGAGGCTTGACTGTAGATGGATATTTGGCCCCAGAGGCGTGTTTTGTGATGTACGGGCTTAAGCCCAATGACATATATGTTATATTATGGTTGTATATTTTCGGTTGTATAAATAGGCAATGTATATTTAACTTTGATGAAGTTGTGGCCATCGAGTGAGGATGGATTGTGATGTGTTTGGATATATATGATGTATTGTGTTTATCAGGGAGAAAAAAAAGAGGCTCGAAAAACAAAGGAGGTTCTGCCGAAATTTTTTTAAAACGGGAATGGATGTGTATTGACAGAGCTATACGGATGCATAGTTATGTTAGTGGAATAGGCTTGTATCTAAATCTACATTAGTTAAATTAGTAGATTGGTTAATTCGTTATTTATTTATTTATTCGTTTAGTTATTTTCTTCCTTTCTTTCGCTTCAGTCGCGTCCCCGGGTTCGGTCGGGAATTCGGGGCGTGACAATTATTTTATTACAATTATATAAAATATAATTTCTACATATTTTATACATAATATTTTCATTCCCAAAATATTAAATTATGGAATGCCAACCAATTTGGCATAAAACTGGGACTCGGTATTATTAATATTTATTTTACAAATTTTAAGTCACCGTTCGTATCTTATATTTTATGTATTTTATTCGCATGATAAATTTTTCTGTATCAATTCCATTGATCCGTTTCGGAACTCAATTGGCTAGGTTAATTAATTTCCCGAGAATTTGTTATTTTCAGTGGTCTGAATTAATTTTATATTTTCTAATAATTAATTCAATCATGGCTCACTGTACTTTGGGCTATTTCGAATCGTTATCGTCACGTAATTTTCTTTTTATTAAATCGAGGTACAGTCTTGGTTCATGTCGGATTTTTGGGATATTACAATAGTTATATACATATTTCCTGTATAACAAAGCACAAAAGTGCTTGTGGCCAAGTGGTTAAATTTTTTGGCATAACTTCCTTACTCTTTTTGGTTTAGGGATCGATTCCCATGTCCAACCCTTTTTGCCTCTTCTTGGCAAATCAAAATGCATACTTGGGTTTGTACTTTTTATTTTCCTTGCGGTTCCCGAGGCTTGTAATTTCATAATCAAGGTATTTCAAATTTTGTTCCAAACGATTAGATTACATTACTTCTTCGTGTATTTGATTTTTCCACTAATCCTTCGTAATTATCGGGAAGACCCAATAAATTTTCTTAATCGTCTTTTATTTTTGTTTCTAATTAATAATTAGCGAACTAATTATTAATTAATTAGCTCGGGGTGTTACACCTGCAGTTGTGGGCTGCTTTTTAACTTCTTTAATTTTCGTCTAAACTCCTCATTGTTTCTTGTGTTGTATTGTAGATAAGAAGGCTTAGAGGAGGTCAGATTTAACTCCAAAACTTCAATAGAAGTATCGGCGGCTATTGCACCCCCTTGACCGTCCTCACGACCCAGTCCTAACACTTCAGAACTTCATTGAGGTGAATTTGGCCAAGAGAAAGTCTACTACCCTTAAGAAGTCCATGCTGTCGAGCTACACGCCGGGTATGAAGAAGATTGGGAGTTCTTCCCGTTCTGCTACTCATTTTCCTCTTCAAAAGAAAAGGAGGACTGACGTTGGAACATTTAGCGCTCCAGAGCGCATCGAGGAGCCAGTGGCACTTGCTACTGCGAAGTAGCTGCTGCCACCTCTGGCACCTCTTGGCAAGGGGAGACTAAGCAGTATTCCCACCGAAGTTGCTAAAGCTGGGAGTGGAGAGGAGGCCATAAGAGCGACTTTTGATGAGTCATGGGCCTCGGCCGTGAAATGCTTTAAAAATGTAAAGCCTCATCGGATTGCCAAAGACATCATGGTAGCCCATATAAGGGAAATTATATTTACTCATTTACTTTTTTTTTTTTTTTTTTTTTAATTTGCTCTGATTGATTCACTTTTTTTTATTTGTAGGCTGCTTACATCATGGCTGCCATCATGGACTACCTTAAGGAATTTGAGAGGGTAAACACACTCTAGGCCGAGCCAGACGTGGCCCGCCTTGAGCTTGAGACATGCCATTCTACTTCTCTCTTTTTCAAAGAAAAATATAAGGAAACCTTGAGCAACATGGCTCTCCTGGAGTTACAAAGGAACAATCTGGCTTCCGATCTGAAGGCCTTGAAGAAGGAGAAGGAGGAGGTGAAAGTTATGGCATCTTTGAGGCTGTCTTCTAATGTGGAGGCGGCTAGGGCGACGACTAGGACGGTGGCTAAGGAGCAGGCTGAGAAGGAGCTCATGGATGAGCTAAATCAGTTAGGGGGCGAGTTCGTAGATTCTAGGTATGAGCTCTTCCGAAAGAAGATTCAGAAGCTCTACCCCGATCTTGATATCTGAAGGGTAGACAAAGTGCATGTGGATGATCCAGAACTGAGCCCTTCGGAGTCCACCCCAACCCTACCTACAGAGGAGGCTGCCTCTGCTGCCGAAGCCACCCTTACTGCCGAGGACCCTTGAATAGGGTGTTTTTTTTTGCCACTGTACTCTTTTGCCCTTTTTGGGCCTTATTAATGAAAATTTCTTTTTATCCCGATTTTCAGACCTGTCATACTTGTATAATCATGCTAAAGTAATTAAATAGGCTCCAGAATTAAACTATTTTTAAGTAATTAAGTCGGGATAAGATCTTTGACTTAACGTACTAGAGAGGTCAAGTCAAAGTGAATTGTCTTAGACTCAAAATGGACTTAAAATATGATTGAGTTAAGATTAAGACCTCTGACCCGAGACACCCGCAACTTATGCGAAGATCGGATCTGGTGGTGATGACTAGAAAATAAGATCAGGATATGGGTTTTGTGTGTTAACTTTAACCACGCCTAAAACACTTATAAGGCTTATAGGGGTTAATGAGATGGACCAGACTCGAGGCCTGTACATTGAGTGGACGAGACCTGGGGGTCTGTGCATTAATTCTAACTAAGCCCAAAGCTCTTGTAACGGATACAAGGCTTATAGGAGTTAGTGAGATGGACCAAACCTGAGGCCTGTGCATTGAATGGACCAGACTTGGGGGTTTGTGCATTAATTCTAACCAAGTCCAAAGCTCTTGTAATGTATACAAGGCTTATAGGAGTTAGTGAGATGGACTAGACCTGAGGCTTGTGTGAGGTTCATGGAGTACCAATTCCCACCGAAGTTGCTAAAGCTGGGAGTGGATAGGAGGCCATAAGAGCGGCTTTTGATGAGTCATGGGCCTCGGCCATGAAATGCTTTAAAAATGTAAAGCCTCGTCGGATTGCCAAAGACATCATGGTAGCCCATATAAGGGAAAGTATATTTACTTATTTACTTTTTTTTTTTTTTCATAATTTGCTCTGATTGATTCACTTGTTTTTATTTGTAGGCTGCTCACATCATGGCTGCCATCATGGACTACCTTAAGGAATTTGAGAGGGTAAACACACTCTAGGCCGAGCTAGACGTGGCCCGCCTTGAGCTTGAGACATGCCATTCTACTTCTCTCTTTTTCAAAGAAAAATATAAGGAAGCCTTGAGCAATATGGCTCTCCTGGAGTTACAAAGGAACAATCTGGCTTCCGATCTGAAGGCCTTGAAGAAGGAGAAGGAGGAGGTGAAAGTTGCGGCATCTCTGAGGCTGTCTTCTAATGTGGAGGCGGCTAGGGCGATGACTAGGACGGTGGCTAAGGAGGAGGCCGAGAAGGAGCTCATGGATGAGCTAAATCAGTTAGGGGGCGAGTTCGTAGATTCTAGGTATGAGCTCTTCCGAAAGAAGATTTAGAAGCTCTACCCCGATCTTGATATCTGAAGGGTAGACAAAGTGCATGTGGATGATCCAGAACTGAGCCCTTCGGAGTCCACCCCAACCCTACCTACAGAGGAAGCCGCCTCTGCTGCCGAAGCCACCCTTATTGCCGAGGAGCCCTTGAATAGGGTGTTTTTTTTTGCCACTGTACTCTTTTGCCCTTTTTGGGCCTTATTAATGAAAATTTCTTTTTATCCCGATTTCCAGACCTGTCGTACTTGTATAATCATGCTAAAGTAATTAAATAGGCTCCAGAATTAAACTACTTTTAAGTAATTAAGTCGGGATAAGATCTTTGACTTAACGTACTAGAGAGGTCAAGTCAAAGTGAATTGTCTTAGACTCAAAATGGACTTAAAATATGATTGAGTTAAGATTAAGACCTCTGACCTGAGACACCCGCAACTTATGCTAAGATCGGATCTGGTGGTGATGACTAGAAAATAAGATCAGGATATGGGTTCTGTGTGTTAACTTTAACCACTGCCTAAAACACTTATAAGGCTTATAGGGGTTAATGAGATAGACCTAGACTCGAGGCCTGTGCATTGAGTGGACGAGACCTAGGGGGTCTATGCATTAATTCTAACCAAGCCCAAAGCTCTTGTAACGGATACAAGGCTTATAGGAGTTAGTGAGATGGACCATACCTGAGGCCTGTGCATTGAATGGACCAGACTTGGGGGTTTGTGCATTAATTCTAACCAAGCCTAAAGCTCTTGTAATGGATACAAGGCTTATAGGAGTTCGTGAGATAGGACTAGACCTGAGGCTTGTGTGAGGTTCATGGAGTTACCAATTCCCACCGAAGTTGCTAAAGCTGGGAGTGGAGAGGAGGCCATAGCGAGCGGCTTTTGATGAGTCATGGGCCTCGGCCGTGAAATGCTTTAAAAATGTAAAGCCTCGTCAGATTGCCAAAGACATCATGGTAGCCCATATAAGGGAAAGTATATTTACTTATTTACTTTTTTTTTTTTTTTTTATAATTTGCTCTGATTGATTCACTTGTTTTTATTTGTAGGCTGCTCACATCATGGCTTGCCATCATGGACTACTTTAAGGAATTTGAGAGGGTAAACACACTCTAGGCCGAGCTAGACGTGGCCCGCCTTGAGCTTGAGACATGCCATTCTACTTCTCTCTTTTTCAAAGAAAAATATAAGGAAACCTTGAGCAACATGGCTCTCTTGGAGTTACAAAGGAACAATCGGGCTTCCGATCTGAAGGCCTTGAAGAAGGAGAAGGAGGAGGTGAAAGTTGCGGCATCTCTGAGGCTGTTTTCTAATGTGGAGGCGGCTAGGGCGACGATTAGGACGGTGGCTAAGGAGGAGGACGAGAAGGAGCTCATGGATGAGCTAAATCAGTTAAGGGGCGAGTTCGTAGATTCTAGGTATGAGCTCTTTCGAAAGAAGATTCAAAAGCTCTACCTCGATCTTGATATCTCAAGGGTAGATAAAGTGCATGTGGATGATCCAGACCTGAGCCCTTCAGAGTCCACCCCAACCCTACCTACAAAGGAAGCCGCCTCTGCTGCCGAAGCCACCCTTACTGCCGAGGAGCCTTGAATAGGGTGTTTTTTTTTTGCCACTGTACTCTTTTGCCCTTTTTGGGCCTTATTAATGAAAATTTCTTTTTATCCCGATTTCCAGACCTGTCGTACTTGTATAATCATGCTAAAGTAATTAAATAGGCTCCAGAATTAAACTACTTTTAAGTAATTAAGTCGGGATAAGATCTTTGACTTAACGTACTAGAGAGGTCAAGTCAAAGTGAATTGTCTTAGACTCAAAATGGACTTAAAATATGATTGAGCTTAAGATTAAGACCTCTGACCTGAGACACCCGTAACTTATGCTAAGATCGGATCTGGTGGTGATGACTAGAAAATAAGATCAGGATATGGGTTCTGTGTGTTAACTTTAACCACGCCTAAAACACTTATAAGGCTTATAGGGGTTAATGAGATAGGACCAGACTCGAGGCCTGTGCATTGAGTGGACGAGACCTGGGGGTCTGTGCATTAATTCTAACCAAGCCCAAAGCTCTTATAACGGATACAAGGCTTATAGGAGTTAGTGAGATGGACCAGACTTGAGGCTTGTGCATTGAATGGACCAGACTTGGAGGTTTGTGCATTAATTCTAACCAAGCCCAAAGCTCTTGTAATGGATACAAGGCTTATAGGAGTTAGTGAGATGGACTAGACCTAAGGCTTGTGTGAGGTTCATGGAGTACCAATAGCCATTGTGTCTGATAGAGACCCATAGTTTACTTCTCAGTTTTGGCAGAGTCTTCAGGTAGCTCTTGGAACTAAGTTGAATCTTAGTACTATTTTTCATCCTGAGGTAGATGGATAGTCAAAACGAACTATTCAGACTTTAAAGGATATGCTTAGAGCTTGTGTGTTGGACTTGAAGGGTAGTTGGGATACCATTTGCCTCTAGTAGAGTTCGCTTATAATAATAGTTTTCAGACTAGTATTGGGATGACACCATATGAGGCATTGTATAGGTGGGAAGTGTAGGTCACCTATCTATTGGGATGAGGTTGGAGAGAGGAAGCTTATTGGCCTAGAATTAGTGCTGAGTAACCTGAGATAAGATTGTTCAAACTTCGAGAAAGGCTTAAGGTAGCTCAAAGTAGATAAAAAAGTTATGCAGATAATTAAAATTGTAAGTTGGAGTTCGACGTTGAGGATTCAGTATTCTTGAGGATATCTCCGATGAAGGGTGTTATGAGGTTTGGCATGAAGGGTAAATTGAATCCAAAGTATATTGGGCCATTTGAAATACTAGAGAGGGTAGGTAAATTACTTATAAGATTGTACTACCGTCAGAGTTATCTAGAGTGCATGATGTATTTCATGTGTCCGTTTTACAAAAATATGTACAGCGACTCCTCACAAATTATAGAGTATGCGCCTATGCAAATTCAGGAAGGACTTGTCTTATGAGGAGAAACCAGTACAAATTTTGGATAAGAAGGAGAAGGTACTTCGCAACAAAATAGTGAAACTTGTTAAGGCACTTCAGAAGAACCACACACTTGAAGAAAGCCACTTGGGAAACTGAGCAAGATATGAGAACAAAATATCCCCAATCTCTTCACAAACTAAGGTACTTTAAGTTTGGAGGACCAAACTTTTTAAGGGGAGGAGAATGTAATACCTGATATATATATACACGAGAAATATTATTAATGAATAAAATAATATTATATTTATTGTTATTAAATAATATTATATCTATTGTTATTAAAGATATATAATATATGTATGTATATATATATATATATATATATAGATAAGATAGAGAATTGTGATAAGTACTATTCAAAAGTTTGGACTCCTTTTAAATTTAAATATCTACAAACCTAATAGATAAATGAATTTAATATTTAAAGAAAGCCTACATATAGGAAAAATAGGAAAAAGAAAAAAAAAGCATTCACGCACAAGCCGTACAACGAGAGAGGAGGCATGGAAGAGAGAGAGAAGGGAAGAAAAGGCAATCAAGATTTAATATATTGAGGTTTAAAGGCTTGATTATTGAGCGATCAACCATTAAGGTTTGTTTTAGGATTAATTGATTAATTTAATGGTATTACCATTGTGATTACATATAAAGAAAATAATAACTAACTTGGTAGTGTTTTGACTCACGTGAATACCATCAAGCATTGATATATATATATATACACACACACACACACACACACAAACATACATATATGAATCAGAATGTATTTTGAAAAAGTTAGGAAGAGTTTTTAGGTCTGTCTTGTAGTCTATTTCATCTTTTGTGAGAATTTTAATGAAAGAGATGAAATTTGTTAATACGTTTACATGAATATCAAAACAATAGTGTTATCAAATTGTATCACTTCTAGTATTTAATTGAAGCTCAAGTAAATATAAAAGAAGAAAATTTTATTAATACATAAATAAGATAGTTAATTTTATAAATTCTTAGGTTAATCAAGAAAATAGTTTTAAAGCTTTAAAAGAAATAATAATAATAATAATAATAATAATAATAATAATAATAATAATAATAATAATAATAATAATAATAATTTAAGAAATCACTACCAAAGCGGTGAGTGAGTTATTTCATTGGAGAAAATTATTTAAAAAGTTGTGATGTAGATATATGTTTTGGCAGAATGATGTATGTATATATGTTGGATGATGTTTTGTCTTTTATTACAAGTGTGATAAGTTTCAAAAAAAGGGTAAAAAATGTGAGAATTGGATGAGTCCACCGAATGACTAAAGTAAAGGTGTGAGTATATTGTATTCTGTCTTTTTGTATATTATGTTCTTTTATATATGGAAGAGTGTGAAGAAATTATTAGCGTGTATATATGGATATTTAACCATTTTAATTACTTTTGGTATTAGTTTGAGGTTTAAATAAAAAGATTTTATACAAAGAGAAATAAGATAATTAATTTTAAAGCTACTCAAGTTAATTAAGGAAATAACATTTAATGGTTAATAACTTAAGAATATTCTAGGATCCTTATTGGAAAGATATTGATTAGTGATCTTATATTGTGACAGGTTTGGATTGATTATTGGAGATTCTTGGAGTACATCTGAGTATATTTGCTATTAATTTTGAGGTAAGGAAACAATACATGTTGTATCCAAGTTTTAGATAAATGCAAATTAATATTCTTTTACTTTCATTTTTATGAAAAATGATTTTATGCTTACAATGTTTCAAATGACTTTAGTTCAAAAGTATTTTACAATGAATTATTTGTTTCTTCAAATTTGTTTGGGTTAAGCAAAATTATTTGTATATGCCATGTATTCTTTGATCATTGCACATTGAAAAATCTGTTCATAAAATTTATTTTATCCGTTGAAATAAATTATTTTATCAGTATGGTCATTATGAGATATTTGAATCGTTTTAGTGTGGTTGTGATCTCTGGTTGGAGTTTGTTTGTGTCAATAGTGGTTTACTACTATTGACAGTTTGTTGTGCCGACAAGTTACTGTCGGAGTCTAGCCCACATTAACAGGGACATAACATTGTTAACTTCCAATATTGGTGACGTCTCCAAGTCCCACTTTGATGGGCACCATATTATTGTGCTAACTAGAGTGAATACTTATACAAGTTTGAAATTGTTATTTGTTACCATACTACTCTGTTAAACTATTTTTGCATTAAAGGAAAATAATTTATTTTCTTTGTTATGTCTACTGAATTGTTTTAGTGATGTGAACTTATTTTTATAAAATATTCATGCTATTCGCTTGACCTGTTCTGGTGTGTAATATGTTTTGTTACCTTATGGGCTCTTTGAGCTTACCTCAATGCTTTTTTCCCATAGATGACTAGAGATGGACTGGAATAGTGTTCGGTACAAGTACAATGGAGAGTGCGTGTTGACTATTTAATTATTTGCTTCCGCTTATGTTAGGACTTAGTTTATTTTATTTGCATTACTTGGAGATTTGTAGAAAATTTTAATTTAAGGGATTGTACGTTTCTTTATTTTGGAGACAAATTATTTATTTATCTTAGATGTGAGAGCTTTTATTATTATTCTTGTGATGGAACTTGAGGAATAAATGATATATTTTTAATATAGATGGATTTGAGAGATTGTATTCGTTACAAGTTTAATTATTTGATTGATCCAGCCTATGTCAATGCTTGGATTAGATTGATTTTGTGTTGGTTGCACTCTGAATCCCATGTTCGAATTTGGGGTGTAACAATGTCAACCTAAAGCCTAATCAAGATAGGGTTTTGAACAGTCATGGTTTGACCTGGCCTAACCAAGGTCAACAAAGGACAATTGGCCAATGATCCAAACATCACCAACTTGATAAAATGAAACATTAGAAATAATTAATAAATAATACTAAATATTAATTAATTACAAGAAAATAGAGAAAAATACAAATAAATGCATAAAAAATTAAAAAAATACAAAAAATTATGACTCACAACTATGACCTAAGAAAATATATAGGGAGACAATTACTCCCACCAAAATGTATGTGTGTGTGTGTAAAAAAACATGAAAGTATGTGAGAAAATAAAAGAAAAATAGGAAGAAAAAAAATTCAAAAATTAAATTTGAGCCCTCATGTGACTATCACATGAGGGGATAAGCTGTCACACACACCTCAAGTGTGTGTATAAGTACACACATAATTGTGTAAAAGCATGAAAAAGGGAGACAAATAGTAAACTAGGGAAAAAGGGTATGGGGATTGCTAGTGGAAGGTGTAGACATGATCTAGTGCAACCACACACTCCAAAGCAACCCCATGAGCTGCCATCAACAGTGTCGCGCTATGCTTGGAGCCCCATTAACAAGAAATGCATTAAATGTAAAGAGGAAAAATCTAGCATAAAAACAAAGATCCTTCAGACTAGAACTTCACCACTAAAAGAGTGAAAAGAATGAGGGAGATTCATGTAGAAAGGAGGGGCCAAAACAGTTTGGACATAAAGGGAAGGAGAAGGGAAAATTCGAAGAAAATTTTCTAGATTTACTCAAAGAGGTAAAAACCCAAACCTTTTTAACTTCTTTTAATTCCAGTATAATATTATGCTTGCTAGGATATTTATGTAGAATAAAGAGCCCCTATAATGACGAGTTCATGGGAACTGCCATTAACAAGCTTCAAAACTCAACCCAGAAATCAAGTAGAATAAAATTCAAATCTAAGCATAGGGACTTAAACCATGAAGGAAATGGTACAAAAACAGGTTACAAAACCCACAAAATAGACCACGAAACAGAGAGTTGCAAGTTCGGCCATTAATGGCCAACCTCTGAATCTAGCCCTAAACACAACCCCATTCATGGGAGATGGAAGCTTAGAGCCCAAGGAACTCAACCAAATAAACTATGCTCAAAATAATCTCAAAATGTCCTTGAACCAAACCCCTCATCGTAGCGATTGTTAAGGCCCAAAATAGGAACCTGGGGCCATATTTAAGACTTCAAACCAACGTACATCTCTAAATTGGAACCTTAGGAGTCGAGTGGAACATACGATGAGCTTTAGAACAACCAAAAACTTCACGAAATAGAGAATGAAAAAGATAGGTTTACAGTGCTACAGTGACATGATCAGCGTGAGGAAGACAGCCTCGCTGAGTCAACTCGCGAGTTGACTCAGTTGAGTTAACCGAGCCAAAGAGCGAGTGACTCAAGGCAAGTCCGGCTATGCGTTGTCACACGGTTGGGCACCGCATAAATGAAAAAACATCGTTTAGGAACTTAAAACCTAAACTACGTCATTTTGTAATGACGTTTATAAATTTAAAGACCAATTAGGTCCATTAGGTTAAAGGACAGGAGATGAATCTAATAGCAGAGCTTGGAATAAGGATATCCTATTTTGGATTACACGGACTATTCGGTATTTGGTTTACAAATGATTTTAAAAAAAAAAAGGGCACTTGAGGCACCCGTGAATCGAACCAGAGACTTGATTGAGCCCAAACCCAAAGGCTGAGCTTTCAGCCCAGTAAGCCACAACCAAAAGCTGTGTTATATCCAACATAATGAATATATATATATATATATATATATATGATATATTAATTAAGTAAAATAGAACCTCACAAAGTTCTGTTAATTACTTTTGCTCTTGCAAAATGATGCCTTATTATACTAAGGCCCCGATTTTTGGTAAATTGCAAAACAACCACTAGTGGTGTTAAAATGACATTTTTGCCCCTAACAAAATACAAAAATGACACCTACATCCTTATAAACTATATTTAGAATAATTAATGCTACGTATGACCAAATTAAGGTTTGGAAGAACTTACGTTAAGCAGTTAAACGAAGATTAATGGACACAATTAGTATAACTTTATAGATAAAGTTGAGTAGTTAAACAAATATAAAAAATTACGAGACTTACTTAACCTTTTAGGACTATTCCAAACTCAATAACGGATTTGGCCAAATGAGACTTGTTCGATATAGGTCCTTAAGAAATGCATCCTTTAAACCATACTTAATGAATGTTGATCACTTTAATAGGACCGAGAGGAGGAAGAGAATGGTGAAAGGAAAATTTGAAGAAATTAGCTAGAACCGCTTTATTTATAGGACCACTTAAGAGAAAGATGAAAAAGGGGATAACTGACTCGAACACAGTCTGAAAGAGAAAAAAGCGTGGGTGACAACTTCCTAGGAATATAGTCACCTGAGAATGAGGAATGTGATAGCAGTTACAAAGAGACCATTATGGAACCAAGGATGGAATACAAGTATCATATGAGTAACCCTGAACCTTGAAATGGAAATTTCTATTGAATATTGCTTTTACAGTTTAACGATACTACGTGCAGTTGAAAACGTAACCTAGAGAGGGATGAATAGGTTATTTAAAACATTTTCTGTTAATTTAATAAAATCCTTTCCCCTTAATGGGTTAGAATAATAAATCAATTAAAGCAAGAAATAACAAGAATAAAAAGTAAAGAGTGCACAAAGAATTTATTGTGGTTCGGCTATGAAATTAGCCTTCGTCTATTCGTCAGGCAACGATCCTTGATCTTCTTGCTAGGAAACCCCCTCAAGTTATCATTAGAGTGATGATTTGACCACCTTACAATCAACTCACATAGCAACTCTTCTTCAATACTTCATTCTCCACAATGATTGGTTTATCTCAAGATAAACACTCACCACTCAATGAATCAAATCACAAATCTAAGAAATACCTTTCTTTTCTCACAAAATAAATACGATAGAAATACTAGAGATACGATAGAAATACTAAAGACACTTTCTTCTTCACCCAAGGGGTATCAAATCAATAATTTCATAACCCCCTAACAAGCTTTTGAATCAAAAGTTGAATCCGCACAATGAGATTTTTCACACATTTGTAGCAGCGCTTGATAACCCTAAAAGACTCCCATGCATTATATTTATAGGACGACTGAAAAGAGGACCAAAAAGGAATTGTGCGTATCTAAAAAAGGCATGGTTGACCCCTTTCCGGTTAGTAGGAAAGGCTTCCTTATCAGTTGGTCCCGCCTGAAGTTGCCATAGAAAAACTTTAAACAGTAGCTCCCAGTCAGCCAATAGTATCTCTCAGTCAATCGGAACCTTCTAGTCTTCTTGAATCATGCATACCCGATTAGTCGGTAGAAGTTTTTGGTCAGCCGGTATCTTTTAGATCACCTGAATAGTCTTTCCGGTCAGCCAGTAATGGTACTTGATCAGCCGATACCCTCTGTTCTTTGGGACTTCAACATGTCCTTTTATCCTGTCAAAGCTAAACATAACTTGCTCCACAATAATAATTAGTGCTGAGTGTATAACATACAATTATGTAGACAAAACATAGGAATTAATGCTTGAAGGTATATAATTAGTTTAAAATCTAAAATGAATAGTTCATCAAAACTATCGTCATCATTCTCCCCTTTTGTGAGCACAGGCGTCAAAAAATATAAGGAGTGTCAAACAAACATCCGTGGCTTTAAAAGTCCATTCCTTCGAGGTGGGAGAGGAACATGCCCTCTTTTCAGATTGAATTCTACAATGAATAGACAAAGGAGTCGTCGACTTATTTTAGGCTAAGTAACAAGCAAACCTGATACGTAGCCACGCACCTTGAAGGATTATGTACGGGCAGTTGTGAATAACAACTACTCGGGTATAAGACGTCAGACCATTAATGCCAACAATTTTGAGCTCAAACTAGCTTTGATCAACATGGTGCAACAAGCCCAATTCAGCGGATCGCCACTTGATGATCCCAATATTCATTTGGCGATATTTTTGGAGATTTGTGACACTGTAAAGATTAATGGTGTTACTAAAGACGCCATTAGACTGAGATTGTTTCCTTTTTCTTTGAAGGACAAGTCAATAGTTTCCAATTGACTATCGAAAGAGGCTTTTGGATGAATTGGAGATTTGCTAACAACCATAGAGAATTAAAGTCAATTAGTTAGATGAGTAAAGCATAGTGAGGGATTAGGTGAAATTGATTTCCTAGAAGTTTTCTCTCCTATTAATTTGATTTTCGAGTATCATCTTTCTTTTCCTTTGAGTATTTTCTTTGAATTGATTTTATTTTAATTTGCAATCACAAAAATCTTAGTGACTTTTCTATATAAGTCGGGATTAGCATAATTTCGGTATTTGACAAAAATAAGTTACCAATCCCTGAGGACGATACTGTTCTTATCACTTTATTATAAAACTATGATACTGTGCACTTGTAGTTTTGCACCGATCAAATAGACAAAGGAGTCGTTGACTTATTTTAGGCTAAATAACAAGCAAACCTGATACAACCCATGGAAAATACATGTAAAACGAAGAGCAAAGAAAACTAAAATTATAATGCTTTGGTCCTATTTACATTCTAAACCCCTTGACATAAGTAAAAATAAAGTAAAGTAAAACTAGTCTACAATGAACTAAAGAATTTTGAATCTGGGAGCTAAGGTAAGAGATGGGAAGGGGTTAGGAATCCTAATGGACTGGCCTCAAGTGTTCATCCATAAGGCGTATATTCCATGACATTAATAAGAGAGAGAGAGAGAGAAAGTGAATAGAAAGAGATAATGATAATAAGAACATAAAGACATAAAATAAATGGAATACATAAAGTAAATAATCCAAAAGAAAGGGTAGAGAGAGAGAGAGAGAGAGAGAGAGAGTGATAACATGAATGAAATAAGAAAAAAGACATAAAGTAAATAAGATTAAGGGAAAAGAGTGGACTCGGGCCCATGAGGCGTCCTACGTATCCATTCAGATAATGGAATCAGAGCCAACATAGTTCTCTAATTCAATTGATTTTATCAAGAGTGATAGGATGAATTGAATTAGGAAAAAGAGAAAAAAGTAAGGTTTTAAGGAGCGTACCTGATTGATTGTGTTGAACTAGACAATTTTTGAACATGAACTCCTTGGATTGAATCTTAAATGGTGTAGAACTTCATCTTCAATGGATTAGAACTCTTACTTGTATAGAACAAGTGTCACGACCCGAAACCCACCCTATGCGGATCTCGTGTCACGGGGCCGACACGAAGGCCGTCCCTACTTTTTCCATTCCTGTATCATAGTACTAATATGCAATGTACTAAAAATTTTAAACAATGAACAGCAGGAAGTCTTTATCAATTACAGTAATCCAGTGGAAGTCTTTTGAATAAATTAAACAGCGGAAGTCTATTAAATACATGACATAGTTCTACATAAGACAAAATGAGAACTAAACGTAACCAGCACCCGGGGGTGGTGAATACATGGGAGAACTAACATAGACTGAAACAGTACTTCAAAATGTCCCCCTACGCTCTCAGATTCCTACTAGGGTCTCGCAGCGTCATCACCTGAAATGCGGGTAAGTGGGGTGGAATGAGCTATGAAGCTTAGCAAGTAAAACAGATCTCCGACACTGGTATCGATGATTATAAAGAACATGAATCCATGAATAACAATATGATAGCCAATCATAAGAAGTAAGATGCTGTGATAGCCAATGAGAACGGTTGCCATGATGGCCAATGAATAGTGGGGTCACAATGTACAATCAGGGGAATGAATAAGCAGTGATAAAGATTTCTCAACAATAACCTGTCACAATAAAAGTACTGCCACAATAAAACGATTACAATCAAACCAATGAACAATATAAGATAAACCATAAGAAACAGTAACCATTCAACAATATATCCATAACAATAATCCAATCGAGATGCTTATAATCTGTAGTAGGGGATGGCAGTCCCTCTCTATTTCGAGGCCCGGCATACCTCTCAGTTAAACTCACATCTTTTGCCACACGTCCGTTCATGGACTAGTTTGTCACAGAAGCATCGGATGGATGTTGTGACTGAGCACAACTCCAGCATTTATAAACATAGCATGATCATTTGTGATTCCATAGGAGCATGAAAATGGAATATCATATATACAGTAAATCATAACAGTAAGCCTTTCAAGGCACGGTTCAATATGATAACAATGGTACAATAGTTAATCAATGTCCACAAGATAGAACAATATCACATTGTGGAAAACAATAACATTTGAAACGTTCATGAGTACAAGTTTGGCAGTAATGAATAAACTTGGCTTTAGAAACACCACATGGAAGAGAAAGTGATCCACTTACCTCTATCGTGATCAGAAATTCGTGAGTGTACCCTTGCCTTTCGAGTTCCCTATATATCTGTGAATACTTTTTAGAATAAATGCTATTCATCAAATTTTATGCCTTTCTATCATAAGTATTTCATATACTAATTTAGACTTTACCATTGAGTCCGGAATGCCAAAGAAAGTCGGTTTAGGCTTTCGCGGAATTCCATTTGGACTTTTGTACTAAAAAGGGCAAAATGGTCATTTTGCACTTTTACGGTATTTATCCTTCGGGGTCCCGTCTCATAAAATGGACCCCACCATTGGACTCAGAACGTCCGAGATAATAAGTTTTGACTATTCATTTGCATCGTTTGGACTTCGTTTGACCCATATTTGAAATAGGGGCATTATTGTAAAAATTAATATTTAATTAATTTTCCTGTTTGGGCCACAGTAACATTTCCTAAAACATTTGGGGTCAAAGTGTAAATACTCAGAGTTGCGGTTTGAACCAGTGGGTTCACTGCTTAGAAACCCTAACCGGTTCGGTTCTTCACTGAACCAAACGGTTCAGTTCAATTCATAGAACCGGAATACAATATCCCAGTCCCTATCTTATCCATGGTTTGGATAACCCCAAACTCAATTCCAACATTTCCTATCCATGTAACCAATCAAGCCTAATCCATTTAAATTTAAAACCCAAACGACACAGTTTCACTTACCTGTTCATTTCCGGTCGGGTCCCGACCCGATCCGAACCCGGATCCGGTCTAGATTTAACCCGATAGCCCCCACGACTTTCCGGTCGTCTTCCCCACTGCTCCGGTAGGGTTCCAGTGGTGAACAGTCGTCTTCTCCGGTGACTGTCACCAATTTTTTGATAGTGTTTCCTCCCGTTTTGAATGTCATTCTCTTCCCTTCTTCCCAAGGATTTCAAATCCACCCTCGGTTTCCATTGAATCCCTCCCCATCTTCACGAATAGGGGTTTAAATATCTCCGGCCGATTTTCCGGCCAACTGGTTTCTTTTTATTTCACGAATATTTCCTAACTGTTTTGATCCTAATCAATTTCTAATGTGTTTCTGCATTTATAAGGATCATTTTCATAAACAAATTTCAAGGTTTTAAGCGTAAAATCAGTGAAACCCAGATTATTCATAAAACCTGCAACTAAGAAGTTCTCTCTCGGTTCTACACCATTTAACCTAATTCTTTTTGCAAAACAACCTATAGATCATGCAAATTTGAACCCTATTATTTAAACAACCTATCATGCTTTTAAATTAAAAACTGAAGCAAGCCCATTTACCTTTCAAAATTCTGATTTCTTCCTATTGCTTCTTCTTCCCTTTTCTGGTTCTACTTGGTTCACTTCTATCTCTTCTCCTCTTCAGTTCCTGACCCTTCCTTTTCTTTTCTAACCTCTCAACTCACAAAACCCGTATACATATATATATATAAGCAATCACACCCACCGCCCCTTTCTCTCTCTACCTTATCACTCTCTCTCTCTCTCTTGCAGTCATCCTTGACTGCAGAGAACCGCCCATTCATTCTCCTCCATCCACGTACCTCACATATACATATATACACATATATTACATATATACACACACCACCTCACCAAGTCGGTTGGTGTGGTTCCCAAACACACATACACACAGTGATGCACACACACACACACAGTGATGCACACACTGATATTTTGTTGCTTGGAAGCTTCCCTCCCCTTTTTCTTTATCTTAATTTAATTATTTGCATTTATATACATAATACATTTACATTATACACATATACATATAAAATACATATTTTTTATACATGTATTTATAACCATATAAATACGTATAATTATATTTTTAGTCACGTATACATACACTAATATTTCGTGAACTATGCATATGTACGTACGTATGCATGCATGGGTTGCATGCATGCACGCCTTTTGAGGTAGGGTTCTGAGTTGCTCGGTACTACCCGACACTAGCCATACTAAGCAAAACATTTATCTTTTTAAACTAAATTCAGTTCCATAATTATTGTGACAGAGTTTAAAACAGCTTAGGTTATGCTATTCAATCGAGTTGCCTCGGTAAACGTGTCGTATCCCGGGTCGGGATATCCCAACAAGGCTTTAAAAATAATATGGAAGAAAAAAAATGGAAGAGAGAGGATTATTGCAGTAGTATCTAGCTTCTTAATTTTTATGTCCTTGATTATGGTGGCCAAGGGGTCTTATTTATAGGGAAAAAGTAAGAAAGTTTGATCCAGGACTCAAAATGATCCTATGGATGGATGACCAAGATTAATGCTTAATGAGTAAGAAATTTAGATATAGAAATTATTTTATACACAAATCTAGGAAAAATCCCTTAGAATAAGAAAGAGAAGAAAATAGGCAAGTATTTGATGCACAAATCTAGGCCAAATTCCTTAGAATAAAGAAGGGTGGGAAATTGGCAAGTTTTGGGTGCACACCTGTATTTACTATATCACCCCTAATTCCATGGAGAATTTAGGAATAAGGAAATTATAAAAATGCCACTTAGGCATAAAAATGTCAAAATTGTCCCTAATGGCCAAAATTACCAAAATAATCCTATATGGGTAAAATGGTATGAAAATTACATGTAAGCTCAAGAATGACCAAAATAACCTATATGGAATAGAAATATGCTAAAATTACCAAAGTGCCCTCTAAAGGACAAAATGACACCAATATTACAAAAAATAACCCTAGAAGGTAGGAAACCTCTAGTATTTACCAAACTACCCCTAAAGAGTCCTAATGTGTCAAATGACCAAAATGCCTTTTATGGGCGAAATGACCAAAATGGCCTTTATGGGCGAAATGAAAAAAATTCTCTCTATGGTTGGAATGACCAAAATGCCCTCTATGAATATAATGGTTGAAATATCCTTTATGGGCAGAATGACCAAAATGCCCTCTATAAGCGAAATGACCAAAATGCCCTCTAAGGGCATAATGACTAAAATGCCCTTTATGGGCAAAATGATGGGAATGCCCTTTATGGGAGAAATGACCAAAATGCCCTCTATGGGTAGAATGATCAAAATACTCACTATGGAAAAAATGACCAAAATGATCGAAATGCCCTCTATAGAAAAAATAATAAAAATGCCCTATATGAGTGAAATGACTAAAATGCATTCTATATACAAAATGACGAAATGTCCTCTATGGACAGAATAACGGAAATGCACTTTGTGAGCGAAATGACCAGAATGCCCTTTATGGGCGAAATGACCAGAATGCCCTGTGTGGTCAAAATGACCAGAATGCTCTGTGTGGTCGAAATGATTGAAATTTCCTCTATGGGCGGAATGACAAAAATGCCCTCTATGGGCATAATGACCGAAACACCCTCTATAGGCATAATGACCAGAACGCCATCTATAGACAGAATGACCAAAATGCCTTCTATGGGCATAATGACCAAACTGTCCTCTATGGGAAAAATGATTGAAATGCCCTCCATAGTGAAATGACCAAAATGCCCTCTATGCACAACATGACCAAAATGACCTCTGTGGGCAGAATAAGAAATTACTAAAATACTCCTAAATGGGACATATTGTAGCAACTTACCAAAAATGACAGAACTAACTTTATACAATCAAGAGTCTCAAAATGAGGTGTTTATAGATAGCCCCTTATTGGTGAAGTTTGTAAGAAAGAGAACGTCAACACAAGAAAATGATGCCCATTATGGGACTTTGATTGTGGGATTGATGTGGTCGGACTCATTCTATAGGACAATGGAAAGTGTAATATCCCGACCTAAAATAATCGGGTAAATCAGCTTGCAAACCGAGACTAGAAAATTATAGTTAAAATATACTATAAATTAAACCGAATGCCTTGGGATTATTCGGTCAAAGAACCGATCGTACGGGAATACGTGTATACGTACAAAGGTATATATATATACACCAATAAAAATATGTATATAAAATATTGATATATATATATTAATATATATAAAGATATATATAGATATTATATATATATATGCTTTAATATGACAAAATATATGTATATGTGTAAGGATATATATATATATATATATATATGGAAGAAAATATGCATACATATGAAGAATATATATAGGTATATATATATATGTGCTGCTACAATATATGTATGGTGTGTGTGATTAGTGTGTGTGTGTGAATGTCGGCAGCACATACCAAAAGTGTGCAAGTGTGTGTTCTGTGTTGTGATGTGTGTATATATATATATATATATATATATATATTACAAAATATCTACAACTATTAATGTAAAGCTGATGGACAAGAAAGAAAATAGAAAGGAAGTCAAGAATAGGGGTTGAGAAGGGGGGGAGAGAGAGAGAGAGAGAGAGAGAGAGAGAGAGAGAGAGAGAGAGAGAGAGAGAGAGAGGGTGGTGGACTTGCTTAAAAGCAAGTGCATGCATTGCATGCTTAAGAAAAAGCAAAAGAGAAAGGAAGAAGGCGTTGGAAGGGAGAGAAAAGAGAGGATTCAGAAGTAGAGACAGAAGAGAAACCGAGAGTTTACTTCAACAAGTAAGTGAGAAATTTCATTTCTGTTTTATGAAATTTTTAGCATAAATGCTAGATTGAATTAGTGGACCTAGAAGAGCATGAAAAATGTAAAAATTTACAAAAAAGAATCAGGGAAAAAGGGCTAGAAATGAACTAGAACAAGGCAGTTGCAAGTGGAGGGTGATAATCGGATTTTTGAAAATTTATGATTTAAACTTCGATTTATCAATGAGGAACTAATCCTCTATAGTGGAAAAGATGATTGTAAAGGAAAGAGGTAAAAACAGTGAAAAAATAGGCTCAAATTTACAAAAATACAATTGGCCGGAGCCACTATTTTTCCTTTATTCGTGAAACTGATATTAAATATGAAATCCTTATGAAAAATATAAGAAAACAACAATCGAAAATGGTCAGAAAAAGGTTGCCATAGCTGGAGAAGGCGACGGGACCCTAACTGAACTTCACCAGAAGTATAGGGAAGACGATGAACAGTCCTCCCCAAAGCGGCACCGTGTTGTGCCATATTACCCCAAAGCTACATTGTTTAGTGAGTGGGATTGTTTTAAATTAAAGAAAGATTGCGCCTATTTGGTTATAAGTATATGAGATTAGAAATTAAATTAAAAGCCGATTGGGATATCTTATCCCTAAATTGGGCTTATTCGCTATTTGGATTGAAAATCCCTTGAAAAATAAAAGGGGCCGTAGCCCCTGAGAATTGAACCCCCAACCGTTCACAAGCCAAGAACCCTAAACCCGACCCCTAACCCACTGTGATAGGCACGCCTATGGGAAAAATGGTCACAAAAAAACAAATATATATATATATATATATTATATAAATGCAATATTAAATTAATTTAATAATAGTGAAATAACCTGATGTCCAAATAAAACTATATGAATAGTGTATTTTAACTATTTCGGACATTCTGGACCCAATGGTAGGGGTCCCTTTTGTGAGACAGGACCCCAAAAAATAAAGATACTTAAAAGTGTAAAATGACCATTTTACCCCTAGTGCCCCTAAAGCCAAATAGAAGTCCGAGAGGGTCTAAATTGACTTTCTTTGACATTCCGGACTCAATGGTGAGGTCCAAATTATGAAATAAAGTATGAAAAAATATGCCAGTAAATATGTGAAATTATGAAAGCAACCCTAAGAATTAATGAAGCCACCAGAAGAGTATACTTTAAGAGTATAACGTCTAGATATAATTTAGGATTTAAACATGATCTAAGAATAAGTTAAGTGCATCAATAGGTGATATTTGAAGTGAATTTGAAGTTAATAAACTATTTATGAACTGTTCATAGGAACTAGAGAGGAAGAGGGAAAGCGCACTAGTAGCACTGACCCGTAAGGACAAAAGTGAGTAATCCTGTATTTGAAGTGAAGATTTAACTCCATGGATTTGAAGAAGTTTGAATTTTAAAATATCTAAAGCATTTGAATATCAAATTCAGTATTTACATGATTCCTATTTTAAAATATTTTTGTTCTTATAAACCCTTATTGTGACATGCTCAGTGAATGGTTTCTACTACAATTTTTCTTAAAAATATGTTTCAGCATGTCTAAGTTTAAAATGTCAAATCTCTTTAAATATTCTGAATTTGCATATTCCAAGTATTTGAAGATTCTATCATGAAGTCATGAACAGTTATGTTTTAAATGCTCATAAAAGCATCTATTTGAAGAAGTCATGTGTTAAATGTATTTAAATGCAACTTCAGGGAGGCAAAGTTTAATTCTTTTAAATAGCATCTACTTGTAATTATTTTATATACCTCATGTTGCCACTAGTAATGCAAGATAAACTGTGCATAAGCACTATTTGTGACGTTGGGTTCCTTTGGAACTCAATCATGACATGAAGAAATGCCAAGTAGCAGAATCTAATCCCCCAGGCATGAGATTCTCCAAGAAATAAGATTGGAGTCTGGTTTGAAACAGATTTTCACCTAATCAAAGTGAAAAGATGAGACGTTTAAAAATGGTAGCTAGGTTTATCCCTCGATTCCTAAATGTACTATATATGTTGATTTCATGAACTAATGTTTTCATGTTTTCATAAGAAATGGTAGAAGGTTTTTCAAACCCCTTTTCATGAAGAAGTATTTGTTTAAAGGAAACGATTGGTTTTAAATAAAGGGTCATACCCTCATGTTTACAAGAAGAAAGATTTTTATTCATCCTATTGAGAAGCAAAAGATTTAAACTCTTTTGGTCACATTGGCCACCATATATATGTTTACAAGTTTACATTGCATATTACGTATCCCATTCAAGTGCTTTAAACTGCCCCATGTTATATATTTTGAAGATTCTTTACACTTCGTATACGTGAAATACCTGTTTTACTCGAATGCTTTAAATTGCTTCGTGTTATATGTTTGGAAGTTTCCTATACTCTATTTGAAGAAGTACATGTTTTGCTTGAATACCTTGAATGCTTCAAAGCTATCTGTTTAAAAGAATTCTTATATTCTTATTTGAAGTGTACGAGCAATTAGTAGTGAAATGTTTTATAAACTTTCTTATACTAACCACTGCCAATTGAAAACCAATGAAAAATGCTAGAATTATCACAAGCTTAGATTAGCTTACTCAGGATTTATCCGACCCACCTGAAACAAATTCCTGACTTTTGATAATGAAGATGGTTAGAGCTTTGCCCATTTTGAGGAAGGGCGTAGGAAGCTCCTTATAGGGTTAGCAATGGAAGTGATAGGACCATATGTTGGTCACTTTTGTATCAGCAGTTTTGGGAAGCACTAAGGACTTATAGTTAGTCACTTATATTTAAATGTTATGTAACTAAGTCTTAAGGGACAACTGAACATGTATTGTTATAAAGTCTTTAAGTTTTTATTATACTCTAAATGTATAATCATGTGTACTGCTTTGAAGAAGGGCAGTACCGGACGGATGTGCAAAAAATTTAAAGAATAAAAGAAAAGAAAAAGTTTTTCATGCTTCCGCAAACACAGGCCACACCGCCGTCTGATACCGTCGCTTATGTGAGCCTTGCCCGACGGCCCTCTGGCCGAAGGGTGGCGGTCGTGATTCGGGATCCGCACAGGGTGGGTTTTGGGTCGTGACAGAAAGGGGTCAAGAAGGAATGCTATCCTTCGAGAGGATCACCTTCAAGGAAGATATATCTAAATAGGTTTATGGAATTGTGTCCTAAGATGACTTATCTGAAAAGGAATGCTATTCGAACAAGTTTCATGAAAATTTTGTGATAAACGACTTATCTAAAATGAATGTAAATAGATTTTATGAATTTTTGTGATAGACGGCTTACCCAAAAGGAAATGCGATCCCAATAGGTTTCTGAATTCACCGATGATTTTGAATTCAGGAAGTATCTCATTGCTGAGATTACTTGGATTGGGCCCGTCAAGAGGACTGGGTTTTATATGATTCTATGAGGAAGAGTGGATTTATATGTCATTCATTGGCTTTGAAAGAGAGAATATAGTTTCTTGGAGTACCCATATGATTGGTTTAAGAAAAAATAAGATTAATTGGATAAACCTGGCTTGTGGCTGCTTTAATTTTGTGATCAAAATTGAGACATGATGAATTTGTTAAGAAATTTGGGCAATCATAGATTGAGAATACCAAAAATAGGCTTCAAATAGACAAAAATGGACCAAAAAATACCAAAATGAGTCGAAATCAGCCCGCCTAGACATTGTGTGCCGATCGGCACACAGAAGGGGGGATTTCCACCCTTTGTGTGTTGACCAACCCTCGTGAGTGTCGATCAGCACTAGAGGCCTATGCGCGGGCAACTTGTTAATTGCAGCAATTTTCTGATTTTTCTTTATACTTCTCTTGACTTACTCTCTACCCATCCATATCTATCTTGTGCTAAATTGTGTAGGGACTTAGATTGAAGACTTTGAAGCTTAGATTGAGCCTTGGGAAGTCTAAACAACACATCTTTTGTAAGAGGATTCAAGATTTTTTTGAAGAAATGGCAAGTGAAAGTTTTAACAATTCGGACACTTTATTTGATTTGGACCAAGATTTTGTGGGACCTGAGCTGGTGCTTGGGACTATTCAATATTAAAAAGCCCCTTGGAGTGCTCAAAATAACACGAGCTTGGTTCGGGAACTGACTTGACATTTGTCTCACTGTTACCATAATGGAGAGGTATGAGTTTCTTGTATTTTCTCCCATTATTTTTGGAAATTTTTGCTTTGATTCCACCCTTTTGGTTGGATGAAATGTTGTGTACATGAATTGCACATAAAAATGGAAGTTGGCCATGCATAGAAACTTCACTCATGTGCCTCTTTGGAGAGTGCATACCTTATATGTGACAAAATTCCTCAATGGCATCCCATGTTATTTTTGGATTTTTCTTGCTTTTTTGCTCGGTTTGGTATGATTATGAATTTCTAACATCATTCTTACTATTTCCTTTATAGGTGGAGTTAGAGATTTGGGCTCATGGCTCGGCGGCTGATATTAGTGAATGGTGGTCCAACTTGCCACTACAGTGCAAGTGCCACATTACCCAAGCGGGGTTCGTGCGTTTCTTGGCTGAGCGGTGGTGGGATACTACGAACACATTCCACCTATGATTCAGGAGGTTACTGTTCACTCCCTTGGATTTTTTGATGATTATCAGTATTCCAGTGGGTGGCGAGCGAGTGCTATAGGATAGCGATATTCACCATCGACTGGCAAAAATTCAGAGGTCATTGGGATAGATTCCCCATTTTGCCTCGGGTGGTGTGGTCCGGGTGAAGCATATTTGGGAAGCTTTCCATCATAAGGAGTGCCATAGCACGACAGCTCAGGCATAACTAATTAGAGCTTTATGCTCTTTATTTTTGGGTGGACCCTCTTCGCCAATGGTGGGGACATGGTCCACCTTTGGTGTCTTTCTACATTAAATGATATGGCCAACTTTGGTTGGTTTAATTGGGGTGGAGTAGCGGTGGTGGTTCTTTACTGATGGATGTGCTCACTGTTTTAAGGGGTGGTAAAGGGACTCGAAGGCTTCAACGTGGCGTGGGAGGTATGCTTTTCCTTTTGAACTTTGTTTTGCCATTTTTCATCTTTGGAATCTTCTTTGACCTTACCTTAGTTTCCTTGTATAGATTTGGGCTTATGAAGTTTTGGGACTACTCCCATATCTTTTGGCTACACTTGAGAAAGACATGTTCCCCGCCATGCGGTGGTGGAGGAGGGACAACCAGTGGGTTCGACAGGGTGCCAATGCAATCAACAATTTCCCACTAGCCTTGAATCGGATCTAGGTTAACATGGTTAGATTATTTTCAAGACTTATCCTTTTTTGTGTTGCTAACTTATGATGAAGACTTACATTGTGTGATTTTTTGATAGGTGTAGTGGAACCCATGGGGCGAAGGTCCCTGCATCGGTGGGAATGAGTGTAGGGATATCCCGTAGACACTTGCTTTTGGAGGGCCCCTTTGAGCAGGTTTATTATTTGGGTGAGCGAGTGGTTCGCCAAGTGGACAATGTGGCTAACCTTTTCCCTTCGGCGGCTCCTCAAAAAAACATGACAGTCTTTTTGAGGATGCCCATTTTTTAGAACTTTTGAAGGGTGTACCAATGAAGCATTTTTGTCAATAGCTTCACAGTGTTTGAGGCTTATTTGGGGGGACTAGCACCTTATTTGAATAAAGGGCTCCCTCCTCCTATTAGGGTTGGTCAACCTAATGCTAGTGATCAGTCTTCTCAAGAGACTGTGACCGCAGCTGCCGAGATGGGCATTCTTGTGGCCTTTCTTGCATTCAATGTGTCAGTCATGACTGAGGACGACACACTCCAACTTATGGAGCTCACGAGGCCTACGGGCATTATTAAAGGACTTCCTCTACCTAACCATTTGACTGAGGTAAGATCTAACTTTTTGACTCTCTATATTTTCTACTAAAGGTTTTGCTAATCCTTTTGGTGCCTTTTTATGTAGCTTGATTGATTTATTAAGAGGCATGTGTTTATATTATGGCCTTGAAGCTTATGGTGATGTAAGTTACGGTCGAGTCATGGCGGAGGGCCACTTATTAGACTAATGTGGACATTGTAACCTTTGATGACTGTGCGTTACCTTGACTGCTTCATAACATTATTTTTTGGCACTCTTTTAGGTGAGCAGGGTGTCCTAGCTTAAGCAGATGGCTCAGCCTTCGATGAGGCCTAATGGCAGATCACGATAGAGAAAGGAGGAAGAGGCTCGAGGAGGAGAAGCACTGACCATCTCAGGAGTTCTTGAACTCCAGCCCCTAGGCACAGGAGGAGCTTTGGACCTATTGATGATGATGAGGATAGAGAGGAAGAAGTTGTGCCTCTGAAACCGTCGAGGAGACATGAGGGTACATGGCACAGGCACTATTAGATTTTTGTAGCTTTTTGAACTTCATGAACAATGTTTATTTTTTCCTATTTCTATAAAAATGTTTTGGAAATTTTTCTCATGAAAACATTTGGTTTTGGACCGAGAATGAGTGATGTTGAGACTTGGTGCTCTTGGAAAACCATAAAAATGTAGAACAAGGCAAAACTGGGGAAAATATCCTAGGAACTATCTGTGTATCTATTGGCAAACTGAGAGGGGTATTTTCTAAGACCTAGTGTCGATCAGTACAATATGTAGACTTAGTTCAGTTTTGGCAACAATCAAATTCTTTTTTCCAAAATTTGACTTTCTAACCCAACTTGGAGACGAAATTACTGGTTTTTGTGATTATAAAAAGAGATTTAAACTTCTCATTATGTATCTTTCTCACTTTTCTTTGATTTTCACAACCCCTTGAAGTATTGTCCTCCATATGGCTGCCACAACTACTACCATGGATGCTTTTGATAGCGAGTTTCACTCATGGATGGTCTCCTTTATGCCATCAGAGATGATTAATTTGGGACCTTTCAAGTTGAAATCCCTTATTTTTATGAATAATATTATGGTGGAGCAAAGGTTTTTGAAAACATGTGCGAGGTTTCGGGACCCCGTGGATCATGTCTTCTATTTCAACATGGAGGAACTTTTCCTAACGTTTGAGGAATTTTGTGCTATCTTTGATGTGACTGTCCAAGGCAAGATGATCTTTCCCAAGGTTTAAAAAGGTTACTCTACCCTTTTATCAGATTTGTTGTCATTGAATGCCATGGAGGCGAGGTTATTGGTGCAAGGTGAGAGTTTTTCTTTTTTGCTTATTATAGACCGCTTTAAGAACCAAGAACCAAGAACCAAGTCATGCTATGTTGGCTGCCTTAGCTTTATATATGATTTTTTGCTTCTTGCTCTTGACTGATCCAACTATAGTTCATGCTCACTTGATTAGAGCTATTGATGACCTCGGCAAGGAAGGGAACATTATGGGTCTTGTCTTAGCTGAAACTTTAAATGGCTTGGACATGGTGCACAATGGGTTGAGTCATGAATTTTGGTGGTAGCCCCTTGTTATTAATGATGTGGCTTAAAGACTTGTTGGTGCTTTTGGAGAGTTTGTAACTTTACCCATACTGACCCAAATAGTATCTCTTGCAAAAGTTTTTGGTGACTCAAACTGATGAGCAAACATGGTGTGGCCTCTTGGTAACCTTGAGTGGTAATGATTTTGATTGGACCACTTTACACTAGTGTTTTAGAGCCCCTATTCCGTGTTCTGTAGGTTACTCATGTATATGTATTACCGACTTTAGAGCAACATCCTTTTATTTCCCCGCTCATCTTCTTTGTCAATTTGGACTTGAGCAAAATAGGCCACAGACTTGGGGCCCATATTATCCTGTGAAAGAATTAACCCCTTTAATTTTAGGCAGGTTGACAGCCTTTGGAAGGGAGTTCATCTTTCCAAGTTCAGTGATACAAATTTCTGTGGGAAGACACACATGATTGAAGATCATTTGAGGTGGCTTTATAAGGAAGTAGGTGATTGGGAAAACCTCCGAGCAGGTGTCATCCTCAGAGAAATAGGGTTTGCTATGGTGTTAAACCTAAGTGCGAAGTTTGAGGAGATCAACATTTCCACAAGCAATTATGACGAGGATTTGGTAGAGTTTGAATTTGGGGAAGAAGATAATCGATAAGTTTGAGGCTTGAAAAGAAAGAGGGGGTGCCCAAGGGTCTCTTTTGAGAAGTGTTGTGTCGGAAAGAAAAACTAAACTTTAGGTGATTCGACTTGCTAGTTGATGAGAAAAAAGGCCATTTGTACTTTGTGGAGAAAAGGACTAGCAAGGAGTTTGAGTTCGAAGAGAAGTTGGTGGAGAGGAAGCAATGACCCCATTGTGATGACAAGAATGATCCCTTAATGATAATTATTTTTTTTTGGGTAGTTAGTCTTGTTTAGACATCTTATCACCAAATTGGATTGGGTTCTAACCAACTATAAAATAAAATATTGAACATCTACTTTGGTTTAGAAGAATGAAATTTTATTACTATTTTTGAGACCACACTCACAATGGTTTTGTGGGCTAGCTACGTACCCCCATGTTGTTTGTAACATTGTTTGATGGAGGGTCAGGTCATCATAGTTCTATTATGGTAAGTTTAACCCCTTAAACATAGTATGCTTTCTGTTGGTCTAGATTGGTGAGTGGGAAGAGCTCATTTCCATCTATGTCTATGAGCCAAGTTGCGCATTCGATGGCTATGGACTTGATGATGAACGAGCCACTCAAGTTAGGCCAAAACTTCCCTCGTGGGGCGAGTATTAGGGCTCTGATTTCTTTTAGTACTAGATCTCTTACTTCCGATCTTCTTTTCTTGACTTTCTTGTTGAAATCTCGAGCTATTCGACGGTGGTAACCTTGTGTTTGGTAAAGGGCTTTAAGTCCCCTTTCATCTAATAACGCTAACTTATCGTAGTGGTTTTGCAGCCAGTCCATCTCGGCAACTTGACTTTCAAAAAACACCCTAAGTGAGGGCACTTTTAGTTCGATGGGTAAGACTGCTTCCATCCTATATGTGAGGGAATAAGGGGTTTCTCTAGTAGGTGTCCTGATAGACGTTTAGTATCCCTATAAGGCAAAGGTCAGCTTGTTATGCCAATTTCTACTGGTGTTTATCACCTTTCTTAAGATATTCTTTAAAGTCTTGTGGGTTGCTTCAACTACCCCATTTGTCTGTTGTTTGTAAGGCGAAGACTTATGTCTGGTGATCTTGAATTCTTCCACCACTTCTATAACCTATCATTCAAAGTGTAGGCCATTGTTTGAAATCAACTCGTGAGGTACCTTATATTGACAAATGATGTTAGTCCGAATGAATTGGGCCACTTTCTTGGTATTGGGGACTATATAAAGCTACATCTACCCATTTTTTAAAGTAGTTAATAGCCACTAGGATATATTCATGGCCATTTGTAGCTTTTGGCATGATCCTGCCAATAATGTCAATTCCCCACATGGCAAATGGCCATGGAAATGTTAAGTTGTACAACTCCCTAGGAGGGAGGTGTTGCAGGTTGTCATATATTTGGCACTTGTGGCATTTTTTCACAAAGGTGGTACAATCCTCATCCATGGTGTTCTAATAATACCCCAGATGGATCACTTTCTTGGTTAGCATATGTCCATTCATGCGAGGTCCATAGACTCCTTCATGGACTTTTGTCAACACACGTTCAACTTCTTGTTTTTCTATACATAGGAGATGAATCTCATTGAAAGACCTTTTGTATAGGCATTTTCCACATATGATGAATTGGGTAGCCCAATGTCTTAGGGCGACTTTATCCCTTTTGGTGTATCCTTCGGGGTATTAAAAATGTTTGATGAATGACCAAAAATTAGTGTACCAAGTAGGGGGCTTTGGCCTGCTTGTGACCTCATTGATGTTGTAACAATATACTGGGATTTCCCTAACCTAAACTAGAAGTGGTTTGACAATTGCTTCTTCAAGTACGTTTATCATGGAAGCTAAGATGGCCAAGGCATCTGTGAAGCTATTTTTGGCTCGAGATATGTAGTAGAACTAGACACCCTCGAAGCCAGCTATCATTGTCTCCAAGCATTAATGATAAGGCATAAGCTTTTTTTCTTTGATTTTCCACCTTCCCTAGATTTGGCTAATGACAAGGGCTGAGTTCCCATATACATCAAGGTATTTGACTTTTAGTTCTAATGTAACTTGCATGCCGACTGTGCAGGCTTTATATTCTGTGGTGTTGTTTATGGAAGGGTATTGGAATTTTATGGCTAAAGGCGTGTATGGTTCGTCTAGAGCTATCAAGTGCATATCGATGCCATAACCCTTTTTATTTGGTGTAACCATCAAATAATAGGCACCATCCGTCCTCTTGGGTCTGCATGATGTCCTCATGTGGGAATTTTATCTCCCTAAAAGCTTCATCCTCAACCGAGGAGTCAGTTAGGTAGTTGGCCATGACCTTTCCCATGATGGAGTTTTATGTTACATGGATTATGTCAAACTCAAAGAGGAGCAAGAGACAACAAACTATATGGCTTGACAAAGCTGGATTTTTAAAAAGGTACTTCATAAGATCCATTTTGGACACCAAATGTATGGTGTAGGCCATCATGTAATAGCGAAGTTTCTAAGTGACCTAAACAAGTGATGTGAAAGTTTTCTCAAGAGCATTGTAATTTTGCTTGTATGAGATCAGCATTTGGCTAACATAATAAATGGATCTTTCCTTCTTTTCTGGCATTTGGTTCTAAGCTAGTATAGCTCCTATGGTTGTGTTTACTATGAGGTATAACAGTAAGGGAATGCCTTGTTGAGGAGGAGCCAGTACTAAGGGACTGGCTAAGTAAGCTTTGATTTTTTCAAAAGCGTCTTGGAATGTAGTGTTCCATTTCTTTGGGGGAGTCATTTTTTAGGAGTTTGAAGATGGGTTCACAAATAGTGGTCAATTATGATATGAAACTGCTGATGTATTATAGCCTCGCAAGGAAACCCCTGATTTGTTTTTCAATTTTAGGAACAGGCATCTTAATGATTGCCATGGCCTTTGTAAGGGCTACCTCGATTCTTCTTTGACTTATCATAGAGCCCAAGAGCTTATAAGATACAACTCCAAATACTTATTTTTAAGGGTTTAACCTTATTTGGTACTTCCTAATTATTTCAAAGAATTTTCTGAGAGCTAGGGGTGACGCTCCCTATCTTTGGATTTTATGATCATGTCATCAACGTACACCTTAACCTCTTTATAGATTAGGTCCTATAAGATAGTGGTTGTTACCCATTGATATGTAGCCCCCGTATTTTTTAGTCTGAAGGGCATAACAGCGTAGCAGAAGGTGCCCCATTGTGTTATAAAGGTAGGCTTTTCCATGTAATTGGGGTGCATTTTGATTTGATTAAACCCCGCAAAACCGTTAACAAACGACATTATGGCTAGGCTTTATTGAAATCCCTATAGTCTACACAGATGCGGACCTTCTAGTCATTATTGGGCACGAGCACTATGTTAGCCAACCATTCGGGGTATTCTACTACAGTTAGAAACCCTATGACTAATTGTTTTTCTACCTCATATTTGACTTTGAGAGGCCACTCAGGTCTCAAAGTTTTGAGCTTTTGTTTAATTGGCTTGGCCTTAGGGTAGGTAGGGATTTTTTCTTGGATAATGTTTGTGTCCAAGCCTGGCCTATCCTTGTAGGGCCATGTAAAGACGTCTTGAAATTCTTTCAATAGCTCAATCAAAGCTTCTTTTTCATCTTGGTTTAGGGTGACACCAATCTTGACCTCTTTGGTATCATTTTGTAACCCTAAGTTGATGGTCAATGTTTTTTCCATGACTGGTTAAGCCCTATCTTCATTTTTAGTGATTTGTTTGGTGATGTCGATCAAGAACTTCCTATTTTCTAGATCAAGATTTTAGTAAGGATCATTCTTTTCATCATTGTTTACAATTAAGGGATACTCGAAAGAAGCACTTATTTCATTGAAAAGAAAATCAAGAAGAACATAATTTGCAAGTTCATCGAAGTTAAGAAAATTTAAATCAAATGACTCATCAGAGTCGGAATAGTATAGGTTTTCAGTGTTTGTATCACTTTGCTCAGAATAGCCGAACTCCTTCTAGAGTTGGTCCCTTGAGGTTTGTGATCCTTTGATGATGTACCAGTTGTCTGCCGGTGTCAGAGTTTGAATAATCTGATTCTTAGGATTCCCTTGAACACTGCCCTCATTGACCATCCCCACCATATCTTCTACCAGTTCTATCTTAGCAAAGAGCTTAGATAACCTTTGAAGTTCTTCCGCCCAATCCTCGAACGGAGGGTCTTGAAGAGCATTTATCATGACCTCATCATAGCCGCAAGTGTAGTCCCTAAAGATTTCCTAACCTGGGAATTTGATTTTTGTCTTCTTGTTATAACTGGGCTCTAGGAAGCCATAATAGAGGTGCCTTCCCCTTGTTAAACAAAACTGCCATTTAAGGTGGGGAAGTATGGTTTAATTTTAATCAACTCTGGGGGCAACCTCTATTTTCTTGCAATTTTCTTAGCTTGGGTGACCAAAGATTTATTTTGAAAGTATTCTTCAGTGGGTGTATAACCTAGGCCAAATGTGTACTCCTTCTTTGGTTGTTGGGGTGGCGTAGACAGGCCTTGTATGTAACGACCAAGGCCTTGTGTCGGGCACGTACCCCATGAGCTTCATGATATGCAAGACCGAACCTTTGTAAATGTCACCCTCAGGTGCTTGCTTCGTTTATAGACTTTTGACATGACTAAAACTTGTTAGTGCTATGTCATCAATGCCATGCTAGATTTATAGGATAAGAGTTGTGTTATTAGTAAGATGAATGTCTCTGTGAATGGTGACTACTCCGAGTTGGCATGTAAACTTGAGTTTCTAATGTAGAGAGAAGCTATAACTTTGATTTCATATAACCCTGGTTGTTCTAGTAGCAGATTGAAGGAGGCTAGGACGTCCAAAACTTGAAATTTCACAGTGGTTTTAATTGGGCCTAAATTCATAGTGAGTATCATGACTCTCACTACTTCTCACCGGGTGTTTTCGTATGCCCGCATTGCTTGTGTTGATGGTGCCAAATCAAATATTCCCAACCCAAGGCACCTTGCAGTCCTAAGAGGACACATATTGAGAGCTGATTTGTTATCAATGAGTACCGTGGGTACTCTCTTTCCCAAAGCATCCACATTATGTGTAGGGCCTTGGTATGGCTGGCTCTGCCTTTGGGCAAGTCATGATCCGTGAATGTGATTACTTGTTGAACTGCACCCCTTAAATGATCTGAGTAAGCTACTTAGGGGTGGTAATAGTGGGAACTTGAGACTCATTTAGTTGTTTCAAAATAGCCTATCTATGTGGAAATGACGAAGTGAGAAAACCCCAAACAGAAATATTGGCCTTGGTCCTTTTGAGTTGCTTGAGGAGCTCATCCTCTTTGGGGGTCTATGGTGAAGTCTCGACCAGCTGGTAAGTTTTTAGAAATTCAATCACAAGGTCATCTACTTGCAAGTGGTTCAGCCCCCTCGGGTGACATGGACTGCATTGGCCGAGCTGACTTGACTATTGGTCCCCATGAGCTCATCCCAAGCGATCATGTTGCACTTTAGAATGACTATGTTATTTATCTTAGAATGGCTAGACTTGGTGATGAACTTAGTGGGATCACTATTTTTGAGGCTTAACATGTTGATGTTAAGGTGGTTGTTATGAGCTGGAAATAGGTTGGTAGTCACATTAGGCTTCGATGACAAAGCCCCAATGGTTCCCCTATTGATTGGATGGCGTGTCTTAAAGCCCGACACTGATTGGTATTATTTTCAACACTTGGCTTTAAGCGCAGTGTTGGTTGGGGTCATATCCTTTAGGCAATAGATTTGGAACAGGTCTAGGCTCTACAGGCCGAATGAACCCCTTCTCATGGAGATTCTTGTAAATGTCACCTATGGGAACTAGTAAGTCAGAAAACTTCCTTTGTGAGCGCTGTTGGGGTACATTTGGTGGAGTGGACCAAGATAATGGTTAAGAAGTGTTGACGACACTAATCATATGAGTTGGTCTGTCAGGCTTGGTGTTGGGAATGAGTTTTCGTGGCTTAGGATCACTTGACTTTAGAGTGCCTTCACTGATAATGTCCTTGACCTGAGTTCCAGCCCCTACCAATGCTTTGAAGGTTTCATAGTGATGGGAAAATAGAGGCACTTAGGAAATGGGAAGCAAGTTTTTCTTGACCAATTGCACTTGTTTTGATTCATTAGACTTGTTGATCATTTGTGCTACCTTGCTCTTTTAGCGAGTAATGAAAGCTGACAGACTTTCTCTCGGTTCTTTCTTGGTGGTCTCTAAGTTTCTTAAGGTAATGTTGAGCTGATGGTTGTACTTGTATTGCTTTACGAAGGCATTGTACAACTCTTCCCAATCCTTGGATAAAATATCTTCTAGGTTGAGAAACCAACGCAAGGTGCACTTGTTAGAGTTTGATGAAACATTTGAGCTAGCTAGCATGTTGGTGTTAGTTCCTGATGGCTGCATTGCTCCCACATAGAGCTTTAGATGCGTTTTTGGACATGTGGTTCCATCGGATTAGTCCAAATTGGGCATCTTAAACTTTTGAGGGAGGCGAACTTCAAGGTAGAGAGACAACTTGTGCATGTCAATCATGTCGTCGCCCCAGTTGGATCTGTAGATATGTGTTTCCATCTTTTTGAGCCTTTTTATGATGGCTTCATCTTGATGTTTCCCGTCCTCTACAGGTGGATATTGTTCGGCCCAATCAAATGGATCATGGACCACTATGTTCTGAACTGGTGGATTTTGCCGAGGTACATCATGACCTTGTATTGGAGAGATTAGTGGCACATTATTTGGATCTACCGGAACTAGAGGTGGTGGTAGCCTCTGTTGTGTGAATTCCTAAAAAGTTTGGATGAGTCTTTACGACTCTTCCAATTTATCAGAGATTTCTTTCCTTATCTCAGTTAGTATCTGGAGCAACTGTTCTTGATCCATGGCCATAGGAGCTGTGTGCAATGTAGTTTCTTTTTGTGAACTAGATGGGAGATCACAAACTCGAAGTAGTCTACCCTGGCTATTTCGTTTCCAAGCTAATTGGGATTGTCTAAACTAATTGTTTAAAAGATACTAACATTAATTATCTGTTAATGGTTTGAAAAACCTAAGCAAAGTCCACTTTGTAGGCCTAATAGTGAGAAAAATGGAGTTTTTTTAGAAAAAAGTTCAGAACTTCGAAAAAATTCATGAAATTGCAGAGTAGGGCAACATCCTCATTGTGTACCAATCAGCACAAAGTGGAGTACCGATCAACACTCCCCTATGTACCAATTGGCACACAAAGTGTGTGTTGTCCGAACTTTTTTCAGGTTTTTTCGAGATGTGATTTTCGCGAAAGCCAATGAGTGTCTTATGTAAAAACTGATCTTTTCACTAAAACTAAGGGTCTAAGGTGAACTATATGCATGGCGTTAGGCTAGGTATCACAGGATTTTAGGCTCCCCTCGATAGGATGTGCTATATATCTCCCGTGGTCATTCAAGAAACGAATCACGGTCAAATGGTATGGCAACAATCCTTTTGATATACCTCCTAGGGTACCATCAGAGGCTTTCCTTGGTAAAACTGGTAAGTTGTTGAGGAAGGAAGGGCTTTTACCAGCATTCCCAACAGTAAGGAACAAACTAGGGTGCGGGTTACCGATCGTCTCGGGGGGAAGGGGTAAACGGGTATGTAGTGTATATGCATATGTCATGATGTGAAGTGTGTGCTTGGTATTCCAATTAAATTCATTAACATATGAATTACATATATCCAGTTATCTATTCAAGCAATAAATAAACAAGATAATACAATAATTAAATACACAACCACAACAAAGCCTCGTAGATGAACAAAATAATAATTCCAGCTCTCTAAGTCCCTAAGGGAGTCTCCACTGTGAGCGTAGGCGCTAAAAAAAAGGATTGTCAAACATACCTCTGCAGCTTTTAAAGTCGACTCCTTCAAAGTGGGAGACAAACACACTATCTTTTTGGATTGGAGTGTAATAAATACACAAAAGAGTCGCTAACTTGTTTTAGGATAAATAACAAGCAAACCTGATACAACCCATGGAGAATACAAGTAAAAATAATAGCAAAGAAACTAAAATTACAATGCTTTGGTCCTATTTACATTCTAAAACCCATGACATGGTTTAAAATAAAGTAAAGCAAAACTAGTCTACAAGGAACCAAAGAATTCTAAATTCGGGAACTAAGGTGTAATATCCCGACCCGGGATATAGCATGTGCACCGGGCTGGACCGGGCTATAAATGTAATTCCGAATTATAAGCCGTGAAATGACATAAATAAAAGTGGATGCGTAATGGACTGTATTGTTAATTACGATGCATAGGTATGAGAGGCAAACAGTCACGGGTGTCCGGGTGCCGTTGCACCGGAAGCCGAGTTTACTGAAAACCGTGCAAGTGAATGTCGACGCATAATTTTTAAAGTTAAGTTGGAATATTTAAACACCCGAATGAACCAACATTTGAATCTCGTATGTAATACGTGCATGCACAAAATTAAATGGAGATGTATATGTAATATCTATACATACATAATGTATCAATGAAATATTATTTATATATATATATATGTATACGGTTGCATATATATATATATATATAATAGGCATGTAAGTATGTGTCATGTGGGCCTTGCATGATGAGGAGGTGGCAAAGCCACCGAGTGGGAAATCAGCAAGAGAGGGCTAGGGTGCAACGTGTGAGGAGGAGAGGAGAGAGAGAAAGCTATGTGTGAGGTGTCTTGTGTGCATGGGTGTGCTGCCACCGTGGCTGCAGGTGGCAAGGGCCACCGACTGGGGGGGTCGGTTAAGGGAAGAAAGAAAGAGATTGAAGCTGTGAGAGAAACTGAATCGCAAGGAAGAAAGAAGTGGGAATAGAGAGAGAAAGAAAGGAAATGAATTTTTGGAAAAGGGTTGAAGGAAATCAGCAACTAAAACAGGTATATTCCTGATTTAAATTATGCTCATTTATATTCTTAATAGGTGTTGTTGCTGTTGGAATTGATGAGAATCCGAAATAGAAAAGAAAACCCAGAATTCAGAAAGTGAGTTCAGTCAAGCATGGTGGAATTGTATACACCCAACGAACATTGATTTTTAGATTGGAAATCAATAGGAGACATCTCCAGAAACCCAACGCAAGTTGAATCAGCTTAAATGGTCAAGAAATGGCCATTCTGTGGCCAGTTATTCCCTCACCGGTGCAACGCCGGAAACTGGGAATGGGTGTGTGAAACCGGGGAGGTTGGAGGTTAAAATCGGTCCTAAAATATTCCTTACAATTTTAGAATTTATTGGGAAGAAAAACAGTAAATTTTGGACGTGAAATCAGTGAGATCCGTAGGGAATTTCGTTATTCCGGCGACCGTGGCCGGAAAACCCACCGGAGAAGACGACCGGAATATCGGGGGCTTCTTCGGGTCAGGATGAGGTCGGGTCTGGGTCGGGTCGGGTTGAGATCCGACCGACCGCAATTCAGGTAGCAACACTGTGTCGTTTTGAATGTGAAATTAAAATTAATTTGGGCATGTTTGGTCACGGATATAAGGGATTGAAATTGGGTTGGGGTTGTCCAAACAGTGGTTAGGGTGAGAGAATTGGGATATCTCAATCCGGTTCTCTGAAGTTAATTGAACCGGTTGGTTCACAATGGAATGGAACCGGTTTAGGGTTTTGGGGTCTGAACCAACTGGTTCAGACCGCAGCTTATGGAATTTATGAACCGGCCCCAAATGTTTTGAATAATTCCACTAAGGCCCAACAGGAAAATGTCAAAGTTACAAAAATACCCCTGACTCAAAAGTGGGTCAAACGAGGTCCAAATAGGGCAAATGAATAGTCAATTTTTATTATCTCGGATGCTCTGAGTCCAATGGTGAGGTCCGTTTCACGAGACGAAGTCCCGAAAAGTTACGACTTGTAAAAATGACCAAAATACCCCTGCTTCATAGGTGAGTCAAATGGACTCCGATTGAATTAAATAATTAGTGAATTTTTATTATTCTGAACCTTCCGAATCTATTGGTAATGTCAAAATTATGAAAAGAGGTTCCGAGAACAACGGACATATAAAAGTCTAAATAAGTATTAGAAATACTGATCATAGCAAGGCATAGAATCTGGTGAATAGAAATTATTCTAAAACGCATTTACTGATATATAGGGAACGCGACTAGGAAAGAGGCAAACCGCAGGAGACTGATTTAGGAGGAATGCATGATTAGAGGTAAGTAGATACCCTTTCTCTTCCATGTGGTGTTATCAAGCCAAGTTCATTCTTTTACTGCCAAAATTGTACTCCTGAGCGTATCTGATGTTATTGTCTCCACAATGTGATATTGTTCTATCTGGTGGACATTGACTTATTGTTGTACCATTGTTATCATGTTGAACCGTACTTTCAAATGCCTATTGTTATGTTTCCATGGACTGATGATATTCCATTTTATATACTCTTATGGAATCATTTATGATCATGAAATGTTTATGTATACTGGAGTTGTGCTCAGTCACAATATCCATCCGATGCTTTTAAATACACTGAAGACCTTCGGGTCGAGTCCGTGAACGGACATATGGCCATACACTGGAATGCACTGAAGGGGGTAAACCGGGCCCCCAAAGACCGAGGGCAAATCAAGCCCTGACACAGAACAAAAGCATCTCTTATATGATTGCTCAACTAAAATTGTTGAGTTACATTGTTCTTGTGATTATCTTGTATTGCGAGATATTCCTTATTGATTTATTGTGATCAATTATAATGGCAGTACTTTCTTGTTATTGTATTATCGTTGAGAATTCCAGAACATTGTTATGCCATTCCTACTGATTACACATTGTGAACCTACTGTTCATTTGCCACTGTTCACATGTTAAGTGTTTCATGTTGATGTTATGTCCTTTACTCCTAATTGTACATTGTGTACTATTGTTTATTGGCCTTTATGGCAACTGTTCCCATTGGCTATTATAGCATCTTATTGATGATGATTGGCTATCATATTCTTATTCTTGGATTCATATTCTTTTATGATCCTCGATACCAGTGTCGGAGATCTGTATTTACTTGCTGGGCTCTTGTAGCTCATTCCACCCTCCTCACCCCCATTTCAGGTACTGATGCCGCGAGACCCCGGTAGGAGTTTAAAGACATAGAAGGACATGTGAGGAAATGCATCAGTTTATGTTTTAGTTCTCCCATGTATTCACCACCCTCGGGTGCTGGTCATGTTGGTTCTTAATTTATTTATGTAGAACCATAGTATGTATTGTAAAGACTTTCGCTAACATTGTGTATTGAAAGACTTCCGCTGATGTACTATTACTGATAAGACTTCCGCTGTTATTGTTTTGAGGTTTTAGTACTTTACATATTAGTACTATGATACAGGAATGGAAAAAGTAGGGACGGCCTTCGGGTCGGCCCCGCGACACGAGATCCGCATAGGGTGGGTTTCGGGTCGTGACAGCTTGGTATCAGAGCTATAGGTTCGATTGTGAGTCATGGGAGACAGGACTAGAAATAGAATGAATAGATATAACTGACCTTCCTTATATAGAGTTCATACGATCCTTGATCATTCTCTTATTGATTGATTAGACAATTTACGGATTATCTTTACTGGTTATCTTTATAGACATGGTTATCACAAGGAATACATCGACTAGTTATGAATCACATAGATCACTTAGAGTTAGAATCAATAGATAGAATTGAAGTCTCTATAATATAGATTTCATGTGCGACATTGATTATTATTTTGAGCATTGATGGTTATCTTATAGACAAGGTTAACAAAAAGGAATATCTCAATAGATTATATTGACTCGATTAGACCATAGACGAGTAGATTTTTATGGACATACTTATCTAACACTTATGGTTTAGAGCAATGGTGTATACTAGGAACATTGGGATAGGCAAGGATCAATTAGACTGAATTGAGCGCCTTATAGAAGAGATTCTCAAATCTCTGCCTCAAGCTCACCCCAACAGACAACTATGTACATCGAAATAGTGGCACCGTTAAGGATCACCCCACAGGGTGAACAAGGAACTGTCCTCGGAAAGCTAAGGCTATGGCCAGTGCCACACCTACCTCACTAGTCTTGTTGGTGTCAAGGAAAGATCAAACTACTACCCAGATAACCACAGGTACCCTTCTAGTTATTTATAACCTGTTTAGATCTTAAGAGATCCTTACACACTTGATTGTGTTTCCATGTAATTGCCGAACTGAACTTAGTAACTGAACATCTGGATGATTGATTTACTGATTCTATTACATCTGGCAGGTTATTATTGGAGAATGTTAGACAGAGAAACACGAGAACTTTAACGGTTACCTTGAGGATTATTGTTTAGAATTATTGAGCATAGAACACGAGATACGGAGCAAAATCACGAATATTATCAACAAGTGACCTATACTTGGAAGTTAGGTCTAGTGATGTAGAAGAGATCGAGACTGAAGATTAGGAGTAAATATAAATTATGAAAATGGATAACGGTGATTGTAAACGGTTAAAAGAGAAAATGTGGAAAATTGACAGTCACTGATGTGCTATCAGGACCTCTGTTACCGGTGAGGAACGGCCGCCTTATCATGTAACTAGGGTAACTGAGAAACACACAGTGCTACCTTAGCCAATCTGGATACTACGAATCCTTTATGATACTGTTAGAACGACGTATACCCCAGAGGACTTGAGGATTAGAATGCTACAATATCACGACATCTATCCTACCAAACCTAGTGATGCTAGGAAATGATTGGAGCATTAAGTCAAATTCTTAGGCTCAGCTGGTATTAAAAGATTTAGTGTTAAAACAGCTTTGTAATAGTGGTTCATGGGAGATGAGATTGATACACCGGTATTACTAATGCCAAATAGAGTAAATCCTAACATGATAGATAGACTTGTATGTGAATTCTGACCATTGATCTTTTACAGCAAATTGGGAGATGATTAGGCTACTGTACCAGTAGTCGCAGGTATTATTTATAGTTGTTTACAAATGCTCAATATTGTTAAATATTACTCTACATACTGATTATAATTTCAACATTTACTGCTAGCTGAACATAGAGACAGAACTCTGAGGTTATATGTTAACTGTTCAGGGATGATGATTGATGATAGATGTTATGCATGAAATAAGTAGAGTATGTAACATAGATATATGAGTGTTAGATTGACATATTATTCACTTGTAAAATTAAAAGACATTGATGAGCCAAGTGATTTCATAATTAATAAATTTCAGGGAATAATGATAGAATAAATGTAAGATTTATAATCCTTAAAATGAATTACATACTGTTATAGATAAGAATGATTACTGGATAGACGAGATTGAATAAATGTCAACTCTTGAAAGAGTCATTATCACTTAATACTATACACTGGGGAATCATTAGAAATGAACAATATACATAGAATTTGGGAGGTACAGATCATAAGTGTATAGTTTAACTGATCCAAGAAAGAACTTGGTGTATTGAAACACATTAAATGAATTGGGGCTGTCCAAGGACAAGAGCAAGTTAAGATATTAAAAGTCAACTAGTCTTGGAAAACGACTACATATTAAAATGAAAATTGATAATTATTGACTAGTGACCCTTAAGGATAGCAGTGTACTTAAGGATAAGTGATGAGAATTCTTGAGACTTAACATTGACAATACTGAAGGAGGTTACGATAACTGATATAGACAGATAAGTGAAACTTGAGTAGGAAATAGTAGTCATACTTAAAAGAAATTGGAAGGAATCATAGCAATAATGAAATAAATAATCCGTAATGATCATTTTGTCTTATGAAGGTACATAATGAGTATCCATTAGGTTACAATTTGATGATTGTTATATATGTAAGGGAACTTAAAGGGGGTAAGTACATGGGAATTAATATTCTAAATAAATTGATGACGTACCGGGAAATATGAAGAATCTTGAGTAAGATATAGCTAATCAACGAGGTTTCAATGGGAGATAGCAGTTAAACTTGGAAGGAATCATAGTAATATTGGATCTAGAAATCCTTAAGATTGTTTTATCTTATGGAAACATGTACTTGATATTTATTGAGTTATGGTTAATGATTGTTCTGTACTAAGGGAGCCTTAAGAATTAAATTACTATATCTAGTCTACAGACTTGATGTTTATGATCGAACGATCAATCTATATTACGAGAGTTATTGAGAATTGAAATTCTATTTACGGATTAGGAACTTGTTGATTTCTATACAATGAGAATATGTGAGAATTAAATTATGTTCATAATAAACGAGGGAAACGATTAGTGCTCATTGAGGGATAGAATGTAATATAGAATTGGAAACATGATGCTTTGAAAAGTAGTGAATCTGACAGTAATATCTAAATGAAATGAAAATACTTTGAAAAGGTAATAAATTAACGGTGATATCTAGACAGAGGAATGACACCTTGAAAGGTGATATAGGTGATGAGTAACAGTTAATCAAAATACATTATTGGAAAATGATACTTTTAGGGTTACTTATGATTGGTCTATCTTCTATGTTATGTTACACATTTAATGTGTTTCCATATGTTACTAACTGAATGTAGAAACTGAACGCCTGGACCATTGACTCATTGCTTATGTGACCGTCAAGAGAACTATCATTGAAACGTGTTAGATACAGGACATGTGAAATATAGGACTAGGGATACAAATACTCTTACATAGCTGACTTGAGGTTAAGGAACGATTAGTAGAATAACAGATTGATTGTAGAGGAAATGATACATAGAAGTCGATGTGAACCCTATGAGTTCCACATAATATCATTTCAAATGATACATATACCCTAGATATATTAGTAGACTGAATGGATAGAGTTTTGTCAAGCTACGATTAGAAATTTTAAAATTTCCTTCATCAAAAGATATCTTAAATTATAGAAGCCGAAAAGAACCATAGCGAGGAATTGCGTTTCATGGGAAGGTTTTGAAGCATACGTGGAATTATAAAGAAGATAGTACAGTTACAAATGTGACAGTGAGACTTGATCTGATGTGACTGTAAAACTTGATCTAACGTGACAGTAAAACTTGATTCTCAGCAGAAAATCTTTATTTAGTTAATGTAACAGCTTATTTAAGTTATATCGTGATGTAAAAGGAACCACGAAAACCACCGAGTTGGAACCGTTAAGTTTGGGGACAAACTTATATTTAAGGGGGTAAGAATGTAATATCCCGACCCGGGATATAGCATGTGCACCGGGCTGGACCGGGCTATAAATGTAATTCCGAATTATAAGCCGTGAAATGACATAAATAAAAGTGGATGCGTAATGGACTGTATTGTTAATTACGATGCATAGGTATGAGAGGCAAACAGTCACGGGTGTCCGGGTGCCGTTGCACCGGAAGCCGAGTTTACTGAAAAACCGTGCAAGTGAATGTCGACGCATAATTTTTAAAGTTAAGTTGGAATATTTAAACACCCGAATGAACCAACATTTGAATCTCGTATGTAATACGTGCATGCACAAAATTAAATGGAGATGTATATGTAATATCTATACATACATAATGTATCAATGAAATATTATTTATATATGTATATATATGTATACGGTTGCATATATATATATATATAATAGGCATGTAAGTATGTGTCATGTGGGCCTTGCATGATGAGGAGGTGGCAAAGCCACCGAGTGGGAAATCAGCAAGAGAGGGCTAGGGTGCAACGTGTGAGGAGGAGAGGAGAGAGAGAAAGCTATGTGTGAGGTGTCTTGTGTGCATGGGTGTGCTGCCACCGTGGCTGCAGGTGGCAAGGGCCACCGACTGGGGGGGTCGGTTAAGGGAAGAAAGAAAGAGATTGAAGCTGTGAGAGAAACTGAATCGCAAGGAAGAAAGAAGTGGGAATAGAGAGAGAAAGAAAGGAAATGAATTTTTGGAAAAGGGTTGAAGGAAATCAGCAACTAAAACAGGTATATTCCTGATTTAAATTATGCTCATTTATATTCTTAATAGGTGTTGTTGCTGTTGGAATTGATGAGAATCCGAAATAGAAAAGAAAACCCAGAATCAGGAAGTGAGTTCAGTCAAGCATGGTGGAATTGTATACACCCAACGAACATTGATTTTTAGATTGGAAATCAATAGGAGACATCTCCAGAAACCCAACGCAAGTTGAATCAGCTTAAATGGTCAAGAAATGGCCATTCTGTGGCCAGTTATTCCCTCACCGGTGCAACGCCGGAAACTGGGAATGGGTGTGTGAAACCGGGGAGGTTGGAGGTTAAAATCGGTCCTAAAATATTCCTTACAATTTTAGAATTTATTGGGAAGAAAAACAGTAAATTTTGGACGTGAAATCAGTGAGATCCGTAGGGAATTTCGTTATTCCGGCGACCGTGGCCGGAAAACCCACCGGAGAAGACGACCGGAATATCGGGGGCTTCTTCGGGTCAGGATGAGGTCGGGTCTGGGTCGGGTCGGGTTGAGATCCGACCGACCGCAATTCAGGTAGCAACACTGTGTCGTTTTGAATGTGAAATTAAAATTAATTTGGGCATGTTTGGTCACGGATATAAGGGATTGAAATTGGGTTGGGGTTGTCCAAACAGTGGTTAGGGTGAGAGAATTGGGATATCTCAATCCGGTTCTCTGAAGTTAATTGAACCGGTTGGTTCACAATGGAATGGAACCGGTTTAGGGTTTTGGGGTCTGAACCAACTGGTTCAGACCGCAGCTTATGGAATTTATGAACCGGCCCCAAATGTTTTGAATAATTCCACTAAGGCCCAACAGGAAAATGTCAAAGTTACAAAAATACCCCTGACTCAAAAGTGGGTCAAACGAGGTCCAAATAGGGCAAATGAATAGTCAATTTTTATTATCTCGGATGCTCTGAGTCCAATGGTGAGGTCCGTTTCACGAGACGAAGTCCCGAAAAGTTACGACTTGTAAAAATGACCAAAATACCCCTGCTTCATAGGTGAGTCAAATGGACTCCGATTGAATTAAATAATTAGTGAATTTTTATTATTCTGAACCTTCCGAATCTATTGGTAATGTCAAAATTATGAAAAGAGGTTCCGAGAACAACGGACATATAAAAGTCTAAATAAGTATTAGAAATACTGATCATAGCAAGGCATAGAATCTGGTGAATAGAAATTATTCTAAAACGCATTTACTGATATATAGGGAACGCGATAGGAAAGAGGCAAACCGCAGGAGACTGATTTAGGAGGAATGCATGATTAGAGGTAAGTAGATACCCTTTCTCTTCCATGTGGTGTTATCAAGCCAAGTTCATTCTTTTACTGCCAAAATTGTACTCCTGAGCGTATCTGATGTTATTGTCTCCACAATGTGATATTGTTCTATCTGGTGGACATTGACTTATTGTTGTACCATTGTTATCATGTTGAACCGTACTTTCAAATGCCTATTGTTATGTTTCCATGGACTGATGATATTCCATTTTATATACTCTTATGGAATCATTTATGATCATGAAATGTTTATGTATACTGGAGTTGTGCTCAGTCACAATATCCATCCGATGCTTTTAAATACACTGAAGACCTTCGGGTCGAGTCCGTGAACGGACATATGGCCATACACTGGAATGCACTGAAGGGGGTAAACCGGGCCCCCAAAGACCGAGGGCAAATCAAGCCCTGACACAGAACAAAAGCATCTCTTATATGATTGCTCAACTAAAATTGTTGAGTTACATTGTTCTTGTGATTATCTTGTATTGCGAGATATTCCTTATTGATTTATTGTGATCAATTATAATGGCAGTACTTTCTTGTTATTGTATTATCGTTGAGAATTCCAGAACATTGTTATGCCATTCCTACTGATTACACATTGTGAACCTACTGTTCATTTGCCACTGTTCACATGTTAAGTGTTTCATGTTGATGTTATGTCCTTTACTCCTAATTGTACATTGTGTACTATTGTTTATTGGCCTTTATGGCAACTGTTCCCATTGGCTATTATAGCATCTTATTGATGATGATTGGCTATCATATTCTTATTCTTGGATTCATATTCTTTTATGATCCTCGATACCAGTGTCGGAGATCTGTATTTACTTGCTGGGCTCTTGTAGCTCATTCCACCCTCCTCACCCCCATTTCAGGTACTGATGCCGCGAGACCCCGGTAGGAGTTTAAAGACATAGAAGGACATGTGAGGAAATGCATCAGTTTATGTTTTAGTTCTCCCATGTATTCACCACCCTCGGGTGCTGGTCATGTTGGTTCTTAATTTATTTATGTAGAACCATAGTATGTATTGTAAAGACTTTCGCTAACATTGTGTATTGAAAGACTTCCGCTGATGTACTATTACTGATAAGACTTCCGCTGTTATTGTTTTGAGGTTTTAGTACTTTACATATTAGTACTATGATACAGGAATGGAAAAAGTAGGGACGGCCTTCGGGTCGGCCCCGCGACACGAGATCCGCATAGGGTGGGTTTCGGGTCGTGACATAAGGTACGAGATAGGAATGTGTTCGGTTCCTATCTTGCCTAGTCTGAATAGATTAGCCTCAAGTGTTCATTCACATGGCTTATATTCCATTACATAAATAAGAGAGAAAGAAATAATGATAATAATGACATAAATGCATAAAATAAATAAAATGCATAAAGTAAATAATCCAAACAAAAGGGTAGAGAGAGAGAGCAATAACATGAATGAAATAAGAAAAAAGACATAAAGTAAATAAAATTAAGGGAAAAGAGTAAACTCGGGCCCATGAGGCGTCTTATGTATCTGTAGACACCTCATTTTGAGACCCTTGATTGAATAAAGTTGGTTTCATCATTTTTTGTAAGTTGGTACAATATGTCCCATCTAGCGGTATTTTAGTAATTTCTTATTTCGCCAATAGAAGGCATTCCCATCATTTTATGTCCATAGAGGAAATTTTTGACATTTTGGTCATTTCACCCATAGAGGACTTTTTTGTAATTATGTCCATGAGGGCATTTCAACATTTTGGCCATTTTGTCCATAGAGGACAATTTGGTCATTTCACCAATAGAGGACATTTTGTCATTATGTCCACAAAGGGAATTTTTGATATTTTGGTCATTTTGTCTATAGAGGACATTTTGGTCATTTCGCCCATAAAGGGCATTTTCGTCATTATGTCCATAGAGGGCATTTTTGACATTTTGGTCATTTTATCTGTAAGGACATTTTGGTCATTTCGCCTATAGAGGGCATTTTCGTCATTTTTGCCATAGAGGGAATTTTTGACATTTTGGCCATTTTATCCATAGAGGACATTTTGGTCATTTCACCCATAGAGGGCATTTTCGTCATTATGTCTATAGAGGGCATTTTTGACATTTTGGCCATTTTGTCTATAGAGAACATTTTGGTTATTTCGCCTATAGAGGGAATTTTTGTCATTATGTCTATAGAAGGCATTTAGACATTTCGGTCATTTTTGTCCACAGAGGAAATTTTGGTTATTTTGCTCATTAAGGACATTTTGTTCATTTCACTCATAAAGGGAATTTTCATCATTATGTCTATAGAAGGCATTTTTGACATTACGGTCATTTTGCTTATAGAGTGCATTTTCGTCATTATGTCCATAAAGGGCATTTTTGACATTTTGGTCATTTGTCCATAGAGGACATTTTGGTCATTTTGCCCATAAAGGGCATTTTCTTCATTTTGCTCATAGAGGGCATTTTCTTCATTTTGCCCATTTTGTCTATAGAGGACATTTTAGTCATTTTGCCCATAGAGGACATTTTCGACATTTTAGTCATTTTGTCCATAAAGGATATTTTTTTCATTTCATCCATAGAGGGCATTTTCGTCATTATGTCCATAGAGGGTAGTTTCGACATTTCGATTATTTTGTCTATAGAGGACATTTTGGTCATCTCGCCCATAGAGGGCATTTTCCTCATTTTGCCTATTGAGGGCATTTTCATCATTATGCCCACTAAGGGCATTTTGGTCATTTAACACATTAGGACCTTTGAGGGTATTCTAGTGTTTCTATACGCATTAGGAGTAGCTTGGTAAATATTAAAGGTTTCCCATCTTTTAGGGGTATGTTTGTAATATTGATGCTATTTTGCTATTTGGAGGGCATTTTGGTAATTATAGAATATTTCTATCCCATATAGGTTATTTTGGTCATTCATGGGCATTCATGTAATTTTATTGTAATTTAACCCAAATAGGGTTATTTTGGTAATTTTGGTCCTTAGGAACAATTTTGACTTTTTTACGCCTTAGTGGCATTTTTGTAATTCCATTGTCTCTAAATTCTCCACCTAATTAAGGGCGATTTAGTAAATATAGACTTGTCCAACAAATACTTGCCAAATTCCCTTCATTCCTTATTCCGAGGGATTTATGCTAGATTTGTGCACAGTATAATATCTATATCTAATTGCTTGCACATTAAGCATTAATTTTAGCCATTCATCCATAAGATTCATTGTGAGCCCTTGGATCAGACCTCTTTACTTTTTTCCTATAAATAAGACCCTTGGCTACCATAATTCAGGGTTTAGAAATTCAAGGTTGCGAGACAGAACGTTCCACATCATAAGCTAGGTGTTGTAATAATTTTCTCTCTTCTATATTTCTTCTCCCATATTTCTTGAAGCCTTATTCTACACAAACAATAGTTCTAATCCATTAAAGACGAAGTTCTACACTATTGAAGATTCAATCCAAGGATTTCAAGTTCAAGCCTTGTTTGATTTGACACAAACAATCATGTACGTTTCCTAAAACCCTAAAATTCTCTCTTTTCCTAATTTAATTTATCTTATCACTCGTGATAGAATAAATTGAATTAGAGAATTGCGTTGGCTCTGATTCTATTATCTGAATGGATATGTAAGACGCATCATAGGCCCGAGTCTACTCTTTTCCTTTTAGTAATCTACTTTAGGTCTTTTATATTATTTCATTCACATCAATCTCTCTCTCTCTCTCTCTCTCTCTCTCTACTTCTTTTGGCTTAAGTTACTTATTTGTTAGATGTATTTTTATTCGTTTATGTCATTACTATCATTACTATCATTATCTCTATATAATCACTCTTCATTTTTTTTATGTCATGGAATATTAAGCCTTGTGGATGAGCACAAGCAATAGTTCTAATCCATTCGGACTAGGTGAGATGGGTGCCTAACCCCTTCCCATCTCGTACCTTAGCTCCCGGATTCAGATTTATTTGGTTCATTATAGATCAGTTTTGCTTTACTTTATTTTAACCCATGTTAAGGGGTTTATAATGTAAATAGGATCAAAGCAATGTAATTTTAATTTTTCTCTACTATTCTATTTACATGTATTCTTCATGGGTTGTATTTGGTTTGCTTGTTATTTAACCTAAAACAAGCTAGCGACTCCTTTGTGTATTCATGTACACCTTAATCCGAAAAGACGGCATGTTCCTTTCCCACTTTAAGGAAGCAGACTTAAAAAGTCGTGTTTAGATTTTTTCAACGCCTGCTCTCACAGTATTGATTCAGATAATGGAATCAGAGCCAATGTAGTTCTCTAATTCAAATTGATTCTATCAAGAGTGATAGGATGAAGTGAATTAGGAAAAAGAGAAAAAAGTAAGGTTTTAGGGAGCGTACCTGATTGATTGTGTTGAACCAAAAAAGTCTTGAGTTTGAACTCCTTAGATTGAATCTTCAATGGTGTAGAACTTCATCTTCAATGGATTAGAACTCTTGGTTTTGTAGAACAAGACTTTAAAAATCTGACTTCTTAATTTTTTTGTCCTTGATTATGGTGGCCAAGGGGTCTTATTTATAAAGAAAAAGTAAGGAGGTTTGATCCAAGGGCTCACAATGAATCCTATAAATGGATGGCCAAGATTAATGCTTAAGGAACAAGCAACCTAGATATATAAATTATTTTGTGCCACAAATCTAGGAAAAATCCCTTAGACTAATGAAGGGAGGAAAATAGGCAAATATTTGGTGCACAAATCTTGGCAAAATGTCTTGGAATCAATGTTTTAAAAACCTCACTGTTCAGTGAACCAGGGAAAGGATCGGGTCACAGGTCACTAGTTCAACCGTTGGGTCAATTGGAATCAGGCTATGACATTATAATTACATCATAAATATATTTATTATTAATATTAATAGTATATAAATTTATTAAAAAGTTTATAAAAAAAACTCTTACTTATTTGAAAATTTATTATGACCATCTTAAGTTTATGGAATTCTAGAATAACTATCTCAAGAAACATTTATCTCTCTCTCAATGAGTTGGTTTCATCTACATTTTCACCATTATCAGATTATGATTGTACAATTGCAGTGGGCATTATCATCAAATCAGCTCATCACTTTAACTGTTGAACAATGTGTATCAGAGCCATGATTGGCTTGAATTTAACTCAACATGTGGAATTACAAGAGCCAACTAAAAAAAGAACTTAAGAAAAAATCATTGTGATAAAGACACTACACAGTGACCATATAAGAAGTGTCACATCCCACTCCCCACCCTACACGGATGCCGAACATGTGATGCCAGTTAGCCACCTTGCCGGTCTCCTTACTGATAATGCGACCAACTAAAGGCAAACTTCTGAACTTTACAATGAATTGCATTCCAAATGTAGGGTCAGAGCAGCAAAAATTAAAACCTTTTCATCTCAGGAATGCAACTCATCTATATACCAAAGAGCTATAGATCACAGAGTACGTCTACAACCAAACATCTAATATCTCTAGAGTACCATTACTCATGAGCCATGTCCTAATACATCTATTGCACATCAATGGATTCAATTAAATCATTTCACTCACCTGAATAGCCTGAGTTAGTCCACAAGAACCCAAGTCTCCACAAATCAATGCCAATCAAATCCTTGCTTGGGATGTCTCCCAGCCTATTGATGTCATCTCATTGTGCCTTCTAATCCACTGGAGATAAATCTTAAAAAATGTTAGACAAATAGAATGAGCTTAAACAAGCTCAGTGAGTAACATAGGTTCATGCCATGGGTTTCAAAACCAGTTTTTATATATATGATATCCAAATAAAATGCATGATCAAATGCAGCTCAAGTAGAACAAAACAGACCAGATCAGAACAGAGCCAAACCAGAACAGATTAGAACAGAATAGATCATAATAGAACAGAACTGAACTAAGTACCAATCAATCAAAGCGTATTATCAAGTATGTCTGAAAGCCTCCCAGCTACCCATAAGTAGACACTCATGGGGCCTCTACCCTCTGGGTCAGATCAGAACAGAACAAGAAAAAATTGAGCGGAACAAAAATAGAGAAGGATGCCGAATAGGCATATGAGCCTTTCCCAGCTACCCATAAACGGACACTCGTGGGGCCTCTACCCTTTGGGTCATGCTCTGGCATAAGCCAAACTATTCAATCCTGTAGTGGGCCCAGGAGTAAGACACAACATATCAAAATAGAATCAGAACAGACTTCAAATGGCGTATATCAAAACAGAACAGACCCGAACAGAATCAGAACAGGACATATCAAAAGGCAGGACAGAATAAAATCATGCCATGTGTAATGCAGTACAAAGAGTTTGCATGAAAGCATATGCATTTAAACAGTACAGTATATAAAACAGTATAGTATATGAAATTAGATAGTACAGTACATATACACCAAGTCAGGATTCTGAGTTACTCACAAACTGTATGCTTATCTCCATTTATAGATATTCTGATAGTCTCCAGATACTTCAGGCACATCCTTGCATATCTTAAATAATCTACATCAATTATAGACATATAAGAATTCATCTATTCAAAACTATTCATCATCTTAGGAGTCTATTAGATCACCTAAGAAGTTCTAATGGCTTATTACCCATTTATTGGGTTTCAACTGAGGCTATTAAATTCCTTAAGTAGGCTTAGTAGCTGTCAGAATTATAATCCAAGTCATTTTGACTTCATTCGTTATCAATTAAGCACTTATTTAACCTTAGGGGCGAAATGGTAATTTTGTTATTCTTGCCCCGGACCCTATCGTGGTCTTCAGAGTATTCCATACGTCTTATATATCAATTTCTAAGTCTTTTAGACTTCATTGGTATCTGTTTTAGATCATCGGGACACATTAGTCATTTTCCATTTTATACTCTAATTGTTCTGAAGTCTTATTTCAACCTTCAATTTTCATAATTAGGCTTATGACAGTCAAGTATGTCAGATTGGCCTTTATTCGACCTTTACTTTGTATTTCTATGTTTAGGGGTATTTTGGTCATTTCACATTTTATGACATCTGACCCCGAATCATTATTTAATTATAAATACGAGTTCACAATTATTTGGGCTTCCATTGGTATCAATTTCGTCTAATTTAGACTTTATTTGGACTTCGTACTGTACTAGAAGTATTTTGATAATTTTTTCTTATGATGGGACCACCATGGATTCCCCGGATAAAGTCTAAATTGGCATTTTTATTGTGTCCAGAACGCCTGAAAATGTTAAAATAGCCTTTTTTGAATCTTAATTTGAACTTTGTCTGCTTTATTTATGGCCTAGGAGTAAAATCATCATTTTACCCTATTTATAAAATAATTTAATTATTTATTTATTATTAAATTATTTTCCCAGGGGTATATTTGCATAAAAATCACAAGAGTTAGGCCAGAATAGAATTCTTAGGGTCAATCCGTAATTTAACAAAGTTCTGGTTTTCTTATTTTAATTTAATCAGTGAACCAAAGGGTTTTTGAGTTGTAACCCTGAACCGGTCTAAAGGCAATGTGAACCAGCCGGTTGACATAACTACAAAGAACTGGAATAACATATCTGAATGCCCTGTCTTATTCTCGGTTTGGCTATCCTCAAACCTAATTTCAATTTCTTATTTTGGTAACCAAACAAGAAGAATTCAACTTAATATTAAGCTCTTAAACTATGTCGCTACATTGCTCCTGTTTGTGTTCATTCGGGTCCTGACCCGACCTAGATCCAAGTCCGACCCAACAGACCCATCTTCCTCACGACATTCCGGCATCTGCTCCGACGGCGGTGTCAGAATTGTAGATCATTTTTCACTATTTCTCCCTATTTTGACGCCCGTTTTTGAGGGTTTTTATATCAACTTGATTCAAGGAACCTCAAGGACTCATTTAGAATAGTTTTGGACCCCAAAAACTACACTTTTCAACACCCACATGGGTTTTCCAGCCATGTGCCGATTTTGGTTTTTCGGCCATAACATGGTCATTTTTTAACCATTGTTCATAAATCCAACTGTTTTTGGATTCCTAGGACGATTTTCAACTTGTTTTAATTCATATAACCAAGTTGGTTTCACTTGAAGTTTTACATATTTTGGCCGTGACCAACAGAGGCAGGTTCTTATGTTTTTCTTTTTGTTTCTTTATACATTTTAAGTGCTAATTACTTCCAAAACCAGATAGAAGGTAGGTAGGCACATACCTTTGGTCTATTCCACTCTGAAACTTTCCTCTCCTTCCATCCATGGCAGGTTTACATTACTACAGCAGCTTCTCCATCTCACTCTCTTTCTTTCTCCCTAATTTTTGGTCGTTTTCTTTGTCTCAGATTGTGGTTGCTTACCAAATTTTGCTACAGAAAAAGCTATATATATATATATATATATATATAGGTCTAAGCTTCCAGATCTTTCTTTTTCTTTCTTGTTTGTCAATTAATTGGCTGGAGCTAGAAGCTTCATGAGCCTTCTTACACTTCTGCCCCTTTGTCAACTTTTCCAGCTTTTTCAAGAAGCTTTTGCATTATTTCTCTTATATATCTGTATATATATATATATGTGTGTGTGTGTGTGTGTGTGTGTGTGTGTACATCTATATGTATATGCTTAAACTTTCAGCCCTTCTTGTTTTGGTCAAACATTTCGACTGTCTCTCAATTGCTTCCCTAAAATATTATTTTCCATAAGCTTCTTTTAGATTCCATAAATATAATATAGTTATAATTCTACACACACATGGGTTTATATATCTATACATATAGGACCATATATATACATGTGTATGCGTATTATCGTATTTACTATTTTTATTTCATAAAATATTAATTTATAAAATGCTGGTAAATTTGGCATAAAGCCAGGACTCAGTATCGCCGTTACTCATTTTGGATCCCCATTCGTGCCTTATATTATAGTCATTTTATTTTCATAATAAATTCTTCGTATCGGTCCCATTTGTCCATCTCAACACTCGATTGACCAGGTTGTCAATTTTTCGAGCATACATCATTTTTAGTGTTTTAGATTTATTTCATATTTTAGGATAATCAATCACATTATGGATTACCGTATTTTGAGCCATTTTGATCTATTTTAAACATTATTATCACAAGGCTGACTTTTATGAGATCGGGGTACAGTCTAGGTTATGTCGGGTTTTTCGGGGTATTACAAGAAGAACTCGTTTTAAATTTTATTCTAATTATTTTCAATTGGATGACCAGAAGAAGGTAGGCAAAAAATATCTATTTTATAATCTATGCCTTTTAGGATTTATCATTTATCTAAAGATTCTGAATACAAGAAGTCAATAACCTAAAGAAATAGAGACAAATTCTTCTTCCAACAAGTGAAGCAAACCCAGTCACTGTTCTTTGGTCCAAGTGTCCAACCGTTGCTTTGTAATGTCTTCACAATCACAACTAACTAACTCAGTACCTGAGAAATAACAAACGTGAATCTTTCAAGAAATCGCAAAAGAAGACGAAGAATATTAGAAATTAAAAAGAAAAATTGTAAAAGATCCGGTGAAAACACTCACCGTCCGTCGATTTAAGGTTGGAAAGCATCTATTGTTGATGGAGAATTGAGAGAAAAAGATCGGATGTTGTGGTGTTGAGGCCTTAATGAGGGTCGCGACTGAGGAATGAAGGACACACAGTGAAATGAAATGCCCTAAGTTCCTAACTAATAAAATTTTGGGGATTTTTATAAAGTCATTAAATCAGACAGGTCCAAAGAACCGTGAATGGTTCATTTGAATCTGCAGTTGGACCATCAAGTTATAACGGTTTTAACAAAATAACATGATTTTACATTTAGAGTGGGTTTTGAGGTTCACTTGGGCCGAAACTTAGATCGGTCCCTAGTTTAACCGGTCGGACCTTCCGGTCTGGTCTGGTTTTCTGATTTCTTTTTACTTGTCCCTTGGGCTTATTATTGGTATCTAGGACATTATGTCCTTAAATAAGAAAATCCTTCAAATAGGCTTTATAATTCTTTTGTACTCTTCTTTGTTTAATTCAATAGTGGTCTTGAAAGTCAAAGGTTTGACTTCTTAACTTTTACTCTCAGTGCCTTGAAACTTTAAACTCACAGTCTTCAAACTTTTGTATTAGTATTTCAGTGCTCATCTCTTTAGACCTAGGACTTGTGGTAGGGGTCCACTATGCTTCAGTTGCTCACTCTGAGCCATCTATTCAATGTCTTGACTATTTTCCACTATTGCTCGTATTTTGACTAGTCCCACTTCTAGTCGTCATATCAATCTTATCTGGCACTAAGTCATAATCACACTCTTATCCGTGGTTTTTCAAACCTCTGTTGGTATTGTAAGGCGTATTGTGTACTGGGTGAAAGTATTTAGTACCTTGATCTTTTCTTTTATGTTGGTTGTGTTAGTGGCAGTTTGGAAAGTTAAGGGTGTAATTAGACTACACCATTTTCATTGTTTGGAGAGTACTGAATTTCTTTACTCAAGTATTTCAGTCTTCATTAAGAATGAAGTCCTTGATTGATTCACTCAATTCCACTTTCATTTCAATTTCTTTTTGGTCATAAATCATTCTTCGGATTCACTACACGTGTTTGGTTGCATGATTTGCAATGTCATTCACTTAAATCTTTTTTTGTCCATTTGACTTTATTTGAGTATCGTAAGTATCGTATTTACTTTTTGTGTTCATGAGTATCCTTTGGTTCTTGCAATGATGGTTTACTCGTTTGTCCTTTGTATTACAACTATTTTCAATGTAAAGGTAACTTTTGGTTTAATCGTAATATCCATTTGTGATTCTTATATGCCAATTTTTGTGGGTCACTTAGGTTGAAGATTAGTCAATCATTTTTTGTCTCCTTTTTGGACTAACTTGTTGGCATACTTTCCTTTGTTTCAAATTCATGTGCATTTTTTCTCATGGATTGGAAAGGTTGAGGAAATTAGTTCCTCAATTTTTTCCCAATTATTAGCACAGATACCTTTTATTTCCTGCTCACGATAGAGCTTTTCATAGATTTTGATTTGCCATTTTTTATGGGTTAGAGTATAGTAAGTTTACTCAGTTCCTTTACACTTTTAAGTCTTGGTATGCTTATTGAAGATTCTTAGGGTAGTCTTTTACTCTAGTTACTAACTCTTCATATGACAATCAGCCTTTTGGAAGTACTTTTGATTGCAACTTGGTATTTGGTTCACTTTGAACCTTCTAGGTCAATTTTTTATCAACATAGTTCTTAAAGTCCTACGACTTTCCTATTAATAGTCATCATTTTGTTAACTACTAGTTATACTCAAAGACTACTTATGTGTCTATTCTTGCTTCCATTGTCATATCCAAATCATCATTATATTATGCTCCCTTAATCATCATTCATCTCTGGTAGATATGCTCTCCTATATAACCTATTTAATTGTATAGGAAGTACCTTGTACGTTTCTTAGCTTTAGAGTCACATAGTGAGGTGATCAGTCTCTCCGGTAACTAAGGATCTAATAGCATGCTAGCACTCGTTCATCTGCAAGTGTTGTTATCCATAGTTTTTGTCCATTCTGGACTTCATATCATATCTCAGAATTGCTAAAGTCAATTAGTCATCTCATCATTATTGTCATTACATTCGCCATCCATGGTTCATCAAAATCTAGTAAGGTTCTCCAACCATGAAAGTTCCTAACTTCCTTAGTATCATAATTATAGTTATTATTACTTTCTCCTATAACCATAATTATTCTCGCACTACCTTGAAGAATTATGTACCTTTTACTATAGTCGTTCTCCTCATAAGCTTTTCTAGAATTTTTACTACAAGTTTAGTCTCTTCGATCATTAGATCACATTAATCCCTAAAGGTTCTTTGGAATAATTAATTACTTACCTTTTATAATGAATTCAACTAACTTGACAGAGTATTACCCACAATTGGGTCATACCGTCACCTAGGTCAACAAAATCCATCAAATTCCTCAAAAATCATTATTCATGTGCCAGTCCCCTTTAGAACCATTATATTTCATGATGCTAACTTCACAAGCCTGCCCAACAGTATTAGCCTCTTACAGGCTCTATTTGTCTTTACCTTATCGGGGTTGTAATACCCCGACCTAAAACACCCGGGTAATTCAGCTCGTATATCGAGATTAAAATTTTATAGTTTAATATAGACTATGAAGAACCTGACTGTACAGGAATTCATGTATACGTAAATCTGTATATATATACACAAAAATATATAAAATATTCATGTATATATAAATAAAGAAGTATACATAAATACATATGTAAATATATATGTATACTATTAGTATGTATATATGTTATAATATGTATGTATATGAGAACATACATATATATATATATATATATATATCTATGGAAAAATAAATAAATATAGGATGAAAAATGAAAGATTACAGAAAAAGTTATGAAGGCCATGGGAGTGTCGGCCATGTGTGTGTGTAGTGTGTGTTTTAGTATAATATATATATATATATATATATATATATATATATGAACACAAATATCAGCAAACATTTAATGCAAAGCTGAAAAATGGAAAAAGAGAAAATTAAAAGCAGAGAAGAAAGTCAAGGAAGGGAGGAAGAGAAAGAGAAGAGAGAGAAGGAAGAGAGGGAGGAATTTGGCCATATGAGTTGTATATATAAAACATACAACAAGTATGCATTAGAAGAAGAGAAATTGAAGCTAGGACCTTGAGATATTCAGAAGTAGAAAATAAAAGAAAAAAGAAAGAGAAACAGGAAGAAAAAGGTAAGAAAAATTTATTCTATTCAAGTTGTAAACTTTTTGGGTTTTTTTGTAAACATGCATGAAGCTTAGAACAAATTATATAGTTAAATTCTATGAGAAAAATGGAACACATAGAAAGAAACCACATGAAAAATGGTTGAGAAATGAAGAAGATATTAAGGTTTATCAGAAAGTTGGTGTTTAAGAAATTTGAATTTTGAAGGTGTTTTTGAGGTTTAAATTGCTATCTAAATGTCTTAAATCATACTCCATAATGTTTAGAAGTGAACTTAGGCTTCAAAATCATGAAAAAATGTGGAAAAAACAAAAAAGAAAAATATAGATATAGGTGCAGTCTGGTCACCGGCGCTGGAAGTGGTGACCTGAGCTGCACTGTGCACCACCCGAATTGCATGAAGGGAAGAAGAGGTAAGGGGGCTGGGTCACGGGTCTAGGCCGGGTCAGTCATGGGTCGGGTCGGGCCAACCCAAGGCGCAGTAACAGGTTGAAACTACACCGTTTTGGTTGGTTGCTTGGTTTTTAAACTGATTTAGTTTTTATTAAGAAAAAAAGGGGTTTTGGAAGTGCGGTGCCTGGGAGTTGAATCGGGGAGCCATGGTATGGGTGGGGGGTAAGCCCACCATTGTGCAACATCAGCACACGTGAACAAAATGGGCTTTATATATATATATATATATATATTATATAATGATAAAATTAAATTAAATAATTAATTTAATATTACATAAGTTCCGGATGTCCAAATTTAACAAGTAAATAGTGTAAATTTATTATCTTAAGCCTTCTGAACCTAATGGTGAAGTCCGTTTTATGAGACAAGATTCCAAAAAATAAAAGACACGTAAAAGTGTAAAATGATCATTTTACCCCTAGTACCCCCGAAGCCAAATAGAAGTTTGAGAGGGTCTAAGTTGACTTTTTTTGATGTTCAGGACTCAATGGTAAGGTCCATATTATGAAATAAAGTACGAAAAAATATGACACGTAAACATGTGAAGTTATGAAAATAGCCCTAAAATTTAATGAAGCTACCTGAAGAGTATAATTAGAAATAGTAATTAATTATCTAATACCATAAACTGTGTCGTAGGTTGAGGTTGAATTAAACCAACATGGATGATTGTACTTAGAGGAAGAAGGTAACTAAAATAAAAATAAACACTGCTAAGAAGGTTGAAATACTCTGTTGGGACCGTTCATTTTTCAGACTCCTATCTTTCCGATGGGATGACTGATGAAAGAAAAGGCTGCAAAGGAGCTGGCCGAAAGAACTAAAAGTGTGGGCAATAATTTTGAGGAAATTGAATGGCCTGAAGCTATGGAGCAAAGGTAAGCTTTATGTTATAAATTTAAATATTGAAGAACATTTTATATGTAATGCAACTTATAAATTGCTACTAGTAGTCCGAGTTAAGAAGAATAAAACCTATTATAAGATTTAGGCCTTACATAGTCTAAGAATAGGTTAAGATCACAAGTTTGATGATAATTGAAGTACATGTGAGATTTATGAAATTTTTATAAATTGTTTAGGCTTATCAAAGGAAAGGGAAAGGCACATCAGTAGCGCCAACCCTGAACTTTAAGGTGAGTAATCTTGTATTTGAAGTGGAGATTTAACTCCACGGATTTGAAGAAGTTTTAAGTTCAAAATATCTGAAGCATTTAAATTCTAAATTCAGTATTTACATGATTCTTGTTTTAAAGTATTTCTGTTCCTTATAAAACCTTATTGTGACATGCTCAGTGAATGGTTTCTACTACAGTTTCTCTTTAAAATATGTTTCAGCATGTTTAAGTTTAAAATACCAAATCTTGTAAAATATTCTGAATTTGCATATTCCAAGTATTTGAAGATTCTATCATGAAGTCATGAACATCATGTTTTGAATGCTCATAAAAGCATCTATTTGAAGAAGTCATGTGTTAAATGTATTTAAATGCAACTGTAGGGAAGTCATGTTTTAATGTTTTAAAACAAGAATGATAAAGAAAGAAGCTTAAGGAGGACTAACCAAGAGGTTGAATTCTTAAACAATCAAAGTATGAATTCTAGTCCTAATCTCTTATTCTTTAATTTAATCAGAAAAGAAACATTAAAAAATGACTAAAAACTCAAATTCAATTAAGAATTAAATGAAATTCTAAACTAATCTTGAAGTCCTAACAATTTTTGCGTGGAATAGTAATTACATGGATACAAGAGCAACATATATGATGTAGAAGGATGAATCATGATTAATAAGTGTTGATTAAACTAATTAGCTAATGATTAATGGTGTTAAAACAATCCTAGCACTACCTAGGTTATAATTAGCATGATTAGATTATCAAAGGAACTCTAAATGTGAGAAATGGTAAGGAAAAATGTTGTTGGAAATTAAAGGAAAACACCTTAATTAAAGTTAAATTATTTGTCTAAATGATGATTCAAGATGCTAGATATAAGTGTTGAAACGACCAACACTTGGAAGTTAAAAATGAAGCTTACAAGCATAATAAATGGGGATGTTGCAGCTATTGTCCCAATTATTTAAAAACCTTATATTTGATGTAAATGAATTTGAACAAGAGTCAAAGGACACTCCAATGAATTAGAATGTGAGGCATTTTATCATAATCTTAGATTGTATTGTTTGAACTATAATGGGACAAGCGGAACTAAATAATGTTACATTACACTTAAATATGGTTCTAATATGAAATATATGTATGTAGGGTTCCTTAGGAGAGAAATAGAATCAAAGAGTGCTTTAAGAGAATCAGGTAAGTAATCTAGTTCCTTGAAATGATGAATTGAATGCGATATTGTTAAACATGATATTCTGTGTTTTAACAAGCAAAGCATTATGCTATATTCTCTATTGATGAAATTGAAGTACATTTTACAAGTATGTTTGATAAATAGATTTTCAAATTCAAAGATAATCACATGATTTAGAATGTCTTTCTGTAGATGCCATTACACGGGCTCCTTTTTTTATGTCCTTATTGGGGGACCAAGAGCCGGTAAGCTCGTAAGTAGGCTAGAGATCTCTTCAGTGTCACTATAAGTGATTGTCATTATATATGACATTTCATTCAGGATCCAAGTCAACGCAGATTCTGAACATTTCGACTGTTGTAATAGGGCATGCTAAATTATATTTGATATCTGTTATAAGCTCTATTAGGCTACTTATTGCTATTTAAATGTTTAAATAACAATTCCTTGAATTATTTTAGTAATACTTGATATCCATGGTTTTATTTAAATTTTATTTTGCTATAAAAAAAACCCATGATAGGGCATTGGTTTTATTCATTGAGCTTTGTTAGCTCACCCCATTTCCTAACCAATTTTTCAGGTAATGAAGCTTAAGATAGGGAGCGAACTTAAGGAAGAAGACTTTTTAAAATTGTATAGCAAGACTTGTAAATATCTCTTTTGAGCCTATTTAGGCTTCTGTATATATACAATGGCCATTTTGTATGTTGGCCAGTTGTAGATGTAAATGACTTGTAATAAATTTTGCAAGTGTGAGTTTGATATTAAACTTAGATTTGCTCTGATCGAACGTGGTTGGTATGAGTTTGACGTGAACCTGACAGGTTAAAAATGTTACGCTTCCGCTATATTAATAAACTATCTATTATACAGCCCATTCGATTCAGTATGAGGCCTCGGTGGCCGGTCATAAACCATAAGTCCATCCTACGTGGGGTGTGGGTCGTGATAGAGTGGTATTAGAGCAATAGGTTATGAAACCTTAGGATTGGAGTTATTCTGGGTAGCAAGGTTTAGAATTACAAAAATTGACATGAAGATGTTACCTATTTAATGTGTATTACATATAAAGGTGTATATAAAATCTTGTGTTAAAATATGCATATAAGAAATAATGTCTAAATTGACGCGAATGTTTGAACTTTTATATGCTTAAACTTGTTTATTGTATGCTTAGCTAAAAATGGTGAAGAGAATAAGTAAAGTTGGGAACTTACCAAAAAAGAGTAAAGTTAGGCCTTCACGTGCTACTTTAGAGGAAAATGTAAAAAAGCTTGAAAGAACCATCGAGGGTTTAGCTTAACTGGTGCCACAAAATAACCCCCACCAGAATAATTAGAATCTACGATGCACATTTTCTTAGGTTAATCAAGGAGCAAAAGGTTAAAGATTTCATGAATTTGGCACAAGGAGGTATGACTATAGTACAGTATGTGGCTAAATTTAAAGAATTGTCCAGATTTGCACCAGTTCATGGTACACACGAAATTCAGGAAAGCTAAGAAATCTGAGCACGACTTGCAGTGGGGTATTAAGAATAGGTTGAGTCCATTTGAGTTACAAACGTATATAAGGTGATGAACAAGGCACTCATAATAGAAAAGAGTGGTGAAGAGTCAAAAGACCCATGATAAACAAAGGAAGAGACAAGGTGGATTTAAGAAGGAGGGGCTGAGTTTTAATACCTTTAAAAGGAAAAATACAAGAGCATTGAGTGTAGGTTCTACTTCTCATAAGAGTAGAGGAAATGAAGGGAGTGGCAACTATCTAGTTTGTCTTATTTGCGAAAAATTTCATCCTGTTCCTTGTCATTGAGCAAGTGGTGGTTGTTATAAATGTGGAAAATTGGGTCATTTTATTAAGGATTGTAATATGTGAGACAGAAGTATTGGTAGTTCTACTCTAGGTGCTTCTACATCTATACAGAAATCGGCACTACCTACACCAAAATTTGAGGGGGAAAGGAAGGATCAAAGAAGATAGGGTAGAGTCTTTACCTTAGTTCCTAGTGATACACATGCCACTGATACTGTAGTGTCAGGTACTTTCTCCATTTGTACTTAGCCTACCCACATTCTTATTGATTCAAGATCCACTCATTCTTTCATATCATACCACTTTGCTACAAAGTTGCATAAATCTCCAGAACTTTTAGATTACATGTTATCTGTATCTATTCCTTCGGGAAATTCTATAATTGGTACTGTAGTCTATAAGGCTTGTGATGTCTTCGTGGGTAATATTACATTGTCTGTCGATTTGATACCCCTAGAAATTCATAATTTCGATGTCATCTTGGGGATGGATTGGTTATCTTCTAATTACGCTACTATTGATTGTTTGGTAAAGAGAGTTTCATTCCAAATCCCAAGTCAAACTAAGTTTTCTTTTGAAAGGGTTGGGGTAGTTTCTCTTCCATATGTTATTTCTTCTATGTAGGCTCGTCACTTATTTAGAAAGGGGTGTCAAGGTTATCTTTGTAGTGTCCTTGAAATTCAATCTAAAGATCTTGCTTTAGATGAAATTCGTATAGTAAAAGATTTCCCTAATGTCTTTCCTAATGAGTTACCTAATTCCTTAGTAGAGCGGGATATTGAGTTCTCCATTGACTTAATTCCTAGAACTTCCAACACTCCATATAGAATGGATCCAACTGAGTAAAAGGAATTGAAACTCTAATTACAAGAATTGTTAGACAAAGGATTTATTCGACCTAGTATCTCTCATTGGGGTGCTCCAATGTTATTTGTAAAGAAGAAATATAAGTCTATGAGACTGTGTATTGACTATCAAAAATTGAATACAGTGACTATCAAGAACAGGTATCTGCTGCCACGGATAGATGATCTTTTTGATCAGTTACAAGGTGCTCAAATATTTTCCAAGATTGATTTGAGATATGGGTATGATCAGTTAAAAGTTAAGACCGAAGATGTAGAGAAAATGACATTTCGAACAAGATGTGGTCATTATGAGTTTCTAGTAATGCCATTTGGGGTGACTAATGCACCTGCAGCTTTTATAGATCTAATGAGCAGAGTATTGTAGCCATACTTGGACAATTTTGTCATTGTGTTCATTGATAATATTCTAGTATATTCCAAGAGCCCAACAGAACATGAACAACATTTGAAGATGGTGTTGTAGACACTGAGAGAAAAGAAATTGTATGCAAAATTAAAGAAGTGTGAGTTTTGCTTGTATAGTATTAAATTTTTGGGGCATTTTATTACGAAAGAAGGTATTTTAGTTGATCCACAAAATATTGAGGCTGTAGTGAATTAGCCAAGACCAACAAATGTTCTAGAGGTGCGTAGTTTCATAGGATTAGCCGGTTACTACAGGAGGTTTGTCAAAGATTTCTCTAAACTTGCTATACCATTGACTCAATTAACTCAAAATAATGTGCCTTTCGAGTAGACGGCAGAAAGAGAGAGGAGTTTCTAATAATTAAAAGATAGATTTGTGACAACTCCAATTTTAACCATTCCATCAAGAACAAGTGGTTTTGTGATCTATAGCGATGCTTCCCACAAAGGTCTTGGATGTGTTTTAATGCATAATGATAAGGTAATTGCTTATGCTTCGTGACAACTAAGGCCACATGAAAGGAATTATCCTACGCATGACTTGGAGTTCGCAGCAATGATCTTTGCCTTAAAGATTTGGCGACATTATCTCTATGGTGCAATATGTGAAATCTTCACTGATCACAAGAGTTTGAAATACTTATTCACATAGGGGATGAAACTTATGAAGGACTATGATTTAAGCATTCAATATCATCCGGGCAAAGCTAATGTTGCAACCGATGCATTGAGTAAAAAATCATCAGGCAATCTTGTTTATCTGATCACCACACAGAAAAGATTGTTGAAAGAATTAGACAAGATGGAGATAGAAGTTATACCACACAATTCAGGAGGTAAACTCGCAAGCTTTACAGTTCATCCAACTATAATGGAAGAAATAAAGATAGCTCAACAAGAAGATAATCATTGATGAAAATTTGTGAAGAAGTAAGGAAAGGTCAGAAACCAGAATTTACTCTTTGTGAAGATGTTTTAAAATTTAGAGATCAATTATGTGTTCCTGATTCTTCTGAATTAAAGAAGAGGATTCTAGAAGAGGCTTACAATTCTAAGTTTTCAATTCATCCGGGTACCACGAAGATGTATCGTGATTTATGGGTACTTTATTGGTGGCTAGGTATGAAAAAAAACATTGCTGAATTTGTCTCTCATTGCTTAAGTTGTTAATAAGTGAAGACTGAGCATCAAAGGCCAGTAGGATTGCTTCAGCCTCTCCCTATTCCTGAATGGAAGTGGGAGCATATCACAATGGATTTCGTTATAGCATTGCCAAAATCCTCAAGACGTAATGATGTTATTTGGGTTATTGTTGATACATTAACAAAGTCCACACATTTTCTTGTCGCAAGATCTCTCAACCATTGGATAAGCTTGCTATGTTATATATCAAATAGATTATCAGGCTTCATGCTACTCTAATTTCTATTGTTTTTGATAGAGATTCTAGATTTGTGTCTAAATTTTGGCAAAGTTTACAGAAGGCAATAGGGACAAAATTGAAATTTAGTATAGCATTTCACCCTGAAACAGACAGTCAATCTGAAAGATTAATTTAGATTTTGGAAGATATGCTTCGAGCTTATGTTTTAGACTTCAAAGGAAACTGGGAAAACCATTTACCTTTAGTTGAGTTCTCTTACAAAAATAGTTTCCAGTCAAGCATTGGAATGCCTCCTTATGAAGCATTATATGGAAGAAAGTGTAGATCTCCTGTTTGTTGGACAAAGGTAAGGGAAAGAAATTTGTTAGGCCTTGAGATTGTGAAATTAACCACTGATAAGGTTAAATTGATACAACAGAGACTACAGACTACTAAGAGTCACCAAAAGAGCTATGCTGATGTCAGAAGAAGATATTTGGAATTTGATGTTGGAGATCATGTGTTCCTAAAGGTGTCTCCTTTTAAAGGAGCACTACGGTTTGGAAAGAAAGGGAAGTTGAGCCCTCGATTTATAGGACCTTTTGAAATCTTAGAAAAAGTTAGCCCAGTGGCGTATTGCCTTGGTCTTCCATCAGAATTGGCTAGCATACATAATGTTTTTCATATCTCTATGCTAAGAAAGTACCTCCCAGACCCAAGTCATATGACAGAGTGTCAACCATTAGAGGTGCAAGAAGACTTAAGCTATACTGAAAAGTCAATTTGCATCTTAGATTTTCGAGAATGAGTTTTGAGGAACAAGAGTATCCCATTAGTAAAAGTATTGTGGTAGAATCATTTGGTGGAGGAAGCCATTTGGGAACGAGAGGAAGAGATTCGAGGAAAATATCCTCATTTCCTCGAGACATAAGGCATGCCAAGTTTGGAGGACAAAACTTTTAAAAAGTAGGGGAGAATGTAATATCCTACATCTTATTACTTTGATTATACTTTATTGCTATATGTGAATCTATTTCAAGTATCATAAAGTATGGATTAGAGTATGCTTTTAAGCATGACTGTGTGATTCAAGGTGATGAGTTTACTAGTATGGATAGTAAGGCAATAATTAAAATCCTAATAAGAGAAATTAGGAACAAAATGGTATTTTTAGTAGGCTTTTAAACTGATTCTTGAGTTAAAACATAATTAATTAGGTTAATCCATATTCTAAGTTTAAGCATAATTAGAGCATACTTAACTAAACTAACCTAGTTTGTGATAGGTTATTGGAAGGTTGTTAAAAATTGTTATATCTAAACTAATTATCTTTAATTAGTAACCTTAATATATGATTAGTAAATTAAGTTAATGCTAATTGGGTTAATTAGGGTGATTAAGTGAGATAGACTTGTACTAATCCTAGGTCATAACCTAAACCTTATAATTATCTAAGTTAATTTTAATTAGAGGAAGGTAAGAAAGATACTTATTCACATGGGCAAGGGACCCACAATTTGAAATATCTAGCCCAACATTGTTGACTATTCTAGAGGAGCTTGTGTAGAAATTTGTCTATATATATATATGTATGTATTATACATATGATATATATATATATACATAAAATGGACAAAAAAAATTAGATTAGTAAGAGATGGAAATATAAAACTAATAAGAGCAAGACACTTAAAATATGTGAGAGTTCACAAGGTGACACCTAGCCCACATATAGATACATGTTTGTATCTATTATGCCTTACAAAATAAATTCTAGAGATAAGCAAAAAGCTCTCTAAAATGTGCTGGACTAAATAATAAAACAAGAAAGAAAGTAGAGAAAACAAGATAACAAGAATGAGAAAGAAAGAAGCTTAAGGAGGACTAACCTAGAGGTTGAATTCTTGAACAATTAAAGTATGAATTCTAGTCCTAATCTCTTATTCTTTAATTTAATCGGAAAAAAAATATTTAAAAATGACTAAGAACTCAAATTCAATTAAGAATTGAATGAAATTCTAAACTAGGTCTTGAAGTTCTAACAAGTTTTGCATGGAATAGTAATTACAAGGATACAAGAGCAACATATATGATGTAGAAGGATGCATCATGATTAATGAGTATTGATTAAACTAATTAGCTAATGATTAATGGTGTTAAAACAATCCTAGCACTAGCCTAGGTTATAATTAGCATGATTAGATTATCAAAGGAACTCTAAATGCGAGAAATGGTAAGGAAAAATGTTGTTGGAAATTAAAGGAAAACACCTTAATTAAAGTTAAATGATTTGTCTAAATGATGATTCAAGATGCTAGATATAAGTGTTGAAACGACCAACACTTGGAAGTTAAAAATGAAGCTTACAAGCATAATAAATGGGATGGTGCAGCTATTGTCCTAATTATTTAAAAACCTTATATTTGATGTAAATGAATTTGAACAAGAGTCAAAGGACACTCCAATGAATTAGAATGTGAGGCATTTTATCATAATCTTAGATTGTATTGTTTGAACTATAATGGGACAAGCGTAACTAAATAATGTTACATTACACTTAAATATGGTTCTAATATGAAATATATGTATGTAGGGTTCCTTAGGAGAGAAATAGAATCAAAGAGTGCTTTAAGAGAATCAGGTAAGTAATCTAGTTCCTTGAAATGATGAATTGAATGCGATATTTTTAAACATGTTATTCTGTGTTTTAACAAGCAAAGAATTATGCTATATTCTCTATTGATGAATTTGAAGTACATTTTATAAGTATGTTTAATAAATAGATTTGCAAATCCATGGATAATCATATGATTTAGAATGTGTTTCTGTAGATGCCATGACACGGGGCCCTTTTTATGTTCTTACCGGGGGACCTAGAGCCGGTAGGCCCGTAAGTAGGCTAGAGATCTCTTCAATGTCACTATAAGTGACTGTTATTATATATGACATTCCATTCAAAATCTAAGTCAACGCGATTCTTCCGTTCCGACCGTTGTAATGGGCATGTTAAATGATATTTGATATCTGTTATGAGCTCTATTAGGCTACTTATTGCTATTCAAATGTTTATATAGCAATTTTCGTTTTCTAAAAATGTATTTGAATTGTTTTAGTAATACTTGATATCCATGGTTTTATTTAAAGTTTCTTTTGCTATAAAAAAAAAACCCATGACAAGGGCATCGGTAAAAAAGTTTCTTTTGTTTTATCAAGTACAGGAAGTTACACATATGCAACTCATCTAATAACCGATCAACACCAATCATTATAAAAGGGTTCTCAAGGTAAATTCATTGTGATTTCCATCATTAATATAAATCAGTCAACATTTATATGCACATCCATGTAGTGTCCAATAGAAGGTATATAATACTAATTCCCAAAAGTCTAAGTTATCATTGTGCCCAAAAATACATCATATGTTAACAAAAAGATTCCACATCACATTCAATCATGATCTTCGTGTAAAAGATCCATCGCATTCACGCTCATAGCTTTTTTTGTGTAGACTTTACCACTTCCTTTCTAATTCAATTACCTAAAATATGTTTGGATAATCCATGTGAGCTTCACTAAGCTCGTGAGTAATTCCTGCATCCTGTCATAGGTTTTGCAAAGGTATGGTTTTACATAAAATACCATGGGCACCAAGTTTCTTCAAACAAATAACATAAACATAAAATATCTTAAAACAAGTTTTCAAAATAGATCATGTATAAAACATACTGAAGATTCAAGCAGATATAATATATGCATTTCTAAAACACATTATTTTTAATAGAACAGTTTGAATATCAAAACAAAAAGTAGATGATGAAGAGTTGTTCATAAAATGTATAGTAGCACATATGTCACATCCCGCACCCCACCCTACGCAGATGCCGAAGATGTGATGCTAGTTAGCCGTTGTGCCGGTCTCTAGACTGACAACGCGACCAACCAAAGGCAAACTTCGAAACCTTACGACGAATTGCATCCCAAATGTAGGGTCATAGCAGCAGAATTTAAAACCTTTTTATCTCGGGAATGCAATTGAACTGTATACCACAGAGTTCTGTACCTCAGGCCAAGTCTATAATCAGACAGCTAATAACTCTAGCCATAGAGCACATCTATAACTTGACATATAACACAGAGCATATCTAATCTCTCTAAAGTACCATTACCATGAGCCATGTCCCAATGTATCTAGTGCATATCAATGAATCTAATCATATCGTGTCACTCACCTGAATAACCAGATTCGGTCCACAAGAGTCCAAGTCTCCACAAATCAGTGCCATTAGATCCTTTACTTGGAATGCCACTTGGCCTATCCTTGTCATAGCATAGTGCCTTCTAATTCAATGGAGATAAGTCCTGAAAAATGTTAGATAAATGGAATGAGATTAAACAAGCTCAGTGAGTAACATAGGTTCCTGCCATGGGTTTCAAAAGCAGTTTATATATACACGATGTCATATAAAATGCATGCTCATATGTAGCTAAAGTAGAACAACTAGATCAGATCAAAACAGAACAGACAGAATAGATTAGATCAGAGTCAGAACAGAACTGATCAGAATTGAACAGACCAAACTAGAAAAGAACAGTACTGAATGGAGTACCAATCAAACAAAGCATATCATCAAAGGTACCTTGAACCTTCCCTAGTTGCCCATAAGCGGACCACTCGTGGGGCCTCTACCCTCAGGGGTCAGATAAGAGCGAAACAGAATAGAATTGAGCAGGACAGAAATAGAACAGAATGCCAATCATACAGACGAGCCTTCCCAGCTGCCCATAAGCAGACCACTCGTGAGGCCTCTACCCTCTAGGATCGTGCCCTCGCATAAAACCGCTCAATCCTGTGGTGGGCCCAGAGTAGACTCAACATATCAAATTAGAATCAAAACAGACTCCAAATGGCGTATAACAGAACAGAACAGAACATACCTGAACAGAATTAGAACAGAATACATCAAAAGGCAAGATAAAATCGAATCATGCCATGTGCAATGCAGTACAAAGAGTATGCATGAAAGCATATGCATTAAAACAACATAGTGTATAAAACAGTACAGTATACGAATCTAGATAGTACATAAAATATACACCAAGTCAGGAGTCCGAGTTACTCACCTAAATATTACGTTTATCTCTAGTCAGTAGATATCCTCCAAATACGACGTTAGCCACGTCCATACATATCCTGGGCATTATCATTCTGATGGCCATCATAATTGATTCAACATCCAAAAGAACATCTTGTTCCTCAGATGTGAACATATCCAACCTTTGTCTGGTTACAGTCAACATTGCCACTGGCATTTCAATCATCATTTAACTCTCTGACTGACTTAGCAGGGCGATTCCTCTTGTTTCTCCATTCCAAACCCCAACCACGTGAACCTTCAGTGGAATTTCTCTTTTCAATGAAACGTTTCCGATCACCCCAGGATGACTGTATATTACTTTCGTTGCAAGTCACCAACCTGTTTCTGTTGATCCCATTGAGACTGTACACTTTCACTCCAACCTGCCAACCTTTGGAGGATTTGCAGTCAAGTGTCACAAGCCCCTAATCATGTCTTGCACCACCAATAAGAGAATCGAATTTCTCTTTGATGTCTGCTGTCAGCTTGCAGCTGACCCTGTAGTTTGTAATCTCTCAGCATCATGCCAACCAACATAACTAGCCCAGCTTGGACACATAGCACTCCAACACACCCTTAGGTAGGGGTGTCAATTTTTAACACGACACGATAACATGACACGAAGTTAACGGGTTTGGGTTTAGCATAAACAGGTTTGGGTCATAAACGGGTTGACACGTATAACACGATTAATAAACAGGTCGAGTTTGGGTTTTACCAGTGTCAACCCATTTAACATGACTTAACACGTTTAATTATGAAATATATTATAAGTTAAGGTAATTCATTTCACATTAAATATTATCAAGGTTTTGAGATTTTTTATTTATAAAAGAGGTTTCTACTTTGATTTGGCCCATATCCAAAGTTACTAAACTTGAAAATTATCTATACATATTAAAAGATAGGTAAATTTTTTTTCTTTAAAAAATAAAAAAATTAAAATAAATAGGGTTAGGTGTGTCGACACATGTAACCTGTTTAATAAATGGGTTGGGTTTGGGTTTTGAAACTTGACATGATTAGTTAATAGTGTCAGGTTTGGGTTCACACATATTTTTGAATATGTATGCCTTGACACGACCCGAACATGACACGATAACACGAATTGACACCCCTACCCTTAGGGCCATAATAGTGAACAAGAAAGCCACCAATTAAAAATCCCATCAGTGCCCCAATAGAGTAGCTCACTCCAGCCAAACTCTGCATGTCACCAGAAGGATGACTTATACCATTCTTTGTTATGCAGGCATTATAATCACCACTGGATGTATCCAGGCATACCTAGAATCAGAACTCCAATTACTGATTCCCTCTTCTTCAATCTCTATTCTATTGCTTACTATTTCTTCTCTTGGATGGCTTGGCCCAACGTCAGATGGACCTAAGCCACTAGTTTCAGTTGAATTAGATTTCCCTTGTAAAATTTCTCTAGCAACCAGCAATCACTTGAACCCTTCCCGTAATCTGCAATCAAGTCTACTGAAACTGAGCTATTCGCAATCAAGACCTCTGAATTCAATTCCAGTAGCCATCTGCCAGTTCCTTCCTTCAATCGACCATCAGTAAAGGAGCCAATCCAGCATCAACCAATTCCACTTGCAATGTACGCTTGTAAAATTACTCAAACTAGACCATTTAAGCATTCCATCCATTTCCTCATCGCTAGCCCACCAAAACAGGTTCAGTCCCAGTTCTCTTCCTCTGTTTTTCACCAACACACTTGGGTTTGTTCCCCTTATTTTTCCCACCTGCACCATCCAGATGCTGCTCTCTCTAATTTGCAGAAACTGTTACCACCTTCAATTCCGCAGGCAACCTTAAGACTCTTCCAGCCGTGCCATCTTCCACCTTCATGCCGAGCAAATCGTTCCTTCTCAAAATGCATTCTTGCTTCAATTTTTAGCTACTTGCCGCAGCTCTCCCAATTTCTCTCATTTTTCTCTTTTTCCTCAACAGTAGACACACAACCGCTTAGCACTTCTATCCTCCTCTGCTGCCGCTACACACATACATACATACATACATATATATATATATATATCAAGCTCCACAACATGGAAATTCCAAATTTCTCACAAGTTCTAGCAGATTTTACAAGCTAAACCGTTACACTCTGCTGCACCGCTACTACCGTTTCACTCCCTGCTAAGAATCTCTCAAACCCAATCACTTATTAGATTTCTCTCTCTCTACTTGGTTTAACATCTTCACTCACATACATATATGGAAGCTTCTAGGCATTCCGTTAAAACTGCTGTTTATATATATATATATATATATATATATATATATTACATGCCCTTGACTGTTCCTAGCGACTTTCTCTCTTTCTCCATTTTTCTACAGACACCTAGAAGCTGCCCCTTTTCTCACGTGCTTCCAGCAGCTTCTACAAGTTGCGACATAAACACATCCATATATATATATATATATATATTTATAATCTTATATGTATATATACAATTTGATATATATATATATAAATATCTATATATATATTAAGTCTTGATATATTTTTATCATATCATTTATATATAATAGTGTATCCAAATATCTCATGTTGTTGCCTCACCTTTTTCCTTTAGAAGCTCCATGAAAATATATATTTTTAATATTTTTATTTCAAAATATTAAATTCTCATAGGCCGATAAAATTTCCATAAAGCCGGGACTCCCGATTTTGAGTCATCGTTCGTGTCTTATATTTTATTCATATTATCTACATAATTAATTTCTTCGTATCGGTCCAATTTATCTATGTTAGCATTCAGTTGGCCAGATTATCAATCACTTGAGCATATGTATATTATTTTTATATCTAAGGGTCTTAAATCCCGTTATGGCTTACCGTACGTCACATAACCTATTTTTATCAAGTTGGTGTACAGTCTAGGTCATGTCGAATTTTTGGGGTATTACAACATATATTTCTTAAAACATGGTTTAGATAATTAATGCAGGATGGATAACACGGGACGAATAACGGACACATTTTATAGACATCTAAGAATCACATATTGAATCGAAGCACTATGTAGGTAAGTCTCATCAAGAGTTAGATCACCACGTAGGTAAGTCTCAATCATTAATTCCACAATCAGTCAGAGCACCATGTAGGTAGGTCTCATCAAAAGTTGGAGTGCCACATGGGTAAACCTTGTATAGACACAAGAATCAAGTCAGAACGCCATGTGGGTAAGTCTTATCAAGAGTTGGAGCGCCACATCGGCAGGCCTTGGACAGACACATGATCGGATCAAGAAAAGTATGATTCGGGTTACATAGTCAAAATTGGTTCACACAAATCATTTTTCTCATTGAAAGGGATGCCATGGTTTACAGACACTTTTGTTAAAGAATTTAGTCGGGGTTCAAAGTATACAACATCTTTCAAATCAGTACATATGAATGTTATTTCAAGATATAATCATAAAGATCATAGTTCTCGGATATTTCATAAAGTACAGAATAGACATTTTAAGCATATATAGAAATTCATTGATTCGGAGTACAAGATTACTCATAAAAATAAATTAAGCATTTTTCAAACAGAAGATAAAACACTTAAGCATTTTTCAAATAGGAGATAAAACACCACCGATTCAAGATGTCGGATTACTCACAAAATAGATTAGGTATTTGAACAGATACAGAAATTCATAAGATAGACATTTGAAAGCAGTATGTGAAATCTCCTGATTCAAGATACCAGATTACTCACAAAAATAAATTAGGAAATTTGAACAAATGTAGAAATTCATAAGATAGACATTTGGAAACAAGATGTGAAATCCACTGATTCAAGATACCAGATTATTCACAAAATAGATTTAGCATTTTTCAAATAGGAGATGAAATGCCACTAATTTAGGGCACAAGATTACTCACAAAATAAATTAAGCATTTTTTAGATAGGAGATAAAACACTTAAGCATCTTTCAAATAAGAGATAAAATACCACTAATTCAAGATGTCGGATTACTCACAAAATAGATTAGGTATTTGAACAGATATAGAAATTCATAAGATAGACATTTGAAAGCAGGATATGAAATCTCCTAATTCAAGGATCTGGATTACTCACAAAATAGATTTATCACTTTTCAGATGGAGATAAAACACTTAAGCATCTTTCAAATAGGAGATAAAGCACCACTGATTCAAGATGTCGGATTACTCATCTCAAGTCCTTAATATGTTTCCTTAATCTTTTTTCTCTTGTCCTTAGTTCCTAGATCCATGGGTCAAATGCACATAACTTTGTATTAGAACATAACTGAAACATTACTATCGGCCACTTATTATTTTTTTGCAACTAAATTGTCCTCAACGAATTCTATTCGTTGGCCTTGCAACCTTAAACTTTAAGTTAGACCCCACCTTTTTTTTGAATTCATTTTATAACCAAATTAATGCTTGGGACGTAATGGGTATTACTTCATTTGTCGATCCATTTTTTTTAGAATTTATTTGGGCGAAACGGACTTCACCATTGAGTCTGGAATGTCCAAAATAGTCAAAATAGACTCCTTTTGTATTTAATTGGCTTCAGGCATCATTAAGCGTAAATTGGTAACTTTTACATTTTTACGTCTTAATTTTCGAGATTCCATCTCGTAAAATAGACCCCGCCATTGGGTCCATAATGTCAAAAAAAGTCAAAATACACACATGGGTTTAAGTCCCTCAAGTGCACAGAGGTCAGGGGTTCAATTCTGGGGAGCTGCGGCTCCCCTTATTTGTTGGGTTTGTAACCACAGCGGAAGCGATTTCAAAAATCTATTTGGACATTTTTCTTTACATGAATCATACAATTTTGAAAAAAGGATTAGAATTACCTTGTTCTTGATTATCTTGATTGTTGAAGAAAGCTTTTTTAACTTCTTGACATCTATTTGCCAAATCTCATAATCAAAATGAGCTGCAATGGATAAGAGAATCCGAATAGACTTAAGCATAGCAACTGGTGAAAAAAGTTTCCTCATAATCGATACCCTCTTTTTGAGTAAACCCTTTCGCCACCAGTCTAGCTTTAAAAGTCTCAACTGATCCATCGGGTCCTCTCTTTCTCTTATAGACTCACTTACAGCCAATTGGTTTAATATTTGTAATATTCTAAAATTTTGAAATAAATAAAATGTTCCATTTTATTTGAGAATGACGTACAGATAATTTACTATAGTTAGGAATGACAAAAAAAAAAAATTAATAATAAAAAATTAATTAAATAATTAAAATAAAAGCAAGGAAAGGATAAAAGCGGCAGCAACCCTCTTTCGAAAGGAAATAAAATAAAAACTAAGATATATGTATATATATGTACGTAGGATTCAAGTCACGTGCGAGGAAAGATCAAGAATCGCGTAGGATATTCTAGCGACAGCCACATTGAGCCACCGACAGACCCCCTTTCCAGATCCTTCCATGTGTTTATAAATTTCTACTGAACAGTGCTTAGGAGGGAATTTTGATTCCAGACCTTCACAATCTGATCTGCACCTTCTGTTCCTCAGCTATCTTCTAATTTTGCTACACTTCCTTTCTCTGTTGCTACATCAACAACACTGATTGAGGTCAGCTGCTACTCCCTGAAAAACCTTCCTATAGTCGTTTGAGGATTGGCCAATTTGGTAGACTGAAGTAGTATAAATTAATAAATTAATACAGCTGCACAAATCAATTAGGGCGTAAGAGCCAGCCCCTGGCTGCTAGCGTTTGAATAGGGCAAAGGTTGAGCAATTGCAGCTCAAGACTTCTTCCTCTCTAACGTCCCACCTGATCTGAAAAGCAGGTAAAAATCTAATTTTCTGAATTGACAAGCTCTAATAGGAATTATATTCTAGTTATAACCGTGAACAGCTGCACGGAAAACTGGAATGTGTGTTTGACTTCAATATAATATGGTTGCCTTTGTCTTATTATTTGATTTGAGTTTTATATAAATAACAAAAAGCCTATTAGAGCAGAATTCCCAATTCTAATCTTAAATTATGTTTTGACAATATTAAAGAATTTAAAGATTTTCATGTGTTTCTTCCTAATTATTTTAATAGTGCCCAGTCCTAGTAACTATTGCAGAGGGATTTATTATTATTCTGCTTGTTGAATTCTTTGTGCAGCATGAGATTTAAATAAGAGAAATTATGTGTGGAAAGGTGTGAGTGGTGCGGCTGCTGGAAATGTGTAATTGATCTAAATACAATTTAGCTATTGATTTAGATATAGTCCAGCCATTTATTTAAATATAGTTCAATTATTAAATTGAATATAGTTCAATCATTAAATTAAATATGGTTCAGAAATAGTTTCAGCTATTGGGTGAGATTTTGTGAGGAAGAAATTCTGAACAGCAGCACGTCCCAATAGGGGACTGATGCCTTGATTGTAATAAATTCTATCAAAGGGGCATATCTATAGGTAAATATAATATATTGATTTGGTAAAATCCTTATTAGCCATTATAAATTTTAATTGATTGTTCTTGTGGAATTACCAAATAATAGTAAGCTTTACTTTGGTGCCCCTAGCCGCAATTAAAAATTTCCCTAACTATCAACCTTTCTCCCCGCACGCTGCTGTCATGAACTAACTATTTTTAAACAGCAATTGGTGATTGTGTTTCAATTTCTTTTTGGTTGGGTTTTGTATCACCTATTTATAAATTGACAGATTGTGCGTGTGTGTATTAGGCTCTCCAATTGGTTGGCATCTTGAGATGCCATGTTTGTTAACTCCTTCAGGTTACATACAAGTGGTCAAAAAGCAGTTTAATAACTATATAATATATAGTAAACGAATTAATTTAAATTTAAAAATTTAATTTGATTAATTAAATTTAATTATGCTACATTACCTCATTACCCAAATAAATTAAACAAATAGGACATTTCAATTATTTAGGGCAGTCTTGGACCCAATGATGAAGGTCCGTTTCACAAGACGGGGTTTTGAAAAATTAAGACGCACAACTGAAGGCCAAACCGAGACCCGAAAAATGTTACCTTCACATTTTTTGATATATCGGAGCTAACAATGACCTCGATTTTCCCTAAGAAAAATAGGCAAAGTGCAATGTTACCAACTAATATCTGTATTTACTATTCCAGGAGGACTCTCATCTTTGGACTTAGCTAGAAGGGATATCGAATTAGTCTCGACGAACTGTGAGTAACTCGGACTCCTGACTTGGTGTATAAGCACTATACGGTCTAGATTTTTATACTGCATTGTTTATATACTGAACTTTTATATATACTGTACTATTTTAGTGCATTGCTTCATGCATATTCTTTGCATTACATGTGGCATGATCATACATTGTCCTACTTCTGATATCTTTTGTTCTGATCCTGTTTGAGTTTGTCTTGTTCTACTACACACCATTTGGAGTCTATCTGATTTTGATTTGATATGTTGAGTCTACTCTGGGCCCACCACAGGATTGAGCGATTTTGTGCTAGAGTCTGACTTAGAGGGTAGAGGCCCCACGAGTTGTCCTGCTTATGGGCAATTGGGAAAGACTTGTATGTATGGTTGGCATTCTGTTCTGGTTCTGTCCCGCTCAGTTCTGTTCTGTTCCGTTCTGTTCTAACCCCAGAGGGTAGAGGCCCCACGAGTCGTCCGCTTATGGGCAGTTGGGGGAGGTTCAGGCACATTTGATGATATGTCTTTGTTTGATTTGTTCTTACTCTGTTTGATCTGTTATGTTTGATTCTGTCCTAATCTGATCTATTCTACTAAGTTGCATTTGATTACCCATTTTTATTTAGACATCATGTGCATAGGAACTGGTTTTTTAAACCCATAGCAGGAACCTATGTTACTCACTGGGCTTGTGTAAGCTCATCCTATTATTTTAACATTTTTCAGGCGAAGGCATCAATGGCAAGGATTAAGAAGGATTTAGAAGATAGATAGGCAGACATAATGATGATAAACCCAATTTTGTATTCCATTTCATTTTTGGATATTTTGTAAACACGTGTAAAGATGTACTTCTTTTGTTAACTTGTGTATAAATACAGAAATTAGTTAGATGCTCTGCCAAGTTAACATGCATTCCTTGTTTTACTTTCCATTGCGTTATATTTAAGTAATGAATGCATCATACTTGAAAATTTCAAGTGAATGGCTTGAGGTTAGGATACCTATTGGTATTTTTAATAAGCACAAACCACAATGGGTGCCTAACTGGTCGGTCGCATATCGTAATCCGCATAGGGTGGGTTATGGGATGTGACAATATTGGCAGGTAGTTCCACGAGTTCCCAAACCTAATTAAAATACATAGATTCCATCTCAAATTTCATAGCATTTGGCCAAAGTCATGAATCTTTATCAAAGATTTCCTTATCGTAGCTACTGGGATCTAAAACATGTTCATCTGATACAGACTCTCCTAAGAACATGTACCAATCAGGTGGCCTGATAGTCCTCTCACTACGACGTAGCTCCAGTGTAATAGAAGATGTTGGAATAAAGGCATCAAGTCCATGATTATCATTTGTTTGAGGAATAGAAAAAACATCTGATGTTTCTTCTAAGGTGATTTTATTCTTGGGCTTCTGACCTATAATATAATTATCCTCCAAAAAGACAACATTCGTGCTAACGAATACCTTCTGCTCACTGGGTTTATAAAAGAGCCAACCTTATGTCCACTTACGATAGTCAACGAAATAGCTCAATTCTAATCTTTGTTTCAACTTGTTAGTCTTTCCTTTCAGCACATAGGTTGGACACCTCCATATCCGATAGTAGTTTAGACTTGGCTTGCGCCGAGTCTAGAGCTCTACCAGAGTCTTGAGAGCAGACTTAGTTGGAACTGAGTTCAAAATATATACCACTGTCTCCAATGCATACCCCCAAAGAAATATAGGCAAATCAGAATAACTCATCATTGACCTTACCTAGGGGTGTCAATTTTTAACACGACACGATAACACGACTCGAACACGACACGAAGTTAACGGGTTTAGGTTTAGCATAAACGGGTTTGGGTCATAAACAAGTTAACACGTATAACACGATTAATAAACAGGTCGGGTTTGGGTTTTACTAGTGTCAACCCGTTTAACACGACTTAACACGTTTAATTATAAAATATATTATGAGTTAAGGTAATTCATTTCACATCAAATATTTATCAAGGTTTTGAGATTTTTTATTTATAAAAGAGGTTTCTACTTTGATTTGGCCCATATCCAAAGTTACTAAACTTGAAAATTATCTATACATATTAAAAGATAGGTAAATTTTTTTATTTAAAAAATAAAAAAATAAAAATAAATGGGTTAAGTGTGTCGACACGTGTAACCTGTTTAATAAATGGGTTGGGTTTGGGTTTTGAAACTTGACACAATTAGTTAATAGTGTCAGGTTTGGGTTCACACATATTTTCGAATATGTATGCCTTGACACGACCCGAACGTGACACGATAACACGAATTAACACCCCTAACCTTACCATATCTAAAATTTTCATGTTTCTTCTCTCTGCTACACCATTCTGCTGAGGCATGCCAGGTGTAGACAACTGGGATAAAATCTCATTATTCAACAAATGCTGACTGAAGTCACTAGAGAGATATTCACCACCTCGATCAGATCAAAGTGATTTTATGCTCCTATCTAATTGTTTTTCCACTTCTAGCCTGAAACTCTTAGAACTTTTCAAAGGCTTCTGACTTATGGTACAATAGATAGACATAACCATATCTAGAGTAATCATCAGTAAAAGTGACAAAATACTCATAGACCCCTCTAGCCCTAATATTTAAGGGTCCACACACATCAGTATGGATTAACTCCAATACTTCTTTGGCCATGTTTCCATTTGAAGAAAAGGATCTTTCGGTCATCTTTCCCTCCAAAAATGATATAGAAACTGGCAATGGTTCAACAACCAAGGAAGATAAAGTACCCTTCTTTACTAGTCTATTAATCCTATCTAAATTAATATGATCTAGCCTCAAGTGCCAAAGATAAGTTGAATTAGTAGAAGAAAATTTTTTTTTAAGTGGTAAAGTTTGTGATGGTTTATTCTTTTCGGTGTCATGTATCTTAGAAATTTTAGGAGTAATCAAATAAAGACCATTAATTGTTGTGCCAGAGCATATAAAAGAACCACTATGTTTAATAATAACATTTGAATTAAAATAAATTAAATAACCTTGTTTTATTAAACTTGAAACTGATAATAAGTTCTTTTTAATGTCAAGCACATATAAGCAATCATAAAGTATTATTGTCTTATTTAAAGAAAAACATAAACTAACTACTCCTACTGACACCGCAGTAACTTTCGCTTATGTTCCCAAGTGTAAGATAATCTCTCCATCACTTAGCCATCTGGTCTCCCGAAACCCCTGCAACGAATTACAAATGTGATTAGTTGCACCAGAGTCTATAGACTAAGAATCTGAAGTACCCGCTATAGAGCTTACTTCAATAACAAGTCATTCGATTATACCTGTGTTCTTATTCTTGCCTAGAAAATCTAGAAAGTTTCTCTTCCAATGTCCCATGACCCCATAGTAGAAACACTTTTCTTTGGGTTTAGTGGTTACCATTGTGGTTGCCCATTTCTTCCTTTTTCTAATACCCCCTTTAGGACCCATGTCACGAGCCGAAACCTACCCTATGAGGATCTCGTGTCGCGGAGTAGACCCTAAGGCCATCCTTACTTTTTCCATTCCTGTATCATAGTAATAATATGCAATGTACTAAAAATTTAAAACAATCATCACCGAAAGTCTTTTCATTACAATAATTAGCGGAAGTTTGTAATACATCATATGGTTATACAAGTGTCAATGTAAAACATAACCAGTACACGTGGGTGGTGAATACATGGGAGAACTACATCATAAACTAGTACATTTCCTCAAAATGTCCTCCTATGCTCTCAGACTCCTAACTGGGGTCTTGCAGCGTTACTACCTGAAAAATGGTAAGTAATATGGAATGAGCTACAAAAGCTCCGCAAGTAAATTCCCATCTCCGACACTGGTATCGGTGATCATAAAAGAATATGAATCCATGAATAAGAATATGATAGCCAATCATAAGAAATGAGATGCTATGATAGCTAATGAGAACAACTGCCATAATGGCCAATGAACAGTGGGGTCACAATATACAATCAGGAGTAATGGATATAGCATCAACATGGAACTCTCAATAATAATGTCTCACATGAAAGTACTACCACAATAAATCGATCACAATTAATACAATAAGGAATGTTCTCTCAGTATAAGATAAAGTATAGGGAATAGTGTCATTCAATAATCGTAGTCATATCAATCATATAAGAGATGCATTTACACTATTTCAGGGTTCGACATGCCCTCGGTCTTTTGGGGACCCAGCATAACCCCCAATGGAAACTTCAATCAAACGAAACTCCAATGTATTGCCATATGTCCGTTCACGGACTTAACCCGTAGGTCTCTAGTAGATAAGAAAGCATCAAATGGATGTTGTGACTGAGCAAAAATCCGATATACATAAACATATCATGATCATAAGTGATTCCATACGAGTACAAAAATAGAATATCATATATTCAGTAAAAATATAACAGTGGGCCTTTCAAGGCATGGTTCAGCATGGTAACAATGATATAGCAGTCAATCGATGTCCACAAGATATAACAATATCACATTGTGGAAAATAATAATATCTGGAACGTTCAAGAGTACAAGTTCGGCAGTAATGAAATAAACTTGGCTTGGAAACAACACATGGAAGAGCATAGGTTTTACTTACCTTAAAAATGCATTCTTAGGTCAGTATCCTATGATTCTGCCATTTTTTTTCGAGTTCACTGTATATTAGTAAACACGTCTTAGTTTTAATGATATTCATCAAATTTTATGCTTTGTTACTATAAGCATCTACCATTGAATCTGGAATATCAAACAAAGTCGATTTATGCTTTCGCGAAATTCAATTTGGACTTCTGTACTAAAAAGGGCAAAACGGTTATTTTAGCACTTTTACGGGTTCTCACATCTCAAGACCTATTTTTTCAAATTGGACTCTACATTTGAGTCCGGAATGCTCGAAATAATAAAAATTCACTATTCGTTTACTTTAATCGGAGTCCGTTTGATCACTTTTTGACTTAGGGGCATTTTAGTAATTTCTCTTTTAAATTAAATATCATTTTATTACTCGGGGTCAAAATATAATTATTATAAGTATAATTATTCTAGGGTCAATTTCTAATTTTCAGAAATTCCTATTCCAATTTGGAACAACCAAACAGTGGATTAACCCAAACCTTGGATAGGCTATCCCTATTCTCAATTTCAATTTAATTTCAATTTCTTACACTTGCATCCAAACAGCCCCAAATCACATTTTTTAAAACCTTTTAAAATCTCTCATGGCTGCACCTGTATTGGGTCAACCCATATTGGGTTGGGCGGGTCGACCCGACCTAAACCCATAGCCCAAAAGCCAAAAACACCAACACGCTACACAGTGCACAGCACACTTCTCCAGCGTGCGCCGGTCGCCTTCTTCAGTGACGGCAGCCATTTTTTAGCGACGTTTCGACGCCCGATCAATGGGTTCCTCTCCTACTCCTTATGGGCTTTCCATATCTACCCTCGAAATTCAATGTCAGTCACCGGAAGGCCTCGAAAAAGGGAGTTGCAGCCAGCTCCGGCGACTTTCTGGCGATATGATTTTTCACTATTTCATGGCTTTTTAGCCATTGTTTTGAGCGCAAATTTTACCTACAAGTTGCTGCACCTATGGGAAACAATTCCCTATTCATAAAATAAGCTAAATCGATCAAAAACCCAATGACCCAGAATTTTTCTTCAACCTTTAAACTGATTTTTCTCACTCATTTCTTAACCATTTTTCATGCGGTTTCTTCCTAAATTTACCATTTTCATGTATAGAATTTAACCATGCAATTCTTTCTAAGCTTTAATCAATTCTACAAAAAATCCAGCAATTTCAAAACTTGAAATACAGTAGGTTTTCCTCACCTTTTTCTTTCTATTTCTCCATTCTTTCTTTTTCCTATTTCCTACTTCTGAATGGACTCAGCTCCTTAACTTTGCTTCTACCTTTCTAATTCTCTATCAAACAACCCACATATATTTATAGGGGTGTCAATTTTTAACACGACTCGAACACGACACGAAGTTAACGGGTTGGGTTTAGCATAAATGGGTTTGGGTCATAAACGAGTTGACACGTATAACACGATTAATAAACAGGTCGGGTTTGAGTTTTACTATTGTCAACCTATTTAACACGAATTAACTCGTTTAGTTATAAAATATATTATGAGTTAAGGTAATTCATTTCACATCAAATATTTATCAAGGTTTTGAGATTTTTTTTTTTTTTTTATAAAAGAGGTTTCTACTTTGATTTGGCCCTATATCCAAAGTTACTAAACTTGAAAATTATCTATACATATTAAAAGATAGGTAAATTTTTTTATTTAAAAAATAATAAAATAAAAATAAATGGGTTAAGTGTGTCGACATGTGTAATCTGTTTAATAAATGGGTTGGGTTTGGGTTTTGAAACTTGACACGATTAGTTAATAGTGTTAGGTTTGGGTTCACACATATTTCGAATATGTATGCCTTGACACGACCCGAACATGACACGATAACACGAATTGACACCCCTATATATATGTATATATATATACATACACTAATCGTGCCTTACTCTCTCTACTCTCTCGGTTTTGTCCTACTTTCTTCTCTCTTTTTTTCCAGCCCCTTTCTTTGACCTTCCTTGAGTTATTTTATATATAATATTATATATATATACATATATATATATATATATATTACAGCACATAAGTGAGGATATGAATATCCCCCACTATCGGCAGCAATTCAAAAACACATACTAAATACACACACACAGTACTTTTCCTTTTCCCTTTTCTTTCTTTTTCTTTTCTTTTCTCTTTTTCCTTTTTCTCTTTCTTTCTTCCTGCTTGCGTTTGTGCCATTTATAAATATATACGACACTGCACATGTACATATATATATCATTATTATTTATGCTTATATATATATACATGTACATGTAACATAATCACACACACATATATATATTTACACACACTCACGTATACCTGTATATATATATATATATATATATATATATATCCACATGCCTACTTATATACACTCATATATATAGTAAGTCCACGCATTTTGATGACTATTTGTGGCGTGCTCGAGTGCTACTCGGGCATTCAAGAATGACTGTAATTTACATCGTTTATCTAATTACCCTATATATATATATATATATATATTCAATTAGTGAACCATACTATTGTCTCAAGGTTCGTGCCCGTTACTGTACATAGTTTACTTCGATAACTTGGTCTATTTTGGTACTACCTTCATTGGCTCAATTTATAAATCGGTTTTACGCTACTCGACCCAGTCTACCTCGGTTTATGTGTCATATCCCAGGTTGGGATATTACATTCTTACCCCCTTAAAATAAGTTTGTCCCCAAACTTAGCATTTCTAACTCTGGTGGTTTTGTGGTTTCTCTGACATCGTGGTATAACTTGAATAGGTGTTTACATTTTACTAGATAAAAATTTTCTGTTGAGAATCAAGTTTTATAGTCACATCAGATCATTGTACTACTTTTTCTACATCTTCAAGTGGATTTCAAAATCTTTACGTGAATCCTAATTCCTTTCTATGGTTCCCCTTGTTTTCTGTAAATTTAAGACATCATTTGGTGAACGAAATCATGAAATTTTTTTCTAAATGTAGCTTTAAAACTCTATCCATTAAGTCTACTAATATATCTGGGGTATATATCATTCCAACAGTATCATATAAAACTCATAGAGTTCACATCGGTTTCTAATTATCATTCCTCTATAATAGGTCTACCATTCAACTAACTATTCCTTGACCTCAAGTCAACTGTTTAAGAAAATCTGTGTCCCTGGTCTGCATTTCATGTGTTCTATATCTAACATGGTTCAATAATAGTTCCCTTGACAGACATGTAAGCAATGAGTCAAATAGTCTAGGTGTTCAGTTTCTACATTCAGTTAGCAAGCATATGGGAACGTACTCGAATGTGTAAAAATAACATAAAATGTAAACAGGTCATAAGTAACTATAAGGACACCTTTTCCCACTAATGTAGTACTAGAAACTCAGAAATTCTCTGATTCCTAACTTACTAAGGAAAGTATTTCCTATTGAAGGCTTCTGTAAACTATTGCCAATCCCTGTTAGGTTCTTTCAGACTATCTTTCACATCTTGATTCATTGCTAGCTCCATTGCTTTTCAGAGTGTAAGTATTCTAATTATCTGTTACCTGTCATATATCTTGTCTTTTTAAGGTGTTACTGTTCTATCTAGATGTCACTATGAATTCTACTACCCTTGCAAGGTATTTCCATTCCATTTAGATATTATTGTCAAATTCACTGCTTTCCAAAGCGTCATATTTCCAATTCTATGTTACTTCTTATCTTCCAATGAGCACTAACTGTTTTCCTTGTTCATTATGGAAGGTAATTTAACTTTTACTAATTTTCACAGGATAGAACAACCATCTAATCATAACCGTCAAGTTCATAATCTGTAAAATAGAAATTATATGCTCAATAACTCTCACAATATAGAACGATCATCAAATTCTAAACATCAAGTCTATAGTCTAGATATAATCATTTAATTCTCAATGGCTCCCTCAATATAGAACAATTATCAACTGTAACCCAATAGATATCAAGTACATGCTTTCATAAGATAAAACAATCATTAAGGATTACTAATTTTAATATCACTATGATTCCTTCTAAGTTTTCTTAAGTATAATTACTATCTCTCATTCAAGCCTCGTTTATCTGTCTATATCATTCATCGAAACTTCCTTCAGTATTTTCAGTGTCACAATCTCAAGCATTTCCATCATTTACCTTTACATAGTACTATTCTTAAGGATCACTAATTACTTGTTCATCTTTAGTTGTTCAAGAATCGTCAACTTTCATCATAACATATAGTCTTTTTTTCCAAAACTAGTCAACCTTTAGTATCTTTAACTTGCTTTCATCTTCTAACAGTCACAATTCATTTAATTGTTTTTAAATCATCAATTTCTTTCTTAGATTAGCTAATAACCGTACACTTATGATCTGTACCTCCTATATTCTATGTATATCATTCATTTCTAATTATTTTCCCAATGTATAACATTCAATGATAATGACTCTTCCAAGAGTCGCCATTCATTCTATCGTGTTTATCAAGTACTCATTCACATCTATAACAATATAAATCACTTACTCATCAATGTCTTTAAAATTCTACGAGTATTAGATTAACTAATAATCCTGTATCTATGTTACTTACTTTACTTGTTTCATGCATAATATCTCTCATCAATCATTCTCTTGGTGAAAATTGAACTGTTGACATATAACTTAGGAGTTTTGTTTCTATGTTCAGTTAGTAGTAAATGTTGGAACTATAAATCAATATGTGAAGCTAACATTTAACACTATTGGGCACTTGTAAACAACTGAAGAAAATACCTATGACTACTGATACAGTAGCCTGATCATCTCCCAAAACTATTCACTGTAAAATATTAATGGTTAGAATTCATATACGAGTCTTTCTATCATGTCAGGATTTACTCTACTTGGGCATTGGTAATACCAGTACATTAGTCTTATCTCCCATGAACCACTTATTACTAATCTGTTCTAACACCATATTTTTTATATCAGCTGAGTGTAATAATTCAAACCTAATACTCTGATCATCTCCTGGTATCACTGGGTTTGGTAGGATAGGTGTAGTGGTGTTGTAGAATTCCATTCATTAAGTCCACTGGGGCATCTGTCGTTCTAACAGTATCATAAGGAATTTTCAATATTTGTGTTGATCTCTAAATGTCATTTCTTCTATGTCACTAAGCCTAACTTCCAAGTAAAGGCCAATCATTGAGAATACCTGTGCTCTTGATCTGTATCTGGTGTGTTCTATGTTTAACATTTCTAAACAATGATCCTCATGGTAATATAAAAATGGTTCAATAAATATCCTAAAGTTCACATGTTTTTCAGTTTAACATTCTCCAACAATAACTTTCCCCATGAAATGGAATCAGTAAATCAATAGTTTAAGTGTTCAGTTGCTAAGTTCAGTTTGTCAAACATATGAAAACATAATTGAGTGTGTAAGGTTATCATAAAGTCTAAGCAGGTTATAAATAACTGGAAGGGTACCTATGGCTATCTACATAGTAGTTTGATCATTCCCTGATGTCACAGAGATTGGCGTGGTAGGTATGGCACTAGTCGTAGCCTTGGTTTTCCCAGAGCAGTTCCTTGCGAAGTGTCCAGTCTGACCACAGTAATAGCAAATGTTTGTGTTTTTAAGGCATTGCCCATTGTGAGATTTTCTACAGGTATGGCATTTTAGGTGAGTTGGTTGTCTAGTTGTTACTCCTTTTTGGTTGGGTGCCCTATGTTTGACTTTTCTTTTAGTGATTCCTTGTTCACCCCGTGTGGTGATCCTTGCTGGCACCACTACTTTGATGCGCGTAGTCGACTGTTGAGGTTGGGCCTAAGGCAGAGATTTGAGAATCTCTTCCATAAGGCGTTCAATTTGGTCTAATTGATTATTTCCTGTCTCGGTATTCCTGGTATGTACCATTGCTGAAAACAATAATTTTTAGGTAAGTATTTCCATAAAAGTCTACTTGTTCATGGTCTAACAGAGTCAATATAATCTATCAAGGTATTCCTTGCGTTAACCCTATCTGTAAAGATAACCCGTCAATGCATAAGATAACAGTCAATGTTCACATGAAATCTATATCATAGAAACGTCAGTTTTATCTATTGATTCTAACTCTAAGCGATCTGTACGATTCATAACTATCGATGTTTTCCTTGTGTTAACCATGTCTGTCTGTAAAGATAACCAGTAAAATGTCTAATCAATGTATAAGATAATAGTCAATGATCGCATGAAATCTATTTTATAGACTGTTAGTTTTATTTATCTATTGGTTCTAGCTCTAGTTCTATCTCCCATGACTCACAATCAAACCTATAGCTCTGATACCAAGTTGTCACGACCCGAAACCCACTATATGCGAATCTTGTGTCGTGGGGCCGACCCTAAGGCCTGTCCCTACTTTTTTCATTCTTGTATCATAGTAATAATGTGCTAATGTACTAAAAATTAAAACAATAATTAGCAGAAGTCTTTTCATTACAATAGTCAGCGGAAGTTTGTAATACATCATATGGTTATATAAGTGTCCATGTAAAACATAACCAGCACACATCGGGTGATGAATACATAGGAGAACTAATAAACTAGTACATTTCCTCAAAATTTCCTCCTACGCTCTCAGACTCCTACTGGGGTCTTGCAGCGTCACTACCTGAAAAATGGTAAGTAATATGGAATGAGCTACGAAAGCTCAACAAGTAAATTCCCATCTCCGACATTGGTACTAGTGATCATAAAAGAATATGAATCCATGAATAAGAATATGATAGTCAATCATAAGAAATGAGATGTTGTGATAGCCAATGAGAACAATTGCCATAATGGCTAATGAATAGTGGGGTCACAATATACAATCAGGAGTAATGGATATAGCATCAACATGGAACTCTCAATAATAATGTTTCACATGAAAGTACTACCACAATAAATCGATCACAATCAATACAATAAGGAATGTTCTCTCAGTATAAGATAAAGCATAGGGAATAGTGTCATTCAATAATCGTAGTCATATCAATCATATAAGAGATGCATTTACACTATTTCAGGGTTGGGCACGCCCTCGGTCTTTTGGGACCCGGCATACCCCCCAATGGAAACTCCAATCAAACTGACACTCCAATGTATTTCCATATGTCCGTTCACAGGACATGACCCATAGGTTTCTAGTAGATCAGAAAGCATCAGATGGATGTTGTGACTGAGCATAAATCTGGTATACATAAACATATCATGATCATAAGTGATTCCATACGAGTACAAAAATGAAATATCATATATTTAGTAAAAATATAACAGTAGGCCTTTCAAGGCATGGTTCAACATGGTAACAATGATATAACAGTCAATCGATGTCCATAAGATAGAATAATATCATATTGTGGAAAACAATAATATCTGGTACGTTCAAGAGTACAAGTTCGGCAATAATGAAATAAACTTGGCTTGAAAACACCACATGGAAGAGAATAGGTTTTACTTACCTTAAAAATGCATTCGTAGATCAGTATCCTGTGATTCTGTCCTTTTCTTTCGAGTTCCCTATATATCAGTAAAAACATCTCAGTTTTAATTCTATTCATCAAATTTTATGCCTTGTTACTATAAGTATCTCTTTTCCTAATTTAGACTCTACCATTGAATCTGAAATATTGAACAGAGTTGGCTTAGACTTTTGCGGAGTTCAATTCAGATTTCTGTACTAAAAAGGGTAAAAAAGACATTTTACACTTTTACGGGTTCTTACTTATAGAGACCTCCTTTAGAAAATTGGCCTCCACATTTGAGTCCAAAATACTCAAAATAATAAAAATTCACTAGTTCGTTTACTTTAATCGGAATCCGTTTGACTACTTTTTGACTTAGGGGTATTTTGGTAATTTCTCCTTTAAATTAAATATTATTTTATTACATGGGGTCAAAATATAATTATTATAAGTATAATTATTTTGGGTCAATTTCTAATTTTCATAAATTCCTTCCAATTTGGAATAACCAAATAGTGGATTAACCCAAACATTGGATAGGCTATCCCTATTCTCAATTTCAATTTAATTTCAATTTTTTACACTTGCATCCAAACAACCCCAAATCATATTTTTTAAAACCTTTTAAAATCTCTCATGGCTGCACCAGTATTGGGTCAACCCATATTGGGTTGGGCGGGTTGACCTGACCCAAACCCATAGTCCAAAAGCTAAAAACACGAACACGCTACACAGTGCACAGCAAGCTTCTCCAACGAACGTCGGTCCCTTTCTCCGGCGACGACAGCCATTTTTCGGCGACGTTTCGACGCTTGATCAATGGGTTCCTCTCCTACTCCTCATGGAATTTTCATAGCTAGCCTCGAAATTCAGTTTTAGTCACCAGAAGGCCTCGAAAAAGGGAGTTACAGCCAGCTCCGACAACTTTCCTGGTGATCTGATTTTTCACAATTTCATAGCTTTTTAGCCATTGTTTTGGGCCCAAATTTTACCTACAAGTTGTTGCACCTATGGGAAACAATTCTCATTCAGAAAACAAGCTAAATCAATCAAAAACCCAATGATTCAGGAATTTTTCTTCAACCTTTAAACTGATTTTTCTCACTCATTTCTTAACCATTTTTCATGTGGTTTCTTCCTAAATTTACCATTTTCTGTATAGAATTTAACCATGCAATTATTTCTAAGCTTTAATAAATTCTACGAAAGAGCCAACAATTTCAAAAATTGAAATACAGTAAGTTTCCTCACTTTTTTCTTTCTATTTCTCCTTCTTTCTTCTTCTGTTTCCTACTTCTGAATGGTCTCAGCTCCTTTACTTTGCTTCTACCTTTTTGATTCTCTATCAAACAACCCACACACCCACACACACACACACACACATATATATATATACACTAACCGTGCCTTACTCTTTCTACTCTCTCGGTTTTCTTCTGCTTTCCTCTCTTTTTATTTCCAGCCCCTTTCATTGACCTTCCCTGAGTTATTTTATATATAATATATATTATATATATATATATATATATATTACAGGATATAAGTGAGGATATAAATATCCCCCACTGTCGGCAGCCATTCAAAAACACATACTAAATACACACACAGAGTATTTTTCCTTTTCCCTTTTCTTTTCTTTTCTCTTTTTCCTTTTTCTCTTTCTTTCTTCCTGCTTGCATTTGTGCCATTTATAAATATATAGTACACTACACATGTACATATATATATATATATTATTATTTATGCTTATATATATATATACACACACATACATGTACATATAACATAATTACATATATATATATATTTACATACACTCACGTATACCTATATAAATATATATTTATATATATCCACATGCCTACTTATATACACTCATATATATATAGTAAGTACACGCATTTCGATGATTATTTGTGGCGTGCTCGGGTGCTACTCGGGCATTCGAGATTGACTGTAATTTACATCGTATATCTAATTTTCGTATATATATATATATATTCAATTAGTGAACCGTATTATTATCTCAAACTATGTGCCCATTATTGTACATAGGTTACTTCAATAACCTAGTCTATTTTGGTACTACCTTCATTGGCTCAGTTTTACGACACTCGACCCGGTCTACCTCAGTTTACGTGCCATATCCCGGGTCGGGATATTACAACCCATATTTCCTTTGGAGTTCTTGGGGTTTTGTTTCTTCTTCCACTTGCCCTTGCCTTTGGCCTTCGGATTAAAAGAAGAACACTTAGCCATATGAGCACTAGGATGGCTTTTGATAATACCCTCCGCTGCTTATAAAGAGCTCAGAAGCTCAGCCAAAGTCAAATTCATTTTGTTCATGTTATAGTTAAGCTGAAATTGATTAAAAGAGTTAGACAGTGACTCAAGGTTAATATCAACCTAGGACTCACCATCAATGTCAGCCCCTAGAACTTCCAGCACATTTAAAAAGTCGATCATTTTTAAAACATGGTCTCTTAATAGAGTTTCTTCAGCCATCTTAGTGTTCATGAGTGCTCTCATGGCAGTCTACCTAACAGGACACCCCTGATCCCAAAACATCTCCTTTAAGTTAAGGATCATATTTGTAGAGACTTGAAAATTGAGGATAAATTTTTCATTTTTGCCGGTAGGGCACTATTCATGCACCGTTTGTTGGTAAAGCGCTACACATGCACTTTTAGATGTAAGACATATTTAGAAGCATATTTTGAGTATTCCATAGAAGATAAATATGCTTAGAATGTTGAAATAAACCTCCTGTAAAAATTTGAGCCTATTCAGAGATAGTTTCAAAAATTTAACCAAAAGGGCATCCGGGTGGCCCGGGTGGATCCTGCCAAACCTACGGTTTTCTTACTTCAAGCCTCCAAAACTCATCTTTAAGCTTGGATTTTCACAAGAATTCCTTCTAGGAAGTTGTTCCCCACGTCAAGGGTTACATTCTCACCTATTGGTTCGGCGTCACAGTGAACACAACTCTCTAGGGTTGAGAAAAACCCATTTAGGTATGATGTTTTACTAAGTAAGGAATAGGACTAAGTTTAGGAGTGATTTACATGTTGGTTGAATGATTCATATGTTTATTTGACGTTAGAAAATCACTTAGGATATAGTTGTTTTGAAAAACCTAAAGTTGATCGTTTATGTACTTGTGTGTTTTTTGTTATTCTTTGGAAATTTGGTAAAGTAATAAACATGAACCATGAATATATGTTTAATTTATTGTATTCTAACTTATGTTCATGTAGAGAAACTCTTATGGTTGGAAAAGTTATGATTTATTCAAGGTGTTGATACTTTAGGCATTTTTGTAATCTTTGAGAATTTGCCAAAGTGATGAACATGTAATTTGTTTGTATGTTTGATTCATTGTATTTTAGCTTAGGTTCATGTAGGGAAATTCTTGTGGTTTGAGAGTTATGATTTATTCATGTATTGGTGTTTTATGTATTTTATGATCTTTGATAAATTGTCAAGGTTGTGAATATGTAATGTGTTATATGTGAAATTGATGGGATTACATGTTAGGTTCATCTTGTGATGTAATTATGGTTGCTTTAAGTACATTGCATTGTTTAAGGCATATACCATGTCTTTGATGGAATACTTCATTGAGATTGCATTATTGTATGGTGAAATCAACGCATATTGGCATATGGTGAATCCTTTGAAAACATAGTGTGGGTTAAGCACTTAGGTGCTATGCATTATGAAGGTGTAGATCCTGTGGTGAAAAACCCAAAATTGGCCATTGCATTGGTGCATGATTGACCCAATAGGAGCGATCCGTGAAACAAGTGTGGTACTCGATTGACCATCGAGAGCGATCCGTGAAACCGAGACATGGGTATGGCATAGAGTTTGCATGGGTGCGTCACGCACATTGCCATTGCATTGTATGGATGATTTGGAAGGCATGTAGATATAAATGTACACTTGCACATGCCATGCCTTAATTTTGTTCCTTGCATTAGCATTATGTCATAACAGTTGAGCTAACTCATTCGTGGGATATCATATTACAGATGAGGTTCCCGGTACTTGAGACTTGAGGAAGTCTTGAAGGAAGGAGAGGAAGGGGGCTTGGATGGACATTTGGCCCTTGGGGCATATTTTGAATTGTATAAGGGCATTAGGCCTAAGACTTATGTAATGCATTTGTAATAGTATTGTGTAGTGTGAACAAAATGGGCAAAGGCGCTATAATTGTAATAAAAAGGAGAATGTGATGTTTTAAATTTTAAAGTATATGTGGATGTGTGGAGGATTTTATATTTGAACGATGTATGTTAATTCCTATGAGATTGTGGCCATTGAGTGAGGATGGAAATGTGTGAATCATTGATTGTATAATGTATCATGAATATTAGGTGGAAAAATGCTTAGAAAATAAAGGAAACCATGTCAAAATTTTGTGAAATTAAAAAAGCCATTAGGTGTGTAAAATACCTATGAATAAGTAGGAAAAAGTGTCACAAAGTGGGGGTTAAAAGCCTTGAGGAAATAGGCCAAAACTAGAGAAATTTAGCCGCAACCACTACAGTAAAAATTCAGAAATAGGAAAAATAGGTTGCAACTATGAATAGTAAAAATGCAGAAAATCAGAAAACAGCTCTCTGTTGCTACAGTAACAACCCCAACCGCGCGTTTATGCTCGCGCTGCGCCCTGCACACTTACCCCACGCCCGTGCCACGCCTACCCGCCTGTCTGCTGCGCATCATGGCCTGCCTCGTCCCCCTACCTACACGCGTGTATGCACGCCCATGGCCTGCTACTGCCTTATCCTTGTGCGCTTCTCTGACAGCCCTTGACACCACCCTTTTTGAGCCATGTTTCGGCACCCTTTTGGACTATATTTGGGTACCATATTGGGCCATGTTTGGCCAACCTGTAATATCCCGACCTGGGATACTGGGTCACGTGACCCGTATTTCGAGAAAAAGAAATTATATATATATATAATTAATTAATTAATTATAAGAAATGTATATATATATTTGTATTAATTAAATGGATATATATGTATATATATTAATTAAATGATATATGTAAAAATGTAAAAAGTAAAATGTGGAAAAGATGTGAAAAAGTGTGAAAAGGTGTGTGTGTGTCGGTTGGTGTATGTGTATGTGTGTGTCTTGTATATATGTGTATATGTATATATATATGTAAAAATATCTTGTAAAATTTAATGCAAAGTTGAAAGAAGAAAAAGTAAAATTTATGAGATGGGAGAGCTATGTAGGGCTAGAAATCAAAGAGAGAGAAAGAGAGAGAGAGAGAGAGAGAGAGAGAGAGAGAGAGAATGGAGGAGAGAGAAGGGTCGGTCACCTTCTCTTTAAATAGCCAAGCATGCAAACCATGCTTTCTTCTTGAAAAAGGAATCAAAAGAAGAAGAAGTAAGGAGAACAGAGAGAGAATTGGAAGTAGAACAAGAGAGAAATCAGGCATAAACAGGTGAAATTTCAAATCTTTACATTTTTCTCTCTCTAAATTTCAAGCATGAAAGTAGGTTAGTTTTAAGTTGTTTATGTACATATGATGTTTAAAACTTATTTAGACCTATTTAAATGTAAGATTTGAGCTTGAAACAGTGAGAAAACATGAAACCTATAAGCAGCCGCCATTGATGACCTTGCATGAAGCAGGTCTGATCCGAGGGAAACCAAACCTTGTTTGGTGCATAGGGACCTCTAGTAGACCTTACAAGCATGTTAAAAACATGTGACCACGACCATAAAGCACAAACAATGGCCCCCAAACACAAGTTGCAGGTTACAGGGTCTTACAACCCAACCCTTTAAAACTTGGTTTAAATCAACACCAAGGAATGAAAACTGGATCCCCATGAAGAGGGGATCATAACAAGCCAAAGATCATGAAAAACCATCAAGAAATGAACCTATACGACCGAACTAACAGTTCGAATTATCACCTCTTAAACCGAAACAAAGAGTTCGTTTTGAACTCTAAAACGAATGCCAAATTGGTCCTTCATGCCTTAGGAGCAAAATGGAACGAAAACAGTAGGGATCCATGGATCCAAACTGCACGAAATAGGAGAAAAAGGAATTCGGGAATTAGGGTTTTCAGTGGGTTCTCGTGGGGAAGACGAAGACGAGTCAACTCGGTTTCTAAAATAGGGCCGAGTCGACTCGGACAGGTGGCAGCCTCTGGGCTTGCCACCGATTAATTGCAACGACGCCGTTTTGGGTGTCGGTTTAAATTAAATGAGATCTAGGGCTGACGTCATCACGACGTCAGCCACATGTAATAAACCGGATAGACCAGTTGGGTTACCACTGAACCAGACCGGTTCACTTACATTTTAACTGAACCCTTTGGTTTTTCTAAATTAATTAAAATAAAATAAACCAATACTTTTGGTTATTACGGATTGACCCCTGGGCTTCAGAAAAGTTATACTGAGGCCCAACTGAGGGAAAATTTATACATTTAGACCCCTGGAAAAATAATTAAATAATTAATTTAATTATTTAATAAATAAGGTTAAATTACTATTTTGCCCTTGTGGCATAAATAGAGCAAACGAAGTCCAAATTAAACATATGAATAGTGTAATTTTACTATTTTGGACATTCTGAGATCAATGGTAGGGTCCGTTTTACGAGACGAGGCCCAAAAAAATAAATACACGAAGGGGTAAATGACCAAAATACCCTTTGACCAAAATTAACAAGTTATTAGTGTATTCTTACTATCTTGGACCTTCTGAGTCCAATAGTGAGGTCCACAACATGAGATGAGGTCCCTGAAAAATAAAGACACGTAAAGGGGTAAAAAGACCAAAATACCCCTGGTACCCCTAAAGCCGAAATGAGATCAGAGAAGGTCTAAATTGACTTTCCTTGACATCCCGGACTCAATAATGGAGTCCAAATTACGAAACGAAGTACAGAAAAATGTGACACGTAAAACGATAAATGACCATTTTGTCCTTTTACATATAACAGTCCGAATTAAATGATTGGAAAGCCTAAACTGACTTTCTTCGACACTCCGGACTCAATGGTAGAGTCTATTCGACCAAAAGAAATGTCTAAAATAAAAAGACATAAAATTTGATGAATAGCATCTGTCAGATGACTATAAATTAGAGTAATGCCAAAGTACTAATACTGAGGCAAGTACGAGAAACGAAATACGAAAAGACACGACACGTAAACATGTCAAATAAATAACTTTAAATTAAAGTTAATGGAACTCCCAGAAGAGTATAAATTGAAATAAATTCAATTTCTAACACGTTAAATTATGTCATAGGTTACAAGTACGAGTTAAATTAAGTACCTATGAAATTGTGAAATCGTTTTAGGATCTAATACGGTTTAAGCATAAGTTAAGGAATATCGAAATGACATTACAATGAATGTGAAGTTGATGAGGTGTTTATGAATTGTTCTTAGGAACTACAAGGAAAGTGGGAAAGCGCATTTTAGCACTAACCCTAAAGAATCAAGGTGAGTAACCCTGTGTTTGAATTGGAGATTTAACTCCATGGATTTGAAAATGTTTTAAGTTCAAAGATGTGAAGTATTTGAAGTTTCAAATTCAGTATTTACATGATTCAGCTTTTAATAGTACTGTTTTATAACTCTATATGACATGCTCAGTGATTGGTATTTATCATAGTTTTCTTAAAACATATTTCAGCATGTCTAAAGTTTCAAATGCCAAATTATGTTAAATATCCTGAATTTGATAGTTACAAGTATTTGAAGTCCTATTGTAGAAATTATACATTTCATGTTTTTTTAAATACTCATGAAAGTATCTATTGAAGAAGTTATGTGATAAATGTTTTACAAGATAAACGGTACTAAGTACCACCCCATGTGACGTTGAAATCCTTCGGGATTCAACAGTAAATGCCCGGTAGCAGGATCTAATCCCCCAGGCAAATGAGATCGACAGTATTGGCAGTAAAATGGGAGTCTGGTTCGAAACAGATTCTACCTAATTAAAGAGAAAAGATGACAAGTGATTTTGGAAATGGAAGCAGGTTTTACCCTCATTTTCAAATACATATTGATGTGATTTAAGTTATATATATTTATCTAACGAAGTACGAGTTCTGCTTGGATATCTTAAATGTTTCCAAGGTATTTGAAATGCATACGTTTTGAGTTATATTCTCTATTTATCGAAGCACGAGTTTAGCTTGAATACTTTAAATGTTTCAAAGCTATCTGTTTTAAGAATGCATGTACTTTGTATTCTAAATTGTATAAGCAATTGGCAGTGAATGTTTTACAACTCTTATGTGCTAAAAACCACTGCTAATTGAAAACCCCATGATGAACACTGGAATTGCTCACAAGCTTAGATTAGCTTACCCGGACTTTGTTCGGACCCCTCTTTCAGGTGATGCAGCAGACAGGGTCTTAAGGACATCGACGATGAGTCTGGCTGTTTTTGGAAGGATGTGTTTAAGTAGTTTCTTTTGAAAAACCTATGAACATTTGTAGTATGTTTTGTATTAATAGACAATGTAAGAATGTGTAATAGGCCCTCAGGGCAACCGAATATGTATTGTATTAATGTATGAAGTCTTTAAGTTTTAGTTATACTCTGAATGTGTAACCATGTATGCTATGTATGGAACAGCAGTATCGGACGGATGTGCATAATTTAAAATGAGAAAAGAAAAGAAAAAGTTTTTCACGCTTCCGCAATCATGTGTAGCACATCTATTCGATACCGCTACAGATGCGAGCCTTGTCTCGGGGCCCTCGGGTCTCGGGGTGGCGATCGCGATCCGATAATCCGCAGAGGGTGGGTTTCGGGTCGTGACACAACCTTTGGGCCATGTTTGGTCACTTACATGGGCCATGTTTGGCCCCCTTCCTTAGACAATTTTTGGTGGACTTCTTGAACCATTCTTGGACTATGCCTGAGGGCATTTTGGGGCCCATTTGGGCCATTACCCCAAGGCATTTTTAGAAATGTTTTGAGACCATTTTGGGAGCCATTTTTGAATATAATTTAAACTATTTTGAACATTAATTGGGAGGGACATTGAGTGACATTAGAAGACCATTTTTGTTGAGTTAAATGGCAAGTCTTCACTTATAATTTTGGAGAAACATGAGGGAAGGAATGTATAATTAATTAAATTCGCCTTAATGACCTTTCTTTTACTTTTCTTATTTCGTTTCACTCACTCCCCGGGCTTGTGAAAATCCAGGGCGTGACAATATCCCTAACTGTTGAGAAACTTTGATCCTGATGTTGTAAAACACTTGACTTTGAACATAAGATATAGCAACGTGTCATCTCATCAGCCTTAACCCACCTAGAATAGTGGTCAATGTCCTCTTGGGGAGCATCAATCCGTGGAAGGTTTGGGCTATCCACAGTAATCACATATTTGTACCCCTCTACAATAAGGATAATGTCCAAATTTCGTTTCCAGTCCACATAGTTAGGTCCAATCAACTTACTTTCTTTCAGGATGATAGTAAGTGGGTTAAATGAAGACATCTGAGAATATATATAAGCATATACATTAGCATGAATGAAAATAAATAGTAAAATAACTTTTGCTCTCATGAATGCATAGTGGTATCCTCAAGCCACTATCAATGAATGCATTGGAACCTAACCTTATAAGCAACACGCTCCGTGTGGATGAAAATTTCATTCATATGATTAGGAGGACCATCATATCCTATATGATTTCACTATCTAGACATCTCATGTCAAATGAAACATATTTTTCAATATCCTTTGGTCTTCAAAAGACAATGATAGACTCCGTGGGGAAAATATCATTCCATTTTGATCAAGTGTATAACATTATCTCAAATAAAAAGACAACCATTGCAAGTAGTGTCCCCGTGGGGAGATCCCCCTCACCCCATTTCTTTCTATTTTATTCTAAGAGGTCCATACTTGTAACCAACTAAATAGTCACCCTCCATGGGGAGGCCACTTGAAGATGGCTCAGGGCACCTATTTTTGTCTTACTATGGGGCGATGATGGAAGACCGTGGGAGCTTTCTTAAAGCATCACTCTCCCACTTGTTTTTATAAATTGAGGATCTTTATTATACAACACATGCATAATTATATTAACATATTCATGGATCAAAATTAATCATCTGATTTTATGAAAATAAACATGCAAGCATAAAATTAAAATTATCTCTCATGGCCATCTAAAATTCTTGACAGCAAGCTCTGTACTTCCATTGGTCTTCTTGATGGCTCCCATCCTCTGACTCTTTCTTTAGAAATAAAATAAATACATGAAGAACCTATACCCACATACGTGAGCTTATATTTAATCTAAAATTAAAAATTGATAGGCTAGGGAAACTAATAGAGCTTGCCCATTCGCGAATTTTTTTTTAAAGTCCATTGGCCTTTACAATTGCCTCAAAATCAATTAAATTAAATAATTGCTAATGGCCAGCCATGAGATATAGGATACATCCATTCGCATAAATGAACCATTCAAATATGAGAAATAAAATATTTAAAGCATTTAAATATGTGGTTAATCATATACATCACCCATGCATATTTTAGAGCGTACTAAAATTTAATTCATGTATTCAAGAACCCGTATAGGTCAAGTCTCACTTAACCTATAATATAAAAAGTTAAATATATTAAATAATTAAGCTCTTACCCAAATAATTTAATAAATTTGGGTATCTAATATCCAATTAAAATAATAATCTATATTATATCAAAATTGTCTATCCATAGGTATCGTATACCCATAATATCATAATATAAAAAAATGGATATATAAAATAACATTGAGCAATTGGGTATCATATACCCAAATATTTAAAAATAATAATTTTTAGTAAAATATATAATATCAAATATTATATATTTATATATATATATATAAAATATTTGTCATGTGCCAACCATGAATATCAAATACCCAAATAATTTAATAAATTTAGGTATTTAACACCCAAGAACTAATTTCTTTGTTGATAAATTAATTATATATAATCCATATAATATCATATATTATATATATAAATATAAGTGCCTCTATCACTGTTACTGCGATCTCACCGCCGTTCTCCTTTATCTTCGCACTGAACCAAAGTTCAAAGAGCCGTGATGGGCAAACATCAGAATAGAGCTTGGTTGATGACATATATAGTACGGAGGCTGCCTTTTCTTTTAATTTTTTTTTATTTTTTATTTTTACTAGCTTCACATGACATCTATAGTAAAGGAAATCCAATTGAAACTCCAAATCAAAATCCAGCAACAGTTGTAACCTCGCAAGATGTTGATCACAGAGAGCACTGTTCGTCGATTATCAAGTGGAGAAGAAAGGTAGCTTTTTTTTTTTTTTAATTGAACCAGGCGGTTCTCACGAAACGTGAACACCAGCCCCACTGCTGGATTTTTACGGTGAGAAAAAAATTGTCGTACCATGAGGAATTATTTTTATTTTTATTTTTTTTTCCAAATTCTAACTTATTCTCTTGGGAGATTCTTGATCACTCTATCACTATGGGTATCTCATACCAATCAAGAATTAAATTTAATTATCAAGATTTTCAAACAATGATCAAATTCTTGTATCAATAAATTGCATCACAAAATTCCATTCTAAAATAACCATTTATTTTAATTGGGATCCATGAATAGGTTTAGAACAAATAAATATAACCTTCAAAATTGATGGATTCATGTAAAATTACTCTAATACCAATTGTTGGGTTCGTAACCACAACAGAAGCGATTTCAAAAATCTATTTGAATCTTTTTCTTTACATGAATCATACGATCTTGAAAATAGGGTTATAATTTCCTTGTTCTTGATAATCTTGATTGTTGAAGAAGGCCTCTTGAAGAGATTGATGCAATCTTTCTTCTCTAACTCGTCTAGGTCTTCTCCTCTTTTTCTTTAGGCAAACCATATCGTAAGAAAGTGCGTTGCCTCTTATTTTTGTCTAGCACAAAAAGTTATGATAAACGGCTCCCTACATATCATATATATAAGGCTTAATTAGGGCAAGAGAAAGGATCTAGTGGGTCCTATTAAGTTAGCTTTCAATTAGTTAATTTAATCTTAGTTATCTCATAATTAAATTAATTGACTAATTAATTTCAATTAACTCCACTATATAATTGAAATTGCACTCCAACTTAGTAGAATAGAGTAAACCCATATACACTATACTTTTGCAGTTGGCCCTTCTACATGGATACTAATAATCAAGGGTCCCATATTATACTGTCAAATTAATCCTCTAATTATTTTAAGAACCTAATTCAATAATTATTAATCACTTGTAATTGGTCATCATTTCAATAAAAAATTTACTGAAAAGATCGGATCCGAATTTTAGTGATTAACCAATTGAATTAGCACAAAGTTGACATCCATCTCTCTAATATATAGAATGTAGATTCCATCTCGAGAATATGTGTTCCCACAGTCTAAATAATGACTTCCTAAGATACCGAGATGTTGATCTAAAAGACCTCACTCATTGGTAACTCAAAGTCATCAATCTTCAGAACTTGAGTTCGTTATCCTCTTAGGATTAAAAGTTTACTGTGAATAGTAAATATGAAACTTATTAAAGGTAACAGTTCCAACTAATGCGTTTCTTATAGTGATCTAGTTCAGTGTATTCCTAATACACAATATAATAACCTAGAGTCCACTACTCTGATGGTTGAGATGAACTACCTTATCACATAACGATTAACTGTATTACAACTTTACAAATAAGACATTCAGTCTTATCAATAGCCGTGATATAAAGCTTTACAAATAAGTTGTCCAGCTATATAAGCAGTTCATATCTCCTGTGTATAAATCTCATTTATACACATGAACCACGCCTGATGACAATTTAATGACTAATCATCTCATGATATAAAGCAACATTCAAACATAAGGTAATATGAAACTCAATAATAAATCAAATCTATTAAATAATAATAAAATGTCTTGGATATGAGGGCACACATCCTAACATTATTTTTTTCTAATTCTTGAGTTGCCAAATAGTTGACAAAGTAGGAAAATAGGGATCGGATATCCCGTTCCTGTCTAGGTTAACAAATCAGGGGCCTGATCCATGTTTCCAAATAGACCAAGTTCTCTTTTAATTTTAAAACCAACGCCGCAAAATGACACTGTTCAACTTATTCGTTTCTACGCCTGGGCAGGTTCCGACCCAAACCCAACCCAATTGACGACTCGTACTGTTCATCGTCTTTTTTAGTGTGAAGCTATTGTTCACGCTGAAACCCTAAGTTTTCCTTTTCTATTTTGTGCATTTCTAACCCCCCATATTTTCCCTATTTTTCGACTCATTATGAATTAAAATGCCTAACTTAGTTTTTTCCGTTGGTTTCAAGTCTATTAGCACACTAGAAAGCTTAGGTGAAGATCCCATGGTCGACGGTTGTCCAAGCTTTGTTCAAGCTTGTTTTTGACTCGTTTTGAGTGTGATTTCCTCCATTATGATCCTTAGGACATGGGGTTTTGTTTCTTGTTCTAAGAATCGGGGTTTGGGACTGTTTCGTGACATTCAACTTTAGAGCCAAAACCTGTACTTTAAGGTTTGAAGCCCTTTTCTCCATCCTTTTAGTCGCTACCTAGTGGTTTTATGACTATTTTGAGGTCTAGTTTCATCCTCGGCCAAAAGAAATTAGTTTTCTTAAGGTGGATTTAAGTATGTTTTCTTCGGTGGTCCATTAATGGCAGCCTAGGGTTTTCATGAGTTTCCATCATCCCAAGCTTCCCAGGTCTGCTCTCCACTTCCCAAACCACAATATAATACTCAACAATCATGCATGTATTTTTAATCCTATGAAACTTCATGCCAAGGTAAAATTTTCCTTAGAGAGAAAAATGGGTTTTGGGTGTCTACTTTCAATGGTGGGTTTCTTCCCCTAGCTCGATTATGAGCTTCTAGCCTCCTTAGGTCTACTCTAGAACTTGCATGAAAGCCCTTCTTCCTCGCTCCCTTCCTTCTTTTTTCTTTCTTTTTCCTTCTTCATTCTCTCTTTCTTTCTTCTCTCTCTAGTCACACACACGCATGGTTTGATTGTCATTCTAGACTTCACAATGCACAAGGCCTGAGTTTCTACTAATATACACTCAAGGCCCATACGCATCATGAGGGATTTTGCATGTCTCTCTATTAGTTGAAGGTGTGGTGCAATGGGGTGTTGCCACTTCATTGTTTCAGTACTTCCTCTCTTTCATTTTACATTATGTACATATCACTTGGCTATCATAGCACGCAAGTGCTAATAGCCTAGTGGGTTTAGGATTCTAGATAAGTCTCTAGGTGGTTAAGTCTCGGGTTCGATTCTTTGGGCGAACACTCCTTTTGGCCTATTTTTCCTTTTTCCATTTTGTTTACTTGCTATAAGTTTTCTTTAACCAATTTTCCTTTTTTTTATAACTTTTTCTTTTGTTACGAGCTAATATTATTTTATGTTTACTAATATTTATCTTCTTAATTTTTTTATCTTTCTATCATAACTCGTGTCGTTTATTGGCTTTTAAGAAATATTGCTCCCTAATGCTTATCGCAATACAATTATATACTAATGATGTTAATATCTATTTAACCAATACTAATTTCTTGTTAATTAGGCCAGGGGTGTTATAGTTTTGGTCCGAATTGGTCATATAATTCCTTGGGTTAATTCACTATAGTTGTTTGTGTTTATTGTACGCTAAACCATTTAGCACTGCAGTGAAGACTTTGATATGAAAACACTTCATGCATGAACTTAATGTTTAATGTCTATTTTCCATGAGGAAGTGTGTAGAGGATGAGCTTGCATGTGTTCAAGTGTTATAAGCCTCATTAAGAAATTGGTTAAATTTAGGACACTTGTCATCACTTTTGATGCACTTAAAATTTTCTATTAAATTTGATTTCTGTGCAAAATTGTTAGTATATTTCTTAGCTATGTGAATGTTAAGACTTTATTTTCAATTTATATATTTATTCCTCTATTTTTGAAAATTAAAAATTGAAAAAGAGTAGAGTGCTCTATTTTCTATTGAGAGAAGTAGTGCTTTCTGGTGGTCATTTGAACAACTAGCACCGTCGTTCGAAGAAATGTGCATTTATGAAAATGGGCAAGAATCCAGCTTTGTTTGAACAAACCCCCCTCCCCCCCTTCATTTAAACGAATAGGGTAATTCATGAAAAACTTCAAAATCTAATCAGTTTCTCAATTTTCTCAATTTCTTCATCATTTGTTTCAAATTTTCTCTCTTCCCCCCATATTTCTCTCTCTCATATTGTTCTTGTGCGTCAGTTTTTTTGAGTTATGCTCCGATTATTTAGACATACACACTACGGCTTCCATTGCATCTATTAATTTTCCATTCCATTACTTCTGCATGTTATGGTAAGTCTATGATAAATTTCTACTCTTTCATTGATTTATTGTTATATTCTTAGATATTAGGAGTCATTTGGACTACTGGATCAGTTCAATTGACATAGAGCTATCTAAAACTTCACTATACTTTCAATTTTTATATATTCTAAAGTCATATGTCCAAGTTGTTCACTCATTGATGAGGATCTGTTCCCATATAAGATCTTCATTAGTCCCCGACCATGAGGTCTTACTATCTATGATTCCCAGATAGCCTGGACCTGAGCTACCACTCTTATCTCTAGGGGATTTTTAATTAAATGGTCTGCCAAACTGGACTAGATTAACGATACCATGACGTATCTTATCTTCGAGTTGAAATGGTGGCTTTTTCTCCTCTCCATTGATGGGTCAGTTAACGACACTGTGGTTTGCAAGTTCAATGCCAACCTTAGGTACTCTTTCGGCCCAGAGTACCCTTAGTGTCAACATGTGTGGCGTCCATTTTGATCTTTCTACATCCTTGATTGCCACCACCCTAGATATCCGCAGGGAGTTTTAACCTGCATATCCATACCCTACTCGGGTTAAAGGCCCGTCTGAAGGGTCTGATAACATCCACTTTGCACCTTGACCGCTCTACCATCTTCTACACCAACAAGGCGACTCTCGAGTAGGGTTACCTCTTTGCAAACTACAGGTTTCATACCTTGATAGTCTGCGGTCTCCTCTAGTCGATCAGCCACACCAATTACACTCTACCATTCTAGGCTTGTGTATGTCCTAGGGTATAGTGTGCCTATCGATGTTGCCTCTATCATTCTAGGAGCTATAAATTCAGCAGCATCAGGACGTAGGAAGTCAGTTATTCCTTTCGGCAATCTTATCACACGAATATGTGTAGGACATAATGTCATGTTCTTCATGACAGACACCATATTGCTCCACCTAGAACCTTTCACGAGCCGGACTCTTTTGCAGTCCTAGGCCCATGTAGTTGGTCAGGTTGCAAAGGAATGAGGCAGCAATAATGATGAGTAGGATGAAAAGGCTACAGGAGATGCTCAAAGGGAGTAGGTCCAAGTGGAGGACTACTAGGTTGATCACATGACTCTACAACACCACTTCTCTTCTGATCAGCACCACTTCCCTCCAAGAGTTGGTGCTTCATCATCAATGACAACTCAGCCTCTAACTCGAGTAAACTTGGATGAGTACTCCAACATTTCAGAGTTGACCTTTTTCTGCCTATGATGAAGGAAATGACATATCAGCACCGAGATTAGACACATGGCTAACACAGTTGCCCAACATTTCCATCCACCACCTCTTGGTTGTGATGAGTGATGAGTGACTTTGTAGTGTGTAAAATCCTGACCCAATATTATTAGGTAATTGAAACGAATGATGATTATCACTAGAGACTAGCCTTAAATAAAGAACAAGCAAATTGCTTGAAGTAAAAAGACTATGAATTTAGAGGCATAGGCACATGTGTGTGCCATGACCATTTAATTGATGATGGTTAATCTTATAAATGTAATTGGATTACAAGATCAATGTTTGATGTTAAGGCCTAATTAGTGTTAATCAAAGCATTAACACTTAAGAAATTTTGGGTGAACTAGTGCACAAGTGCACTTCAATTGAAGACTATGGTCCCTAAAACAAGTTGTGCATAACTATGGTATTTGGGACATGATGATTATAGAAGACATCATAATAAGATCAAGGCATAACCAATGATGTATGGTCAAGATGGAAGAGACTAAGTGTGGTAGACCAACACCACACCTACACATTAGTTTATATATTATATATCTATGGGGTATAAACATAGTGGAAGATTCCATAGAATTCCACTAAATTCTGAATTAAAGGGTTGGAAATTAAATTGAAATCAAGGGAGATAATGGGATAAAAAGATGCATGGCTTTGAAGAGTAGGAGGTGAATTTGAGATTTCCTTAGCAACTTGTCATGAGAATTTTATCTCCACAATTCTCACTCATACAAGAGCAATCTACATAACTTGTATATGATATACAAGTCTGTATTTCAACCTCCCTCTTCAACCGTTTAGAGAAATAAAGAGTGAGAAAGAAGAAAGAGAATAAGCAAGAAGTTGTATGCAATCAAAACTATAAGAAATACATGGATTTAGAAGCTTATAGAAGCTCAATAGAGAAAGCTCAAACACATGTAAGTAAGGCTGCCATAGAAGAGGTAACCCAAGAACTTGAGTTTTTCTCTCTAGAACTAGTTTAGAATTTTACTATTTTAAGGATTGTTAATGAATGTAATGTGCATGCAATGATATTTATATGCAAAATATACTAAGAATATGGACTTGAGTGGACCAAAAATAGTAAACCTACACAAAACTGCCATTAAAGCTAGCTTGAAATTGGTTCAGGTTTTGACCAAACCAAAATTGATTTTGGATGCTTGAAAATGGATCTATATGCCATAAGATTTAGAAAGCAAGAAATATCATAGAAAATAGGCCAAAGGCTAGAGAGAAAACATGATAAACAGTTACAAGTTCAAAATAGAACTTAAAAAAATTAAGCATTAAGCTCAATGCCACTAACGGGGGACGAAACCCCATTAAATGAGGAACAAAACAAGATAAAATGTAAGAAAAATGATTGAAAAATGGGCATGAACTAAGTGAGTTGCTGGTCATGTCACGCCCCGGATTTTCGCGAACTCGAGGGAGCGACTGAACGAAAGAAAAGGAATAAATAAATGACAATGAATTAAATTTGAATTAAATCTCCCGTATTATTCCTCAAGTTTTTCCCCCAAGATTAAAATTAAATGCCTGTCCCACTTAATGCTCCAATCAATTTAAATTATGTTTAAAATTGGTCCTTAAAATAGTCTTAAAGTATCTCCAAAAATCCCCCTAAAGTGATGTCTCGGATGCTCCAAAAAGTCTTAGGACATGGCCAAAAGATAGTTAAATATCAGCCCAAGTTTAGTCCTAGTGGATGCCCAACTGTGGTCTTGAAATCTAGGTCACAACATGACCGAAACATGACCCACAAAGGTCCCTAAAACAGTCCCTAAATGGGCCAAAAAATTTGCCAAACTTGGCCCAAAATATTGTCTAAAAGGTGTCCCAAAAATAGTTCAAAAGGTGGCCAAAAAGTAGCTCAAAAGGTGGCCAAACAAGGACGGAACAGCAGGTGGCAACAGGGGGGCCATGCACATGGGCAGCAGTAGGCGTGCGCAAGGAGCACGGCACTCGGCGCAGGCTCGCGTGCACGCTCGTGGGGCGCGCGCGGCAGGCTGTGGCAGGGGCTGGGGTAGCAGACTGTTCCAAAATCTGATTTTCTGCATTTTCACTGTTCATGGCTGCAACCCAAATGTTTCATTTTTTGATTTTTTTCCAAAGTTTTAAAGGCCACTTTTTTCCCATTTTTAGCCCAACTTCCAAGGACATTATCCTCCTAATTTGGATAGTTTTCCCAACCATTTAAATGGTGTTTTACACACTTATTTTTCACTTTATTTTCCAAAATTTTGGGCATAGTTTCCTTTGTTTTTCCAAGGCTTTTCCACCTAATTTTCACAACATGTATGAATATAAATTCACCAACAACCCACCCTCATACGGTGGCCACAAACCCATCCAACCAAAACATGCATTCTCCATATTCAAAACATCCATATAAAATGTAATTAACTACAATCATTATATATTCATTTGATTCACAACTTATGCATATTAAAATGGCCCAAGGCCTAAAGTTTACAACTTGTTTCAATACAAAACAAAATAAATTGGGCTTATGCCCATACATCCAAAAAGTGCCCCAAGGGCCAAATCTTCAATTTAGTCCATGTCTTCCCATCCTTCAAGACTTGAAGAAGTCTTAAGTACCCGGGGTCTCATCTGAAATATATTGCCCACGAATGGGTCAGCTCAACTGCTGGTATGATAACTCACTAATACTAGCAACAAATTTAGGACGTGGCATGTGCAAGTGTACATTTATTTCTACATGCCTCTCTAATCAATCCATACAATGTACTGACAATATTCATAACGCATCCATACAAGCTCTATATCACATTCATGAATTCATTAATACGATGTAATGAAATTATGCGTGACACACTCATGCAACTCTACGCCACACCCATGTCAACTCTATGTCACACCCATGTCAACTCTATGCCATGTCAACTTTATGCCACACCCATGTCTCGATTTTACGGATCGCATCCGATGGTCCATCGAGTACCACACCTGTTTCACGGGCCGCCCCCGTCGGGTCAATCAAGCACCGATACATGTCTCGCTTCACGGTCCGGACCCCTTTGGCATGCGAGTACCAAATGGTCAATTTTGGGTTTTTCACCACTAGGATCTACACCCTTATAATGCATAGCACTTTGTGCTCAACTCACACCATGTGTCCAAGGAATTTCACCATGCCAACATGCCAGTGATTTCATCATGCAAATTCAATGTGACAAATGATCAAACACATGGTAGTGCATTTTCAAGTCATGCCTTTAAACCCCACATGATTCATAACTTTAAATTTCCATACCATGCTTCACATAACATAGGTCATAACCACACAACTTAACATATTTTTCAAGTCACAATGTCACCATTTCACCAACCACAATGAATTTCACAAAGTCGCTAACATCACATAAAAGACTAATACATTATACAACCCATTCCCTTCCAAGATGTCAAGTAAATATCACATAAATACACATCAAATATAGCAATCAAATACAAAGACAAGATACATCATCCTCATGGCAACAAAACATCAAATAAACCAAAAAATACATAAAGCCCCAAATTTCCAACTCTAGGTATTTCAATTCAACACCACCTAGGTAACTTCCTAGAATTAATTAAACATCTATACAGCTCAATCAACATGTAGCAAAGCAAGAAAAACTAAATCTATTCCTAGCTTAGCAAGAAACCATACCTAAAATCAGTTTTTCACAAACTGTAGAAGATTTATTTTCTGGATAGCCAAAATTTTTGGTGAGGATATATTACTCGTGGAGACGAACAACTTTCCAGAAGGAAGTTTGGCCAAAATCCAGCTCGAAATATGTGTTTTGGTAGCTTGAATTCTTGAATTTCTAGGGCCTTTCTCACTCTCTCTCTATAAGAACGTGAAAGGCTGGAGATACAAATGATTTTTGTATCTCCAGCTCACTGAGGCTTCTATTTATAGTGGAGGACAAAGGGGCTAAGGGAAAATGACCATTTTGCCCTTAATGAGCCCTGAAACCTCGTTACTCTACAACTTATTCCTAAACTCTTCAATTTGAAATTTTGTTTTAACCAATGTTCATAAAATTATTTTAAATGAAAATTCTCAGAAGAAAACATTTTCATTTGAGGTCGGGATCATCCCTTTCCACCCGGGCCACCCGGATGCCCTTTTTGTCCAATTTTGAAACGGTTTCTGTTTTAGCTGAAATTCGTACAGCGGTTACTTCACAATATTCCAAGCATATTTATCTTCTATAACATACTCCAAATATGCTTCTAAACATGTCATTCAGTGAGATAATGCAAAAAAAATGCTTTACCGATAAAGTCGACAAAACTATGTTTGCAAAATGTCCTACCGGCAAAAACGAAATTTTTTTTCTCATTTTTCAAATCTCTATAGATCAACCATGGGGGCTTTCGAGCAAAGCTCCCTAGTGCATTTCAAAGCATGAAATGAACGCCAAAAGCTAGGTTGAGAACCCAAAAAATGAATGGAACTAAAATGGAGTTGAATCATGGTCTGAAACAACACAAAATAGAAGCGAAAATAACTAGGGTTAAATATGAATAGTAAACCTTAGATCGAGGATGAAGGTGAATAGGAATCGTGTCACGAATTGAAACCTTTTTACAAAACCCTTATTTTTTACATTGCGGAGTAATCTTTTTGGCTACTCAAGAGAGGTCTCTCTACCTTCTTCCAAAAAGCATTCATTCATGGTTTTATTGTGAACCTAGATCTAAACCAGTGTCTAAGAGCCTAAAATTCACACCATCTTTGCTTACCTAGTTTAAGCTTGTGTAGCTCAAGCCTTGAGTGATCGAAGGAGTTCGAGATCGTATGGAGATTTGTAGTTGTATCTTTCGGGATTCCGATCATAGATTAAAGATGGAGATCGACTAGGAATCCTGCTTATGGATTCGACTTTGAGAAGATTCTAAATGAGGCAGCGGGGCTTGAGGGATTTAGTCATCGTGTCTTTGGTGGTCTATAACCTTCAAAGCGTTTCTAGTAGACTTTTCAACTGGGCTGGAGCCCAAGAGTTTTCCACCATAGATTGGTTGATCTATGGTGGTTTCTTCATCACCAAATCCCAGTTTGCATAATATTCTTCCTTTACTAGCTTTATGTCCATATTGTGAGATACGTTGAGTAAATGCTTTTGAATTGAGTTGCTTCTCATGGGATGTATAATGTTTAGCTATATGAAATGAGTATTTGAATCAAATGCATGCAAAACTTAATTTGGTAATTAGTGATTAGTTTTACTGTGTAAGACTTATTCACTCCCCCTCCCTTTAGGTCATTAAATCCATCGAGACAACTTAGGGACCTATCACTGTGTACTAACATGCTATTTTTTCATTTTTAACTTGGTGGGTACCTTTATAGGTAACCTCAAGTTTGTCCTATATCTTCTATGCACAACTGGAGATTCTATTAAATTTATTTTCATTTATGGCATAATATAGATTACTCATAGCCTTAACATTTATTTGAATTTTTTTGAGTTCATTCTTATTCCTTTCATGTTCTCCTATAGCTACATTGGTGGTACTAGTACAACTTTCGGCCTTCATGGGAATGTAAGGCCCATTTACAATGACCTTCCATATTTCATATTTTAAGTCTTGAAGATAGATCTTCATTCTAGCCTTCCAATAGGTACAGTTTAGGACACTAAGTAATGGTTGGTCGATTACTATTCGGCAAAAACAGTTCCTACAATATTTGTCTTAGATTTTCTCTTATAGTGTTAACTTTATTTTTTAAGAGACGAAGCTCTGATACCACTTGTTGCCGAGATATTTACCCTAAAGGGGGTGAATTAGGTATTTTTCAAATATTGAAAACTTTTACAAACTTAAAAACGAAATTCAAGATATTCAAAAGTTATGTAAGAGAGTATAAAGAGAAAGAGAGCAAACACAATGATTTTTATGAGGTTTGAAAAACCTCCTACGTACTCGACTTAAGCATCCCCACTTGAATTGTTCCACTATCTTGATCTCCGTCGCAGGTGGAGGTCAAACCTTTACAATGAGAGCTCCTAAATCTTTTCCTAACAAAATATCCCTTTTTGTCTCATAATGGTAGCACTTGTAACACCCACGCCTAATAAATTGGGTGCTTATGATGTAATGTAATGAAATTTATCAATATAGAACATTTTCAAAATTCTTGGGCAAAATACAATATCATGTTATGAACTATGGTTAGGAAAATTGACCTAAACCAGATGTAGGCCATTACCATAAATAGACCATAAGCATTGTAGGGTTAAAATTCAACCTAACCAAAGGTAAACCTAACCTAATGTAGGTTATTGGGTTAAGTGGTTAATACATCACTAACCTAAAGTAAGAAAAATTATACGAAAAATATCATGAATTATTTCATAAAATAATTATCAAAATTAAGATAAAATATTAATAAAAATACATAAAATATTAGAGAAAATATATAAAAATCATTTTTCTCATCATGTGACTTGCACATGATGAGAGGGGGCATGATACACATAGATAAATATGTATATAGGTGTGTGTGTGTGTGTGTGTCTATATATATATATATATAATAGAAAAAAATCAAAATAAATAATTGCATGCATGCAATTACTACAAGGAACCCATATGCACATCCTCTTTAGCCCAGTAGGGCAGTCTGCAACAGCAGCAAGGCTACATAGCCACCCAAGCCATCAATTTTGACATTGGGTTTCCTTAATGGTGAAGGAAATTCATGGCTATATATAATCATATACAAAGCTCAAACACCACATTCTAATACAGAGTGAGGAAAGGGAGAAATTTGTGTGAAGAAATGCTGAATGGCAAGCTCGAACAGATAGAGAATGAGGAGAGAGAAAAATGAGGAAAAACTTTAATTTGCTCAAAAAAAGGTTAGAGCTTAAATCCTTTAACTCCTTTAAGTTTCTACACATTATAGGGATAGATTAGAACTCATTTGAAGATTTAAATAACACTATAATGGTTTATCCAGTAAGGGAAGCCATTAATGACCTTCAAAAACTTGATTTTGAACAAACTTATATATTAGCTAATTTTCTGATTTAGGGCCGTGTTCAATGTGTCATAAGGATCACAAAACACCTTAACTGCAATCACAAAGCTCAATGGTGAGCCCAAAACTATGATTTGCAGGTGTTGGGTCAAGACTGTAACTTTGGGAATTGGGCACTAAGCTCAAATCTGTAACGATCCAGACCTCGATTGTACGATATTGTGCCGCTCTGGGCCAAGCCCGCATGGTTTTGTTCTTGGGCTTTCGCCCAAAAGGCCTCGTACCATATGGGGGTCCGTCCGCACTTATGAATACCCCCGCTTTCCCTTCCCCAGGCGATGTGGGATGAGTTTACCCTCCCATCCACCCTCACAGGAACTCACCGTCCTCGGTGAGGGCCCATCTAGCACACTTCCGGCTGGGGCGCGCTCTGATACCACTTGTAACGATCCAGACCTCGATGGTACGATATTGTCCGCTCTGGGCCAAGCTCGCACGGTTTTGTTCTTGGGCTTTCTCCCAAAAGGCCTCGTACCATATGGGGGTCCGTCCGCACTTATGAATACCCCCGCTTTCCCTTCCCCAGGCGATGTGGGATGAGTTTACCCCCATATGGTACGAGGCCTTTTGGGCTGAAAGCCCAAGAACAAAACCGTGCGGGCTTGGCCCAGAGCGGACAATATCGTACCATCGAGGTCTGGATCGTTACAAGTGGTATCAGAGCGCGCCCCAGCCGAAAGTGTGCTAGATGGGCCCTCACCGAGGACGGTGAGTTCCTGTGAGGGTGGATGGGAGGGTAAACTCATCCCACATCGCCTGGGGAAGGGAAAGTGGGGGTATTCATAAGTGCGGATGGACCCCCATATGGTACGAGGCCTTTTGGGCGAAAGCCCAAGAACAAAACCGTGCGGGCTTGGCCCAGAGCGGAACAATATCGTACCATCGAGGTCTGGATTGTTACAAGTGGTATCAGAGCGCGCCCCAGCCGGAAGTGTGCTAGATGGGCCCTCACCGAGGACGGTGAGTTCCTGGGAGGGTGGATGGGAGGGTAAACTCATCCCACATCGTCTGGGGAAGGGAAAGCGGGGGTATTCATAAGTGCGGACGGACCCCCATATGGTACGAGGCCTTTTGGGCAAAAGCCCAAGAACAAAACCGTGCGGGCTTAGCCTAGAGCGGACAATATCGTACCATCGAGGTCTGGATCGTTACAAAATCTATGTACAGGAACATAAACCTGTCACTAAGAGGCTTCCATAGCAATAAAAAGGGACTCATTTGGTTAAGAAATCACTAAGAACAAAGCGTAGTTTCAGTCATTGTACTGAATCTAGAAACACCATTTTCATCCTAATTTGAGGTATCAAATTAGCGACAAAACTTAAGTTTAAACCCCAGGAGATGAATAGTGTCAGCGCCCTGAATTTTCACAAACCCAAGGAGCGAGTAAAATTAAATAAGAAAAGTATGTGAAAGGTCACAAGGTGGGTTTAATTGATCATTCATTCATTTCCCCATGTTTTTCCCAAGATTAGAAGTGAAAATTTATTAACGAGACCCACCCAAGATGAGTCCCAAGTAGTAGTCAAATGCTTCTTCCAACTAATGGTCAAGGTAGTCCAAGTAGTGTCCAAAAATAGTCTCTAAAATAATTCTAAAATGTCCCTAAAAACACCTTGGAATGATGGCCCAAATGGGTCCCAAAATGCCATATGGTCCAAGAATAGATCAAAAGGTCTACCAAAATTGGTCTAAGGAAGTGGCCAAACATGGCTCCAAAAGGTGGCCAAACCTGACCCAAGAATTGGCCAAACATGGCCCAATGGGTTGCCCAAACATGGTCCAAGAAGGTACCCAAACATGACTCAAAAAGGTGCCTAAACATAGCTCAAAAATGGTGGCCAAAGGTTGGTGTCAGGAGCTGTCAGGGCTGCATACCATGGGCTATCAAGCAGTAGGGCAGCAGGCACGCACAGGCGCACGGTGGGCAACAGGCAATGCACTCGCAGGGCTGCGATTGGGGCATGTCAGTCAATGCTACTGTAGTGACTGCAACCTGATTTTTCTACTTTTTTGCAAGGTTTACTGTAGCGGCTGCTGATTGAATTTTTCTGTCCAACAGCCAATGTTCTTTGTTTTCCAATTTTTGTTCCAAAGTTTTGAAGGTCACTTTTCCCCCATTTTTAGCCCACTGCTTCAAGGTTTTCAACCCCTACTTGTTGGCACTTTTCTCACCTATTTATGGGGTGTTTCACACACCTAATTTCTACCTTAATTTCATAAAATTTTTAACATAACTTTCTTTATTTTCTAAGCATTTTCCCACCTAATATTTTGCAACAATTCATATATATAATAGCATCACAATCCATCCTCACTCGATGGCCACAATTCATGGGAATTAAACATACATTTATTTCCTTCAACATATATAAATGTAAGGCACATTAAATAAATATATCCTACATGTCATTTGGGTTTAAGCCCTTACACTACAAATTGGCCCAAGGTCTATAGTTAACCATTCTTTCAAATTTAAAACACAAGTCTTTTGGGCTTATGCCCATACACACAAAATATGCCCAAGGGCCAAATATCCTTTAAAGTTTCTTTCTTCCTTTCTTCAAGACTTCATCAAGTCTCAAGTGTCGGGAGCCTCGTCTGTAATATGATATCCCACGAGGGGTCAGCTCAACTGCTGGTATAACAAAATGTTGATGCTAGGAACAAATTTAAGGCGTGGCATGTGCAAGTGTACATTTTGAAACCATAACCTTCCAATCCCCAATGCTATGCAATATCAATATGCATGACACACACATGCAACTCTATGCCACCCATGTCTCGCTTCATGGTTCTTTCCCGTTGGCATGCAAGTACCAATGTATGTCTCGTTTCACGGTCCAGACCCCGTTGGCATGCGAGTACCAATTGCCAATTTTGGGTTTTTCACCACAAGATCTGCACCCTCATAATGCATAGCGTCAAAGTGCTCAACTCACGCCATGTTTCCAAGGATTTACACTATGCCAACATGCCTTGATTTTGTTCTTATGCAATTCAATGAAACCTTTCATCAACACATGGAACATGCCTTTGATAATTCATTAAACTTAAAGCAACATAATCTTTGAATCATAAAGCTTTATCTACATGAACCTAACATGCTAACCAATCAATTTCACATATAACCACATTACATATTTACAACCTTAAAAATTTCTCAAGGATCACAAAATATATAAAGTACCAACACAAGGAATAAATCATAATTCTCAAACCACAAGAGTTTCTCTACATGAACATAAGCTAAAATATAATAATCCAACACATATGCAAGGTACACCTTCATCATGGTAACAAATTGTCAAGAAACTCAAAGAACACAAAAGTACCTAAACTACCAACTCTAAGTTTTCAAAGGCAACTACCACCTAAGTGATTTTCTAACATCAAGTAAACACCTAAATCACTCAACCAACATATGGAAAGGTAAAGAAACTTAAATATATTCCTAACTTAGCAAGATATCATACCTAAAAGGGTTTTTATCAAACCTTGGGATTTTTGTTCACTGTGTAGCTGAACCAATCAGTGAGAATATAGTTCTTGGCATGGGGAACAATCTTCTTAGAAGGAAGTCTTGCAAGAATCTTAGCCTAGGAGTGTGTTTTTGTGGCTTGAAGATTTGAAAACCTAGGTTTTCTCTTCACTTTTCTCCCATGCACGACTTGTTGCTGTATCTCAGAACAAAATTGTGATTTTTAACACTAAGGGGCTGTATTTATACTAAAGGGGCAAAAGGGCAAAATGACCTTTTTGCCCTTAATGAATCCGGGACTCCCTTACACCACAACTCGTCCTGAAATGCCTCAATTTGACATCTTGCTTTAGCCAAAGTTCTTAAAATTATTTTAAATAAAAATTTTCAAAAAATTTTATCTCGCCTACTGCCGGGTTTGGCCGGTTCCACCCGAGCCACCCAAGATGGCCTTTTGGTCTCCTTTTTGAAATTGTCTCTGAATAGGCTCAAAGTTTTATAGGAGGTGTATTTTAACATTATAATCATATTTCTATTCTATGGAATACTCAAAATATTCTTCTAAACATGACTTATAGCTAAATGATACATATGTAGTGCCCTATCGACAAATGGTGCATGAATAGTACCCTATCGGCAAAAATGAAAAATTAATCCTCATTTTTCAGATCTGTACATCCTTCCCCGCTTAAAGAAATTTTTTCCCAAAATTTAGAAATGTACCTCTTCGAAAAAATTTAGAAAAATCAATACAAAATGCGTCATAACATAGAGACGTGCAGCCTTACCTATGGATCCTTCACCTCTCCCTTCAGCCAAGTGATGTGGAATGCATTACCCTCTCCCATTACCCTCTCCCCTCAAAGGAACCTCATCCACTTGGGTGAGTGTGCAGCGATGTGCAAATATCTCCACACTCCCAGCTAGGGTTTGGTTCTGATCTCATCTGTAACGGCCCATTCCACATGGCACTACGCATATTGAAATCCTCAAACATGTTGGCTTATCAATGCCAATTTTCCAAATCCATCCAAATATCATGACCCACCCCAATAATTCAACATAAAAAAAAACTTCTCAATGCTCACAAGGATACCTCAAAGTCTCTCACACATGTGATGACCATCTAACTAACCACAACTTAAGCTATGCAATCATCTAGCAATTCATCACAATGTCATCAATATATCACATGCACCCTCATAATGCATAGCGATACCAGATGTAGAGATCTGAAAAATGAGCATAAATTTTCGTTTTTGTCAGTAGGGCACTATATATGCATCATTTAGCTATAAGTCAGATTTATAAGAATATTTTCAATATTACATAGAAGATAAATATGATTATAATATTAAAATACACCTCCTATAAAAATTTGAGCCTATTCGGAGACAGTTTCAAAAACGGGACCAAAAGGGCATCCTAGGTGTCCCAGGTGGAACTAGCCAAACCCGGCTGCAGGTGAAAATAAATTTTTTGAAAATTTTAATTTAAAATAATTTTAAGAACTTTGGATAAAGCAAGATGTCAAATTGAGGCATTTCGGGACGGGTTGTAGTGAAACGGGATTCCAGATTCATTAAGGGCAAAAAGGTCATTTTGCCCTTTTGCCCCTTTAGTATAAATACAGCCCCTTAGTGTTAAAAATCTTAATTTTGGTCTGATATACAGCAGGAAGTCATGCATGGGAGAAAAGTGAAGAGAAAACCTAGGTTTTCTAATCTTCAAGCCACCAAAACACACTCATAGGCCAAGATTCTTACAAGACTTCCTTCTAAAAAGTTGTTACCCATGCCAGGAACTATATTCTCATTGATCGATTCAGCTGCACAGCGAACACAACTCCCAAGGGTTGAGAAAAACCCTTTTAGGTATGATATCTTGCTAAGTTAGGAATAGATTTAAGTTTCTTTGCCTTTCTATATGTTGGTTGAGTGATTTAGGTGTTTACTTGATTTTAGAAAATCACTTAGGTGGTAGTTGCTTTGAAAACTTAGAGTTGGTAGTTTAGATACTTTTGTGTTCTTTGAGTTTCTTGACAATTTGTTACCATGATGAAGGTGTACCTTGCATATGTGTTGGATTATTATATTTTAGCTTATGTTCATGTAGAGAAACTCTTGTGGTTTGAGAATTATGATTTATTCCATGTGTTGGTACTTTATGTATTTTGTGATCCTTGAGAAATTGTTAAGGTTGTAAATATGTAATGTGGTTATATGTGGAATTGATTGGACTGCATGTTAGGTTCATGTAGATAAAGCTTTATGATTCAAAGGTTATGTTGTTTTAAGTTTAATGAATTATCAAAGGCATGTTCCATGTATTGATGAAAGGTTTCATTAAATTACATAAGAACAAAATCAAGGCATGTTGGCATAGTGTAAATCCTTGGAAACATGGCATGAGTTGAGTACTTTGGTGTTATGCATTATAAGGGTGCAGATCCTATGGTTAAAAATCCAAAATTGGCCATTGGTACTCGCATGCCAACGGGGTCCGGACCGTGAAGCGAGATATACATTGGTACTTACATGCTAACGGGGAAGAACCGTGAAGTGAGACATGGGTGACATAAAGTTGCATGCGTGTGTCATGCATATTAATATTGCATAGCATTGGGGATTAGAAGGTTATGATTTCAAAATGTACACTTGCACATGCCACGCCTTAAATTTGTTCCTAGCATTAGCATGTTGTTATACCAGCAGTTGAGCTGACCCTTCATGGGATATCATATTATAGACTGAGGCTTCCAGTACTTGAGACTTGATGAAGTCTTGAAGAAATGAAGGAAAGGAACTTTGAAGGATATTTGGCCCTTAGGCATATTTTATGTGTATGGTCATAAGCCCAAAAAACTTGTGTTTTAAATTTGGAAGAATGGTTAACTATAGGCCTTAGGCCAATTTGTAATGTAAGGGCTTAAGCCTAAATGACATGTAGGATATATTTATTTAATGTGCCTTACATGTATATATGTTGAAGGAAATGAATGTATGTTTAATTCTCGATGAATTGTGGCCATCGAGTGAAGATGGATTGTGATGCTATTATATATATGAATTTTTGCAAAATATTAGGTAGGGAAACTGCTTAGAAAATAAAGAAGTTATGTTAAAAATTTTGTGAAATTAAGGTAGAAATTAGGTGTGTGAAACACCCTATAAATAGGTGAGAAAAGTGCCAACAAGGGGGGGTTGAAATCCTTGAAGTATTGGGCTAAAAATAGGGGAAAGTGACTTTCAAAACTTTGGAAAACAGATAAAATTGGCTACTGGACAGAGAAATTCAGTCGCAGCCACTACAGTAAACCTGCAGGAAAGTAGAAAAATCAGGTTGTAGTCGCTACAGTAGCACTAACTGACATGCCCCAACTGCAGACCGCGCGCGTGTTGCGCCCCTTGCCTGCCTGCCCCACGCACGTGCCTGTTGCCCACCGTGCGCCTGTGCGTGCCTATGTCCCTACTACTTGACAAGCCCATGGCATGCAGCCCTAAGAACCTCTGATACCAACCTTTAGCCACCCGTTTTTGAGCAATGTTTGGGCACATTTTTGAGTCATGTTTGGGCACCCTCTTGGACCATGTTTGGGCAACCCATTAGGCCATGTTTGGCCAATTTATGGGTCAGGTTTGGCCACCTTTTGGGGCCATGTTTGGCCACTTCCTTACACCAATTTTGGTAGACCTTTTGATCCATTCTTGGACCATGCCTTAGGGCATTTTGGGGCCCATTTGGGCCATCATTCCAAGGTGTTTTTAGGGACATTTTGCAATTATTTTAGAGACCATTTTTGGACACTACTTGGACTACCTTGACCATTAGTTGGGGAAGCATTTGACTACTACTTGGGACTCATCTTGGGTGGGTCTCGTTAATAAATTTTCACTTCTAATCTTGGGCAAAACATGGGGAAATGAATGAATGATCAATTAAACCCACCATGTGACCTTTCACTTACTTTTCTGATTTCATTTTACTCGCTTCCTCGGGTTTGTGGAAATTCGAGGCATAACAAAGTTCAATAAATTATTTTAAATAAAAATTTTCAAAAAAATTTATTTTCGCCTGCGGTCGGGTTTGGCCGGTTCCACTCGGGCTACCCGGGATGCCCTTTTGGTCCAGTTTTTGAAACTATCTCTGAATAGGCTCACCTTTTATAGGAGGTGTATTTTAACATTATAAGCATATTTCTCTTCTATGGTATACTCAAAATATGCTTCTAAACATGACTTATAGCTAAATGATGCATATGTAGTGCCCTACCAACAAATGGTGCATGAATAGTGCCCTACCGGCAAAAACGAAAAATTGATTCTTATTTTTTAGATCTCTACAAATAGAATCAAAGGGAAGCTGTACCTCAGAAGCCACAAAATTAAGACTAAAAATTTTAGGGTTTTCAGTAGACAGTGATAGCCCGAATGAAGACAATGAAGTTGACTCTGCCAACTCGAGCAAGTCAACCGAGCCAACCCAGTCATTAATAAGCTTTAATAGCACGATGAAGTTTAATGGTCAAATCAATCCAAGCTACATCATTTTGAACAAGAGTTTAAACGGATTGAGGCGGTTAAGTTTAACGTCGTTGTTTGAGCTAAAACGACGGAAGTCTCTATCATTTTGATTATAAACTGACCTAGAAACCCTAGTTCAAAATGCAGTCATTTCACGTGTTAAAACCCTGAAGCTATGTTGTTTCATATTAGGGTTTTTAAACCCCATATTCACCAGTTTGATCACAACCCTATACAAACCCAAAAAAATAAGAATAGGTTATCCCACTTAGAGATAAGGCTTAGTCAAACTTGTTTGGCTATAAGGTTAAGAACCATATTGAAATTAACAGTATTCCTAACCTGAATAAGCTATCAATTTAAGGATTAGGGGTTGTTTGGCAACCCAATTAGCCAAATGCAGAGTAGTTCCAAACCTGGATAAGGTTATCCACTGTTTGGCTATTCTCAAGGGCATAACTGAAGTTTTAAAAATTAGAATTTGACCCCAAACTAGAAATGCCAATGAGGCCTAAACCAAATTTTAAATAATTCAGAAATTCCCCTCTAAAATAATAATTTATTAAATTAACTTTCAAAAATTATATTTTAGCCCAAATAGCTTAATTAAATTATATTAGGCCCCAATTAATGCAAGAGTTAATTCAACTATGCCCTCCTAAAATAATTAAATGATTATTTTAAAATAGTAACTTATGGAAGTTGGGTCCAGGCCCTTAGATTTTTGGTAAGTACAAAAATGCCCCTAAAGTTGTCCAAAATTAGGAATTTGCCCTTAAATAATGCAAAAATAACAACTGCGCCCCTAGAAACTATATTTAGCATAATTAATACTATATATGATCAAATTAATATCTAGAAAAGTCTAATCTAAGGTCTTTTAATGATCTAGAGTCAATGACAGAATCCGTTTTAGCAAATGAATTTTCTAAATATATAAATGAAGGTTGGTAGGCACATTTAGTGTAACTTTATTGCTTTGGTTAGGCAGCCAAACGAAAACCAAAAATTATGAAATTTTATATTTAGACTTTTTTGAGTGTTCTAAACTTAGTGGTGGAGTCCGATTAACCAAATGAGGCCCAAAAAATATAGGTCCTTAAGAAATTCACCATTAAAATAGTATTTAATGAATATTAATCACTCTCATATGACCTAAAAGGACTAAGGAGCATTCAAGAGGGATTAATTAGCTAAGCATTAAGTTAAGGTAAGTAACCATGAACCTTGAAATAAAGATTAATTCCATTCAACACAGTTATTTACAACTTTATGACATTTTCCAGACTACTATGCTAAATGTTTTAACTGTATGTCTTTATCAGCATTTCTTTAAATGTTTTATATATGGATAGCTTAAAAAATGCTTTGCAAGTATGTTTCAATATAAAGCTTTACATGCAGATATGATTAGTTCATGACACAGTCATGCCTGATAGAAGGGTTAAGCCATTATTCATGACATAGTCATACCCAATTGGAGGGTTTAGCCATTAAGCCATGTAAGCCCAAAACTCCAAATTACAATAAGGCCGCCAAGGTGATAACTCAAGGTTTGTAAGGGAAAAAGTTTAGAAGATGTTTGACATGTAATACTTTTTCTCGCTTTTACAGCTTCAAACTTTATGATATCATAACTTATCTTGTAAAACAACCTAGCATAAGCTCATATATGATTTCAATCTATATATCTTGCAACTCAGTTACATGTACATGTTTTATAATGCTAGTAGTTTTTAGTACAACTCTTTTTAACTGTTATCCATGAAAGATTTATTAAGGCGTTTCCCAAAAATTTGTTATAGGGAACTTAAGTTACTTACGAGCTTTGCATGAGGCTCACAGGGTTTTATCCTATATATTTCAAGTGAAGACCCCGATAGTGCAGCCAAGAAAGGAGGACCTTAGATTATAGCCATTTTTTTATAGAAGACACTATCTTTTGGTTATCATAGTTATGTTTTGTATCAGATTGCCAAAAGAGTTTTTTGGGCTGTAATATTCAGACTTTATTGTAATGTAACGATTAAGTATTTAGTTATGCTCTGTCATGCTTTATTCCATTACTATGTATAATTATAAATGCATGGATTTATGAATCATTTAAAAGGCCTTTGGTTGGACATGTCATCAATATGTTACAAAAGGGTTAGTATATTGGTGGGATGTTTAACTGGTCGTTCATTATCCCTAATCCACATAGGGTGGGGTTTGGGATATGATAGAGTTGGTATCAAAGCATTAGGATAGAAATAAAGATACTAATAGAGTAAAAGGTGAGGAAGCTTATAAGGGGAAATATTCAACCCTTGTGTCCTTACCAGCCATGAAACAGGGAGGAATAAAGAGATATTGAGCAAAAAAAAGAGTAAAAGCAAGAAGTTGGAAGGGAGAGAGATTCAATAAAGGTTATAGTGTAAGCTTCAAACAGGTTAAAACTCTATCTATTTACTTCCTTCGAATTCTTGTATAAATTCTAGGATTATTAGATTGATTTTTAAACCTTAAGTGGCTTTATAATGGCAGAACGTAACAAAAACCTCCATTAACAGACCTCCAGAGTTCATATATAACTTAACTCAAATCAAACCAATTTCTAATGACTGAAACTTGATCTAGGAGATAAATAATTCACAAAACAAAAGAAACTAAGTGAAAAGGCTTAAAGGTTAGTAAATATGGATAATGAACTGAGGGGGCCAAAACTGGAACTTAGAATAATATATCACTAAGCTCAATTCAGACCTTTAAACCACCAGCAAAATCTAAGTTACGATTTTAAAAGTCATTAGGATTAAATAGGGATCAAAAGAGTGGGGAACCAAAAGAAATTCGCTATGAAAATTTTTGAACTTGTAGCTATAACAAAACCTAAAATAGAGACAAAGATGAACAGTGGCAGGTCGGGTCATAAGTCAGGTTTGAGACGGGTTGGGTTAGCCCGCGTATAAACAGGTTCAGTACTTAACAAAACGGAGTTGTTTAACATTAGAATAAATAAAACCATTAAGTAACACGACGTCATTTTGATGATGTCGTGTTGATGCCCGGATGATGCTGTAGACCAGACACACCGACCGATTCTCAAGATGATAGCCACGGCCCACCTACTTTCTAACCAAACTAGACAGTTTTTAACCAAATTAACAAATTTCAATTTCCTACCCAGAACTTTGTGAAAATTATGAAAGGGCCCGACCGAAAATTCTTAAAAATTCAAAGATACCCCTCTAAAATAGAAAATTAATAAAAAAAAATTTCTAATATTAGATTGGCCCCAAGAGTATTATTTAATTATATTAAAGCCTAAATATTAATAAAATTAATTTAAAAAATCCTCCTAAATTAGAAAAATAAAAAAATTATAAAAATTGCATAGAAGCCTCTAATTTTAGTTAAATTAAAAAAATACCCCAAGGAGTGCCAAGATAACCATTTTACCTCTAAACAAATCCAAAAATGACACATATGTCCCTAGAAATTATATATAGCATAATTAATGCTACATATGATCAAATTAAGATCCGTAAAAGCCTAACCTAAGGTTTTTCAAAGCTTTAGACCCAATGATGAGGTCCATTTTAGCAAAAAAAAATTTTAAATATATAAACGAAGACCAATAGGTATAATTTATGAAAAATTGAAGTCTAAATTAAGTAGCCAAACGAACACAAAAAATTACGAAACTTCATACTTAAGCTTTTATGACTATTCTAGACTTAATGATGGAGTTTGTTTCACCAAATAAAAATTTTAATGTATGGGTCCTTAAGAAATGCACCATAAAATTTATGCCTTATGAATGTTAATCACGACCATAGGACCCACATAAGCTATGGACAATGGTGAATGGAAAAAAGGGACTAAAAGAAGAAAACGAACGACAGATAAGAGAGTTGAAGTAATTAGTTGAAATCTATTTATAATCAGAACTCCTATTATCACCAAGGGTATAAGGAGAAGACTAGGAATTGCCTGGGAACACTCTGAAAACCGTGAAAGCGTAGGTGATAATTTTTTAGAGATAGAATCCTCACAAGATCAGAAGTGTGAAAGCAACTACAAGGTAGCCAATGATTATAGTTAGCTAAGCTAAAGGTAAAGGTGAGATACCTTGGACCTTGAAATGAAACATTTTCCATTCAAATATAGTCTTTACATATTTATGATATTACATGCAAATCCTTACAATTTTATGATATCACATGTAGTTCTTTTATAGTTATGTTATTTTCAGTCACTATGCTCAATATTTTAATTACATGTCTAAACCAGCATGTCTTTAAACATTTTACATGATATAGATAGCTAATGAAAAGTTTTGTAAGCATATTTTAGCAAGAAATTTACATGCCATATAATTTTTAAATTTCATGACATATATTCGTGCCCGGTTAAGGGGGTTAAGCTATTTTTCATGACACAGTCATGCTCGGTCGAAGGGTTAAGCCAAACCGGCCGTGTAAGCCCATAGCTCTAAATTACATCTAGTCGTTCAGGTGATTACCACAGGTCCTACGGGACAAAGATAATGGAAGGTTGGCATATATTATTTCATCACTCAAAGTTTACAAGCACTACCCTATGTTTATTGTGATTTATCTTGTAAAATGATTTTGCATAAAAATTTACGTGTTTTGCTACATGTTTTACATTCAGCTATATGTAAAAGATTTATTGATGCTAGTAGCTTTCATTACAAGCTTCCTTTAACTACTATCCATGAAAGTAATAAGATTCTAAAAAAAAATGGTTTTCTCTAAAAATCCACAACAAGAAACTTGAGTTACTCACGAGCTTTTCACAAAGCTCACAAGGTTTTATCCTTCATGTTTCATGAAAAAATTTCGGTAATGCAGCTTAAGGAAATGGGAAGGAATTACATACATTTTTTGAAAGACGACGACTTTGGCTAGATTAGATATTTCTATAGTAGAATGCCAAAGAAATTTTTGGACTGAAATTTTGTAAAGATTTGTATTTTTGAAAGGAAATTTTTTTTATTTAATTATTTCATTGAGTTATTACTATTATTATTATTATTTTTATTTTTATTTTTATTTTTATTATTATTAATTATTAAGTTTGAATGTGGGTTATGTATATATGTGTGATGGACATGTAATTATATATATATATAATATATAGGTATATGTGTGTATAGATTTGAAGGGTGGAGGACAGGCTGTGTAGGGGCTGGTGAGTGTGCAACCGTATGTGTATGCTAGGCTAAGTGTGTGGGTATATATGTGTACTGGTGTGCAACAGTGTACTCGGGTAGTGTAATATATATATATATATATATATCTGTATATAATGCAAGTCAACTTTGCATTTAATGCAAAGTTGCTTGTGATGGGAAAAGGTGGCCGGATCAGAGAGAGAGAGAGTCAGGAATAGGGTGGGTGGCTGTAGCTGACTAAACAGTAGGGTGATATGTGTATATACTTGGGTGTGTCCGTTTGGGTTAGGGAGAGAAGGTAAATCAAAAAAAAAAAAATTGAAAGAAAGAGAGAGAAAGTTCTGAGAAGGTGGGGAGAGGACCTAAGGCTCGAAGTAGAAGGGAGAGAGAGAGGAGCAGCAACCAGAGAGGGAAAACCCAGCAAGTTAGGACACTGAAAGGCAAGGAGAAGGTCGTCTGACTTCTACATTTCCATTGCTAGCCACCACCTTGCGAGCACGGTTTACTAGGATTGAGACCAACCCGACAGGTATGGTGTTTTGCTCATGTTAGAAATGAAGTTAAGTTAGGAATATTCTGTGAATGACTGAAATGACTTATGTGTTTATTTGGAATGTGTTTACTTGATGATTTGGAGTTGGTTGTTCACATGCCTACGTGTTACTTACATTCTATGAGAATTTAGTGAAATGATGAACGTGAATCATGACATGTGTTTAAGTTGATTATATGAGATATGCTTGCATGTGGAACTGGTTGGTGATATACATATTATTGTCTCGAGCCTGCTATATTAATGAAACCTTGTTGCATTGAGATTGCATGAGCATATTGGCATATGGTGAATTCTTTGGGCATATGGCGTGAGTTGAGCACGTGGTGCTTTGCATTATGAGGGTGCGGATCCTGTGGTGAAAAACCCAAAATTGGCCATTGCATTGGTACTTCGATGCCATCTGGGAGTACCCGTAAATGAGACATGGGTGTGGCATAGAGTTGTGCATGGGTGCGTCATGCATACCATTCATATATTACAGTGATGATTTGGATGACATTTAGATATAAATGTACACTTTGCACATGTCACGCCTTAGCTTTATTTCTTGCATTAGCACTACATTATACCAGTAGTTGAGCTGACCCATTCGTGGGATATACATTACAGATGAGGACGCCCCAGCTACATGAGTTTCAGTAATGCTTTATAGAGGAGAGTGCTTGGAGATGTCTGGCCCTTGGGGCATATTTTGCGATGTAAGGGCTTAAGCCTGAATAACCATGCAAACGATGTGTTATGACATGGAAAATTTTTATTTATTTATTTATTTATTTATTTATTTATTATTATTATTCTTTGTTTCTATTATTATTATTATTATTATTATTATTATTAAAATGGAATGTATATATGTGATGTGTATAATGTATGCATGGATATAGGTATGTATATATATACATTATTTAATTTTGTGTGCATGTACATGGGTGTATGTATATGTGTGACATGTATGGTATGAATGTATATATGTGTAGAGTGAAATGTGTGCATGTGATTATGTATGTATGTGGGTATGTGTAACAGTGTGTGTGTGTGTGTACCAGACCTGGAGAGTGTGTGAGGTAAGTGTCGGTTAGAGTGTGTGTGTGTCTAGTGTGTGTAATGAGTGTAATATAGGTAATATATATATATATATAGGTAGGCTTATATAGGCAGCTTTGCATTTAATGCAAAGCTGCATTTTGGGGGAAGCAAAGAGGCTGATACAGCAAGGTGATAGAGGTCAGGAAAGGGGGCTGTGAGAGAGAGACGTGTGAGAGTGGGTTTGTGGTGTATAAGGGTGGTCTCGGGTGGGAAGAAAAGAAAAGGAAAGAAAAGAAAACCGAGAGCAAGGGAGAGAGAGAGTTCTGAAAAGAGAAGAGGTCTGTCAAGCCTGATTCAAGCTTGGAACAAGAAGGGTGGAAGAGGGCACGGCTAGAGAGAGAAACAACAGGAAAAACCGTGAGTGATTCTTTCTGTTTTGATTTTTTTTAAAGCATGTTAATTGATTTAATGTATAGGGTCTTAGAGAGCATATTGTAAGGATTATCATGCAAGAAGAATTAGTTCAAATGGTTGAAAGATGAGGGAGAAACAGGGAGTTGCAGGTCACGGCCATGATTGATGGGTGTTGTCATTTTATGTATGGAACCTTGTTTAAATGACCTAGAAATAATCCCTTTAGGTGCAGAAACTCTTTAGGGTGAAAATGGGGATCGAACCATGAACGAACAGTCACAAAAATGAAAGGATAGGAGTCGACCGGAGTTTTGACCGAGGGTTTGACCCTCTATTTCGTGAAGATGGAGTGGCTTGGGCCCAAAAATAACCCTAGATATGAAATCCTTAAGGGAAAATGAAGAAAAACACATTTTAAAAACTTGAAAATGTCGCCGAAGATTGGTCGCCAGCGCCGGAGAAGGCGCCGGAACCCTACTGCTACGTCACCGGAAAGTCGGGGAAGAAGGGGGTGACCGGGTCGGGTTCTAGGTCTGGGTCGGGTCCGGTTCGGGCGGGGTTGGACCGCCCCTGCCACGTGTCGCGTTGATGTTTTAAATTAAAAAAGGATTGGGTCCGTTTGGTTGCAAGTATAAGAAATTAAAAAGATTTAAATTGGAATAGGAACAGGGATATCCTATCCCTGTTCTGGATAAGTCTCTGTTTGGTTAACCTGATTGAGAATAGTAAAATTAATTAATTACAATTTGACCTTGAACCTTTTGGAAATTGAACCTTGACCCAGAACTTTCAGAAATTACAAATTGACCCCCCAACTGTTGGAAATTACACCTTGACCCACCTGATTAAATTATTAATAAAATATTAATTTAATTAATTATTTAATTATTTAATTTAATTAATTTAATTAATTAAATATTCAAAAATATCCCGGAGTCCAAATGGGACAAGTCATTAGTGTATTTTGACTATCTCGACCATTCTGCAACCAATGATGAGGTCCGTTTTATGAGACGGAGTCCCAAAAAATAAAAGACCCATAGTAACCTTTAAAATTACCAAAATGCCCCTGGATTGGAATACAGTCAAACGAACTCCGAATTGGGTAAACAAATAGTGAAACTTTATTATCTCGAACATTCCGGACTCAACTGTAGAGTCTGATTTGTGAAAAGAGGTCACGAAATGTAAGGACACGTGTAAAGTGCAAAATGACTGTTTTGCCCTTTTGAACCCCGGTGTCCGAATTGAGTTCTACGAGAACCTAAACTTATTTTCTTCAACATCCTAGAACCAATGGTAGAGTTTAATTTAGCAGAATAGAAACCTATGAATTAAAGACATAAAATTTGATGAATAGCATAAATTCAAATGACAATAGACTGAGTTGTAATTTATGCTTTTAGGGACACTGACAGGACAGGAGAGGGCGATCTGATCTCCAGCATTTTCATTTGCTGGTTCAATTACATATAGTGCACGATCTTCTAGGGTTGATACCAACCCATCAGGTATGGTGTTTTGCTAGTGTTAGAAATGAAGTTAAGTTAGGAATATTTGTGAATGACTGGAACGTTGTATGTGTTTAATTGTAATGTGTTTACCTGATTATTTGGAATTGGTTGTTCACACATTTATGTGTTACTTGTAAGTTTAGTAAAGTGAAGGACATGAATTGTGATGTATGAACTCATGAGATATGCACGTATATGAAACTGACTGATGATTTATTTATTATTGTCCGAGCATGCTATATTATTGAGATCCATGTTCATTGAGATTGCATTGGCATATTGGCATATGATGAATTCTTTGAGAACATGGCGTGGGTAAGCACGTGGTGCTTTGCATTATGAGGGTGTAGATCCTGTGGTGAAAAACCCAAAATTGGCCATTGCATTGGTACTCTGTGCCCATCGGGGAGTACCCGTAAATGAGACATGGGTGTGACATAGAGTTGTGCATGAGTGTGTCACGCATACCATTCATATATATATATATATATATATATATATATATATATATATATATTACTGCGATGCTTGAATGTCATTTAGAAATAAATGTACACTTTGCACATGCCACGCCTTAGCTTTATTTCTGGCATTAGCACTTCATCATATCAGCAGTTGAGCTGACCCATTCGTGGGCAACATTTTTAGATGAGGACCCTCCAGCTACTTGAGACTTCCTGATACTCCGATAAGGTGGAGCACTTATTATATTTTTGGTCCATGAGACTTGTATATTGAAATGTAAGGGCTTAAGCCCGAATGACTCATGAACGATGTATTTTGTGTTATTTTATGTAGTGATGGGAATGAATGCATATTTAGTAGATTTATTTACATTTGTCCTTTATTTATTTTATTTTCTGTCTCGTCAGTCGCGCCTCGGGTTTGTCGAAATTCGGGGCATGACAACGTGGTATCAGAGCATAGGTTCGAATACCTAGAGACTGTGGGGTGTTGTTTAACACCATGAGACCCTAGAGAAAAGAATGAGACTTAGTGTGAACTGTTAGCAGCATGTGATAGGTTTTTATGTGCTACGTGATTATGTGTCTTGATGCATGCCTTATTGTAATTACGTGAAAAAGGTGATATTGAAGTTTTTTTTCTCTTGGATTTGTAGATATACCTCCTAGACGAGCTCCTACGAGAGGCAGACCACCCAAACGGGGCAGGGGTAGAGGTGCACCTAGAGGTGCTGCCCAGCCTCGTCGTGGCAGATCTAAAGATGCTGCCCCTGTTCCAGATGTAGTTGAGGAGGTTGTTGCCCCAACTGCCGCACCTGAGCATAGTGCAGCTGAGGAGGGTATTGCTCCAGCCCCTGTGGAGGAGGTGGGGCAGACTATTGGCGCCAGAGATTTGGCGACCATTATATAGGAGTGCTTCCGTGCTATGCAGGAGGCCCGGACCACTGATGCCGAGGCCAGGGTTGCTGATGCCGAGGCCAGGGCTGCCGATGCTGAGGCCAGAGTGACAGGTGGAGAGACCAAAGACACCTTTGTCATGAAGGCGTTTCAGCGGATGAGGCCGCCGTCATTTGCAGGACAGCCTGATCCTTTGGCAGCCGAGGAGTGGCTGGACCAGATTGTGAGGATCCTGGACTCACTGGGGATCGTCGAGCCACATTTGAGGATCCGATGTGCCACCTTCCAATTCACCGGATTAGCGAGCCAGTGGTGGAAGGTATCTGCAGGGAGGATTAGCAGATTCGGAGAGGGATGGGATGCATTTGTGGCCATGTTCAATCACCACTACTTCCCAGCGACTGCTAGGGTCGGATTCAGAAGAGAGTTTGAGACCCTACTCCAAAGGGACATGACCGTGACGCAGTATGAGTCCCAGTTTACCGCATTGGGCAGGTTTGCCCCGCACATTATTGGGGTGGAGGAGCTGAGAGTCTACCATTTTCTAGAGGGGCTGAAGACCTCTATCAGGGATAGACTGGCGGGTCACATCATTGACACTTACGAGGAGGCTGTGATCAGGGCCACGAGGGTAGAGAGGGAGTTGGCAGCTCTTAGAGGGATCAGGGAGTCCCGGGCTCAGACCAGGCCAGCTACAGCACTGACACTTACACCTGCCCAGCCTACTATGACCGCCCCAGCTGATTCTGGTAGGAGGCCACTGAAGAGGTTCCGGGGCAGTACCTCTTCTCCATCGACATCCCAGAGGCCTATACAGTTTCTAGCCCCCCAGCCCACTATGTCTATCACTCCTCGAGGAGGGGCACCACAGAGGACCATTACATGCTACCAGTGTGGACAGCCTGGCCACAGGATGGTCGATTGCCCACAGAGAGATCCTAGTCAGGGATCAGGGACTGGGCCGAGTCAGATGCCACTTCCACTTCCGACTCAGAGTCAGGCCTGGAGGGCCCCACCGGTGTGCTACACTTGTCATCAGCCGGGCCATGTCAAGGCCCACAGTCCTCAGGGGCAGACTTCCCAGAGCGCACCGAGGTCCCACTATTTCCAACACACTCAGGTGCCTTTACCCCAGACACAGTCAGGCTATAGACCCCCAGCACCTTACTACCAGCCAGCATCCTCAGCATTGAGTGTTAGAGCCCCAGCCCAGAGAGGGGGGAGGCAGACAGGGTCAGACCGTACAGGGTCGAGTGTATGCGGTTGCCACCCCAGAGGCTTCTACTGCTGGGTCATCTGTAGTCCGAGGTACTTATCTTATGTTCAGTTCATGGGCTAGCGTGCTGATAGACTCTGGTGCATCGCATTCTTTCATATCCACTATATTTGCCATGACATTGGGATTGACTATAGATCGATTGGATCCACCGCTACGTGTTGATACCCCTGTTGGGGGTAGTGTGACATTGACCAGGATCTGTAGGGGTTGTTCACTTGAGATAGCTGACCGTACTCTCTGTTTTGACTTTATTGTGCTTGATATGACTGGCTTCGATATTATTCTGGGTATGGATTGGCTGTTTACTTTCCGGGCTAGTATCGATTGTTACAAGGGGGAGAGTTACGGTGTGCTCCCCTGAGGGGGATTGCTTTTATTTCACGGGGGACCGTGGGGATTTCCTAGTGCCACCCTTGTACGACACTAGGAGTTGGGGAGCCCATAGCTATATGTTGGCTAGTATGATTGCAGGGGATAGTGAGGCTACAGGGGTTGTGTTACCACAGGTGGTAGACGAGTTTCCTGATGATTTTCCTGACAGCTTGACTAGTTTGCCATCGAGGCGGGAGGTAGAGTTTACCATTGAGCTTATCCCCGGTACTGTACCCATTTTTATTCCACCATACCGCATGGCTCCCGCAGAGTTGAGAGAGCTGAAGGAGCAGCTGACTGACCTATAGGGTAAGGGATTTATCCGTCCTAGCACTTCTCCTTGGGGTGCCTCAGCACTCTTCGCAAAGAAGAAGGACGGGACATTACGGTTATGTGTAGACTACCGGAGGCTGAACCGGGTGACTATTAAGAACAAGTACCCATTACCCAGGATCGATGACTTATTTGACCAGTTGAGGGGTTCGAGATGCTTCTCGAAGATTGATCTTCGATCGGGGTATCACCAGTTGAGGGTGCGAGAGGAGGACATAGCGAAGACGGCCTTCCGCACTCGCTATGGTCACTTTGAGTTCAGTGGTGATGCCATTTGGTGTGACGAATGCCCCAGCGGCATTCATGGACTTGATGCACCGTGTTTTTGGCCAGTACATAGATCAGTTCGTAGTGGTGTTTGTGGATGATATTTTGATTTACTCACCTTCTGAGGATGAGCATGCCTTCCACCTACGTACTGTGTTACAGATCTTGAGAGAGCACAGGCTGTTTGCCAAACTCTCCAAGTGCGAGTTCTGGCTTCAGGAGGTACAGTTCCTGGGCCATGTTGTATCTAGGGAGTGGAGTATCTGTTGACCCTTCTAAGGTTGACTCTGTTATGAGCTGGGAGAGGCCGAGGAATGTGTTTGAGATACGGAGCTTCTTGGGGTTAGCAGGGTACTATCACCGTTTTGTGGAGGGATTTTCTCACCTTGCCACGCCAATGACCCGTCTGACGCGCAAGGGCATCAGGTTTCAGTGGACCGACGACTGTGAGCAGTCATTTCAGGAGCTGAAGAGGAGATTGACTTCAGCTCCCAGTCCTGATTATCCCCGAGGGAGGCCTGGGTTATACAGTGTACTGCGATGCTTCCCGAGAGGGATTGGGTTGTGTATTGATGCAGGAAGGCTGGGTAGTAGCTTATGGTTCTCGCCAGTTGAAGAGCCATGAGAAGAACTACCCCACCCACGATTTAGAGTTAGCTGCCGTCATCTTTGCACTGAAGAGTTGGCGACACTATTTATATGGGGTGAGATTTGAGGTGTTCTCGGATCACAAGAGCCTCAGGTATATTTTTACACAGAAGGATCTGAACCTTCGACAGAGGAGATGGATGGAGTATCTAGAGGATTACGACTTTGACCTTCAGTATCATCCTGGGAAGGCCAACGTCGTAGCTGATGCACTCAGTCGGAGGCCGAGGAGCACCTTAGCCAGCTTAGCCATTAGAGAGTGGGAGATGATGGGAGCTATTGGGGAGTTTGACTTAGAGCTTACTGAGTTTGAGGGACACGCCACCCTATTCAGCTTGTGTATACAGCCTACCCTTCTGACCAGAGTTATAGAGGCACAGTTGCTGGATACTGAGGCAGAGCAGATTAGGGCACGGATTGCTAGCCCTGAGGGATTTGAGGGATGGACAGTCCATTCTGACCTTGGTTTGAGATACAGGGGTAGAGTCTTCGTTCCCGAGTCTCTTAGGACTGATGTCCTTAGGGATTTCCACCATTCACGCTTACCGGTGCACCTAGGGGGCACCAAGATGTATCATGATCTGCGCCGTCAGTATTGGTGGACTGGGATGAAGACAGATGTAGCACAGTTTGTGGCTAGGTGTCTCACGTGCCAACAGGTGAAGGCTAAGCACCAGAGGCCTGGAGGTTTGTTACAGCCATTACCGGTAGCTGAGTGGAAGTGGGAGCATGTTACCATGGATTTCGTGATGGGTCTTCCGAAGTCACCTAGGGGCCATGATGCGATTTGGGTTATAGTGAACAGGCTGACGAAGTCCGCCCATTTCTTACTGATCAGAGTGACTGACTCATCAGACGCCCTCAGTAGGTTGTACATTCGAGAGATAGTGCGACTACATGGGGTTCCGGTATCCATAGTTTCTGACAGAGACCCACGTTTCACTGCACGGTTCTGGCAGAGTTTCCAGACAGCCTTAGGGACCCAGCTGCAGTTTAGTACTGCCTTCCACCCACAGACAGATGGCCAGTCAGAGCGCACTATTCAGATCTTGGAGGATATGCTCAGGGCCTGTGTCATGGACTTTAGAGGTAGCTGGGAGGATCACCTTGCTTTAGTTGAGTTTGCCTACAACAACAGCTACCAGTCCAGTATTGAGATGGCACCATTTGAGGCACTGTATGGTAGGCCGTGCCGTTCCCCAGTATGTTGGACTGAGGTGGGAGAGACAGCTGCCTTAGGACCTGATATTGTTCGTGAGAGCACGGACAAGATACAGGTGATCAGGCAGCGATTATTGACCGCCCAGAGTCGCCAGAGGAGTTATGCAGATAGGAGGCGGCGACCCTTGGCATTTGAGGTGGGGGACCATGTGTTCCTCAAGGTATCTCCCAGACTGGGGTTTGAGGAGATTTGGGCGCGGTGGGAAGCTGTCGCCACGATTTATAAGCCCCTTTGAGATTCTTGGGAGAGTTGGTGAGGTGGCTTATAAGCTGGCCTTACCACCGCAGCTATCAAGAGTCCACGACGTCTTCCATGTATCTATGCTGAGGAAGTACCATCCCGACCCCTCACATGTACTTGACTGGGTAGATCTTCAGTTAGAGGGGGACGCTTCCTATGACCAGAGACCCGTGGAGATATTGGACTCGAGGGACCAGGTTTTGCGAGGCAGGACCATCCCTTTGGTCAAGGTTCGTTGGAACCATCATGGGGTCGAGGAGGCTACTTGGGAGCGTGAGGCCGAGGTTCGAGTTAGGTACCCTGAGCTGTTTGATCAGTGATGTATTTTCTTTTGTTATATGTTATTTTAAATTTCGGGACGAAATTTTTGTAAGGAGGGAAGGATGTTATGACATGGAAAAAAAAAAAAATTTATTTATTTATTTATTTATTATTATTATTCTTTGTTTCTATTATTATTATTATTATTATTATTATTATTATTATTAAAATGGAATGTATATATGTGATGTGTATAATGTATGCATGGATATAGGTATGTATATATATACATTATTTAATTGTGTGCATGTACATGGGTGTATGTATATGTGTGACATGTATGGTATGAATGTATATATGTGTAGAGTGAAATGTGTGCATGTGATTATGTATGTATGTGGGTATGTGTAACAGTGTGTGTGTGTGTGTTAGACCTGGAGAGTGTGTGAGGTAAGTGTCGGTTAGAGTGTGTGTGTGTGTCTAGTGTGTGTAATGAGTGTAATATAGGTAATATATATATAGGTAGGCCTATATAGGCAGCTTTGCATTTAATGCAAAGCTGCATTTTGGGGGAAGCAAAGAGGCTGATACAGCAAGGGTGATAGAGGTTAGGAAAGGGGGCTGTGAGAGAGAGACGTGTGAGAGTGGGTTTGTGGTGTATAAGGGTGGTCTCGGGTGGGAAGAAAAGAAAAGGAAAGAAAAGAAAACCGAGAGCAAGGGAAGAGAGAGAGTTCTGAAAAGAGAAGGAGGTTTGTCAAGCCTGATTCAAGCTTGGAACAAGAAGGGTGGAAGAGGGCACGGCTAGAGAGAGAAACAACAGGAAAAATCGTGAGTGATTCTTTCTGTTTTGATATTTTTTAAAGCATGTTAATTGATTTAATGTATAGGGTCTTAGAGAGCATATTGTAAGGATTATCATGCAAGAAGAATTAGTTAAAATGGTTGAAAGATGAGGGAGAAACAGGGAGTTGCAGGTCACGACCATGATTGATGGGTGTTGTCATTTAATGTATGGAACCCTGTTTAAATGACCTAGAAATAATCCCTTTAGGTGCAGAAACTCTTTAGGGTGAAAATGGGGATCGAACCATGAATGAACAGTCACAAAAATGAAAGGATAGGAGTCGGCTGGAGTTTTGACCGAGGGTTTGACCCTCTATTTCGTGAAGATGGAGTGGCTTGGGCCCAAAAATAACCCTAGATATGAAATCCTTAAGGGAAAATGAAGAAAAACACATTTTAAAAACTTGAAAATGTCGCCGAAGATCGGTCGCCAGCGCCGGAGAAGGCGTCGGAACCCTAATGCTACGTCGCCGGAAAGTCGGGGAAGAAGGGGGTGACCGGGTCGGGTTCTAGGTCCGGGTCGGGTCCGGTTCGGGCGGGGCTGGACCGCCCCTGCCACGTGTCGCGTTGATGTTTTAAATTAAAAAGGGACTGGGTCCGTTTGGTTGCAAGTATAAGAAATTAAAAAGATTTAAATTGGAATAGGAACAGGGATATCCTATCCCTGTTCTAGATAAGTCCCTGTTTGGTTAACCTGATTGAGAATAGTAAAATTAATTAATTACAATTTGACCTTGAACCTTTTGGAAATTGAACCTTGACCCAGAACTTTCGAAAATTACAAATTGACCCCCCAACTGTTGGAAATTACACCTTGACCCACCTGATTAAATTATTAATAAAATATTAATTAAATTAATTAATTAATTAATTAATTTAATTAAATATTCAAAAATATCCCGGAGTCCAAATGAGACAAGTCATTAGTGTATTTTGACTATCTCAACCATTCTGAAACCAATGGTGAGGTCCGTTTTACGAGACGGAGTCCCAAAAAATAAAAGACCCGTAGTAACCTTTAAAATTACCAAAATGCCCCTGGATTGGAATACAGTCAAACGAACTCCGAATTAGGTAAACAAATAGTGAAACTTTATTATCTCGAACATTCCGAACTCAACTGTGGAGTCTGATTTGTGAAAAGAGGTCACGAAATGTAAGGACACGTGTAAAGTGCAAAATGACTGTTTTGCCCTTTTGAACCCCAGTGTCCGAATTGAGTTCTACGAGAACCTAAACTTATTTTCTTCAACGTCCTAGAACCAATGGTAGAGTTTAATTTAGCAGAATAGAAACCTATGAATTAAAGACATAAAATTTGATGAATAGCATAAATTCAAATGACAATAGACTGAGTTGTAATTTATGCTTTTAGGGACACTGACAAGACAGGAGAGGGCGATCTGATCTCCTGCATTTTCATTTGCCGGTTCAGTTACATATAGTGCACGATCTTCTAGGGTTGATACCAACCCATCAGGTATGGTGTTTTGCTAGTGTTAGAAATGAAGTTAAGTTAGGAATATTTGTGAATGACTGTAATGCTGTATGTGTTTAATTGTAATGTGTTTACCTGATTATTTGGAATTGGTTGTTCACACGTTTATGTGTTACTTGTAAGTTTAGTAAAGTGAAGGACATGAATTGTGATGTATGAACTCATGAGATATGCACGTATATGAAACTGACTGATGATTTATTTATTATTGTCCGAGCATGCTATATTATTGAGATCCATGTTCATTGAGATTGCATTGGCATATTGGCATATGATGAATTCTTTGAGAACATGGCGTGGGTAAGCACGTGGTGCTTTGCATTATGAGGGTGTAGATCCTGTGGTGAAAAACCCAAAATTGGCCATTGCATTGGTACTCTGTGCCCATCGGGGAGTACCCGTAAATGAGACATGGGTGTGACATAGAGTTGTGCATGAGTGTGTCACGCATACCATTCATATATATATATATATATATATATATATATATTACTGCGATGCTTGAATGTCATTTAGAAATAAATGTACACTTTGCACATGCCACGCCTTAGCTTTATTTCTGCCATTAGCACTTCATCATACCAGCAGTTGAGCTGACCCATTCGTGGGCAAAATTTTCAGATGAGGACCCTCCAGCTACTTGAGACTTCCTGATACTCTGATAGGGTGGAGCACTTATTATATTTTTGGTCCATGAGACTTGTATATTGAAATGTAAGGGCTTAAGCCCGAATGACTCATGAACGATGTATTTTGTGTTATTTTATGTAGTGATGGGAATGAATGCATATTTAGTAGATTTATTTACATTTGTCCTTTATTTATTTTATTTTCTGTCTCGTCAGTCGCGCCTCGGGTTTGTCGAAATTCGGGGCGTGACACGATGTACTCATGGGATGTACTTTATGTTATTTTATGTATTGATGGGAATGGATGCATGTTTAGTGAATTTATTTACATTTGTCCTTTAATTTATTTTATTTTCTATCTCGTCAGTCGCGCCTCGGGTCTGCAAAAATTTGGGGCGTGACAAATTTTTAGACTTTATTGTATTTTGACAGTTATGTATTTAGTTATGCTTTGCCATGTTTCATTTTTCACTGCTATGTATAATTGTGAATGCATAGATTCATGTACTAGTCAAGAGGCTTAGGGTTAAACACATCATCAATATGCTAAACAAAGTTAGTGTATTAGAGAAGTACCTAAGTAGTCAATCATTATCCCTAATCTGCATAAAGCGGGTATGGGATGTAACAACCCCCGCAGACGATGACACATGGAGACTCAGTTTAGATGTATGAATCTTGGAGCTCTCAGCTCAGAAATGCTCTGATCGTTCTAAGCTTAGAGGTTCAGACCAGGTGGTCCTGAGGACGAAAATAAAGTCTATAACGAAAATTGATTATTGAAGAATTGATATGGATCCCTACTTTTTAGGGAAGAGGTCTTATCATAAAGGAAAGCCATCACCTATAAAGAGGAAAAACCCTAACTTAAACTGGGATCCTCATTATTCTTCTCAAGTTATCAATAACCTCCACAACATACTAACTTAATCACCGAAGGCTTCTCCCCAAACCTCCTCAAGTGATCTTTTAATCCTTTTTTTGAAATTGCTCTAGCAAAAGATTTCAGCCATTGATCATCAAGCAAGAAACCAACATCATCAGGAACACATTAATTAAGCATATATATATATATGTGTGTGTGTGTGTGTGTGTGTGTACGTCTACAAAAAAGAATTTATAAGTATTTTTAAGCATAAACTAAACACTACTTTTATTTTATTTTACTTATATAGAGGAAACAAAAAAAAAATTTTAAAAGTGTTATCAACCGATACCTCTATTTTTTAAAAAAATCTTTCCTATATAGTTAATTAGTTTAATTGGGTCATCATTTCATTGAATGAATCAATTGACACATCAAACAGTGAGTCCAGACTCGATTTTCAGAACACTTATTGAGAAAACTATGATTAGAATTAGAATTAATTATTGAGAAATCCCTCAAAATAAGTATTTAAAGTCTACAGTCCAAAGGTAAATATTTTAACCTTAAACGTCCTTATCTATTAAAATTTTGTTGATTTAGGTCCACAGTAGCTTATGTGTCAATGTGCTTTTTTTAAAAGACATAATTGCCCTTTTTTGTCGATTTCCTTTATTATTTGTGCGACTTTCTTAGATTCAAATTTGGAATTTTTTTCTATTTTTGGCTTATTTTTTTGTTGATTCTCGTTGTATTTCCTTTTTTCACCGTGTTTCTTGTTTTGAATGGAGCTTGTTTCTAGAGTTTTTCGAGTCGGAGGTTGTTGGATTGGTTCAAGTTTGTGATGTATTTCCTTTTTTCAACATGTTTCTTGTTTTGAATGGATCTTGTTTCTAAGGTTTTTGGAGTCGAAAGTTGTTGGATTGGTTCAATTTTGTGATTTATTTTGATTGAAGCTTTGTGTTGTGGAGTCAAAACTTTGTGTTGAGATCATCATTGCTGCATTCGATCCTTCTATTTGCATGATTAAATCTGGAACAATTTCGATTTCAATCCTTTTGCTTGCATAAATTGATCATTTTGGTGAGTTTGATTTAGTTGTATTTAGTTATTTGTTGATTTTTTTAAGTTTTTTTGTGTTTTTTTTAGTTATATAGAAATTCTCCGTTCTCTCTATTTTAATTTTGTTTTATTTGTATATTAATAGTTTTTTTTTTGTTTTTATGTATGTTCAAGTATGTTAAAATTCACATAAAAGGAAAATTTCTCTATTTTATTTTGTGTTTTGCATGCTATAGAAATTATTTGCAATTTATGTTTAGATTCTCTCTTTTGTGTTTTGTGTTTTGTGTTTTGTGTGTTTATTAGTGAAACATAAAGTTATTTGTTAATTTTGTTCTTCTATGTGTTAATTAGTTAATGGGAAAGTTCTTTGTTTGTTATTCAGTTACCTTGAATTTTTATCTCTATTTTGTATATATCGGTGACAGAGAATTTGTCTCTGTTTTATTTTTGTGATTCATTGTCAGAGAATTTTTGTTTGGTTTGCATTTGTTAATCTAAATTAATTATGTTTCATCTATTTTTTCAAGTGAGATGGATAGTAATGTGATGATGATGGCTAGAAATGGAGGTTTCATAAGTGTTTGGAAGTTGTTTCCAAATTCTAACTTGGTTGATTTGGAAGATTTTGTTTGTTCGAAGTGGAATGGTATTAGACGGGAGAAGATTTATTTCTATTATTGTTTAGTTGGTCATCCTAAGTGTATTTTGGAGAATGAGGATGACTTTTCTAATATGGTGGCTTTGGTTTGTAGATTATGTGTTGATGTGTTTGTTGTTGGGGATTTTAGTTGTGTTGATGTTGAAAAGGTTAGTAATGTTAGTAGGGTTGATGACTTGGTGTTAGACTATATTGGTGATGCTGATGTTGAGATAAATTTATTACCGAAATTTTGTAGTTATATAGAAAAAAGCTTGTTGTATTCTAATTGGGCGCAAGGGAAATCAAATGGCCAATTGTTTGAAGGGGGAGTGGTTGAATTCTGTTAGGTTTTGTGCAAATATGCAATTGAACTTGGGTTTAAGTTTCGGTAATGTGAAAAATGATAAAGTTTGGGTTGCAGCTAAGTGTTATTTTAAGGATTCAAAAAGTTGTTTGTGGCCTGTGCATGGGTTAGTGGAGAAGTCTAATGGTTTTTTCTACATCAAGATGCTGAATAGTATTCATACATATGGTGTTGTAGTTCGTACTTCTAAAAATAAATGGATTACGTCAAGAATTGTTAGGGATGTTATTGTTGATCAAGTTTGAGGGAAGCCGTTGACTCGTCCTATTGACTTTGTTAAAGATTTCAAAAAGAATTATAGTACTAATATTGCTTAACATAAAGCATGGTTGGGTCTTGAAAAGGCTAAAAAGCAGGTGTATGGAGATGATGTTTTATCATTTGATCAATTGCGATAGTATGTGGATGAAGCTTTGAGAGTGGATCTTGGCAGCTGTTTTGAACTTAAGTATGTGGATGAGACTAAATGTTTTAGGAGACTTTTTGCTTCTTTTACAACTTTGTATTCGTAGATTCAAGTATTGTCGCCCTCTATTATTTTTAGATGGTACATTTCTTAAAGGTAGATAAAAGGGAATTTTACTTATTACAACAGAAAATGATAGGAATCAAGGTGCGTGTTACTGTTTGATAGTCAGGAAATATTCCCTATCACTTAATATAGAGAACTTTATCTATTTATATTCAATGATAGAGTATTTTTCCTATTTTGCTATTTTGGTTTTTATTTTTATTCCCTCATTTTTAGTTGTATTATGATTTTATCATTCCTTTTTTTGTTATGTTTTTTAGGTTTGTTTCTTGTTTCTTTTGTGGTTGTTTTTTCAAAAAATAAAGAAAATTGGCGTTGGTTGTGTGAGATATTATCTGAAGTAATTGGAAGTGACCATGTTTTAACCTTTATTTCAGATCATAATGAAGGTATTATAGATTCTATTCGAGGTGTTTTCCCCAACTGCCACCTTGGTCTTTGTTTGCATCACTTGAAAGTAAATCTTAGGGATAAGTTGGTTAGTTCTAAAAAAAGTTTCAAGGAACGTATGGTGTTTAAATTTTGGAAATGTGCTTATGTTCCAACTTACCCATTATTCCATGATAAGTTAAAAGAGTTAAAGGCTGAGGATGGGAAAAGAGTGGCAAAGTTTTTTAGTGATTTTTCATTTGAGAATTGGTCGAATGCATATTTTAAAAGGCGGCGATATGGTGAAATGTGTTCAAATACAGTAGAGTTATTTAATAATCAAATTTGTGAGGGTTGTCATCTTTCGATATTGAATATGGTTTATATTATTTAGGTGAAGATCATAAATCAAATGTCTAAAAAGATAATCTATTATCGTAGATGGCATGAACGGTAATGTCTAGTAATAGAGTTGAAGTTGTATTCTGTAGTTAAGGCTAGTAAGTTAGTGGGTTATTAGCCAATCATCAAACAAGGTGTTTGAAGTTTATTCGCATCTATCTGTGGTTGTTAACATTGGTGATAGGAGTTTTTCATGTTATCAGTGGCAAAATAATAGTTTTCCATGTTCGCATGTTGTTGCAATGGAGAAGAGTGGCAAAGACATTTATAATTTTGTGGATCCATACTTCTATGATGCCAGTTATATGGAAGCTTATTCAAAGTCAACATTTCCCATTTGTACAGTTGAGAAGCCGGAGTTCTGTTTTGAGGATGTTGTTGTTCTACCCCCTTTATCAAGAATACAACCTGGCAGACTAGGAAAGAATAGAATTCTATCTAGAGGTGAAAAAATTAGAAAGCTAAGGTATAGTAGATGTGGTCAAACATGCAGCCATAATAAGAAGATATGTAAGGATGCTTTGTAAAGATATATTTTTTTGAATTACTAAATTTTAATTTTGATAGTTTGATTCAAATGAAGCCTTTTATTTATACATTTTATATTGGCTTAAAAAAAGCATTAGTATTTGTTCATTTAGTGCTTTGCTTTTTAATTTTCGGTTATTGACAAACATTTTTTGAATTTTTCGTTCAATATAGTGACAGACATTTCTCTATTGGTTATGGTTTGTGTGGATGATGTAGTAACAGAGGCGATTCTTTGTTTTTGATTTTTTATGTTCAAGTTACTTTTATATAAATGTTTGTGTTTGATATTAGTTGTTTGAAAAATTGATATTTTTGTAAATATAAGTTTGTTAAGTAAATTTCTCTATTTATATCCATGTTTTATGTTACGGATGGAATTACAGTAATTTTTAATGTGGATGATTGTTCTGTATGGTGGTTACAGCTACATAAATTTCTCTGCTGACGGCTATATTTTATATTTGGTTGGTTAAGAGATTGAAACATTTTTTTGTTGGTGACAAATTGACAAAGAAATTTTGTGATAGCGAACATTTCATGTCCTGTTGTGTGAATGTGTGTTTTGCATCATTTTTATACCAAAATGAGAACACAAAATTTAAATAAAATAAAAAAACTTGATTATGTATTTACAAGAGTTTTACAACTGTGAAAATTAACATTATTGAAATCCTATTTCGAATCAAATTTTGTCTTTATTGACAATCTCTTTCTATCCATGAAATTTTTCCATCATAGGGGAAGGTGTGTATGAGTAACTTTCTCATATGCCTTATGTTGCTCACGTTGAAATTCGTTTGTGTAATACTTCTCTGAATCAGTTATTGCTTCATTACATAACATACTATAACCCTGCAATTTAACCTATAAATAAACATTAAAGTAGTAGTGTTAGTATTTGTTTTTTAGTTGTAATATTTATTTATAAAAATTTTATTGTTTCTGTGGTACTTACGTTCCACTTGGTTCTTGTGGAGCACCAACAATTGGAACTACTAGACCTATAGTCCATACCATATTTTCTTTATCTTGTGGTTCATTTTTTTTCTTTTTTGGTTGTATTTTTCTTTGTCAAGAAGTTGTCAACATAGGTTCTTTGCAAAAATTTAGATTATTTTAGTATTATTTTATTTGATGAAACATCATTTCAAATTTCTCTGTTTTATAAAAAAAAAATATGACAAACAAGTGTAATGGAATTCAATACGAGGTTTTTTACCATTTCTTCAGCATTTGCTTTATACATATCTTCAATCCCCTCTCTTGGATGAAGTGAGTTGTAGTGTCTCCACGTACCTTCTTCGAAATCCATCACAACAATTGTCCAATGATTGTAAGTGTTATTGTTGAGAGGGAACAAGTAATATTTGTAGCTGTTGAGAGTCTCAATTATTTTTTGTCAAACATATCTTCTCTCATTCCTAATGTATTTTTTTGATGAAATTCTATCTTTAAAGAATTTTGATAATGGTTAATTATACAATAATTTTGTATAGTGAAAAGGGAAAAAAATGTAGCAATTTGCTGATCTAGTTCTATTTTACTTACAAGGCAATAACTGGTGAAAATGTAACATTGTTTACTTGGATCTGCCTTCCCTTGTTATATTTTTTCCAACTGCTGTCTCATTAGTATTTTTGCATAGCTGTCAATGACCTACATTTACATGTTGTTAGTTTGTCATTGATGTGTTTTTCTTTGTTTTTATTAGAAAGTAAAATCACTAATTAATATAAGTTGTTTTTTTTACTTATAGTGCTTATTGTTGCTTGTTCTTTTACCAGTTTTAATATGTCTTCTAATGAGACATAATCCAAGCTCTTTTTAGACCACACAGTTGCTCTGTAATGTTTGTAGTTTTTTTAGTATTTGAAATCAAAGTAAACTACATATCACTATCTTTGTTTATAGTTGTCTAGTAGACACAGAATTTTCTATTATATAGACAGAGAATTTATGTTTTGTAGACATAAATATTGTTTATTTTAAATTATATTTAAGTAGTGTACTTACTGTAGTCCTTCCATCTTATATATTTGTTTTACCAATTCTAGGTCTTTACTTATGATGGTCTTCCCAATGAAACTTCTGTTGATGTAGAGTTTCTTCTTTTTGGGCTCTTTTGTTTACTCAGCTAGCTCATCAACACTAATTGCTTCTTGTTCCTTTCTTTCCTTTTATTCGTCTTTGTTTCATTTTTTTTCTCCTCATATTCAAAATCTTACATTTTATGTTGTTTTCTTATTTTTGTTCTGATTCTTTTTACCATAAACCTTGTTTTTGGTCTATCTGTAGTCTTGTCCTTTTTGTGTCTTCTTCTTATTGCCTTTTTTTGTTTGATGGAGAGTGTTTTTCTTCTTTCTTCTTCTCTATTTTTTCTGTGTCAGCTTTCCTTGATTTTTCCCTTTGCACAAGTAGGGATTTCTGTTGTTGAAGCTTTTTCACCAAGTTCTATAAACTTTCAATCTTTTTGTTCTTCTCTTGAATTTTTTTGTCAAAATTCTCTACTTGATTGTTTTGAATGTTGCGCACTTTTCGAAGTTGTTCTTATAGCAAAGCTATTGCATTGCTTTCATCTTTTTCTAAAACATGTTCTTCTATAATTTTTTGAATAGAGAGATCTTCTATTTTTTTTTTAAGTGTGTCCCTTTCTTGTTTTAGGAGTGTGAGTTCATCTTCTTTTTTATGAAGATTTTGAGTTACTTCATTGTTATGCTTTAGAAGTTGCTCAATGTGTTGTTTTTCTTATTTGTTGATCTTTCTCAACAGTTTGCATTCATTTTTCATGGCAATGATTCTCTGTTGAACAAAATGCACATTTGAAAAGTAACCTAAAGGCATTATTTCTCTATTCATGTTTTCTAGTGATGGTGGAGCTTGATTCACTTTAGGAAGAATGTTCTTTATGATTATCTTTGTGCTTTTCAGAGAGCTAGTTATTTTCTTCATCAATTGGCTCTTCTTCATCAACTTCCCTTTGTTTTTGTCTTGTATACTTGTTGGTTTTTAGGATTCTCTGTTATGTCTATATCTTGATGTCTTTGCTCTCGATCCCCTACTTCTTTTCCCTTGTCCTATGATATATGTGTTATTTCTTCCTTTTCCTCAATTTCTGTTGGATCTTTTCTTGGAAGTTTCAGCTTTTTCCACTTTCTTGTGTATGTTTCTTTGATCTGTTTGTCAATTTATTTCTCGTTCTATTCATCTTTCTCTTTGACAATTTCAGCTAGTTCCAAATTTTGTTTTTCTTAGTGCTACTATTGTTTGCTAACAAGTGCTTGTTTGAGTTGTTCTTGTATGTCCTGTGATTCAACATCTTTTGGTTCAATGAGATTGTCATTATTGTCATCATAATCAATGGCAGCATTATAATCATCAAGTTATTGTTCATCTTCAGCATCACTTATTCTTTGTGTTTCATCATTCTTCCTTTTTCTACTTTGTTTTTTATTTGTTTAAAAGAGATAGAGAGAGATTCTTAAGTGGTGATAGAATAAATTAACTTCAAGAGTGAAAATTCTTTGTACATTTTTTTTGTGACAGAGAATTTTTTCTGTATGATTTTATATTAGATAACTGCAATAAGGAAAGTTTTTATTTGTTGTTTTATACCTCTGAGGAATTTCTATGTAAGAGAATGTACTGATCTACATTTGTTTTTTCATTGTCGTCCTCATCTTCACTTTGCATTTCATCTTCATTATGTTCCTCTTCCTCTTCATTTCCATCTTCACCTTCATTTTCTTCATTTTTATCTTCAACTTCAACTTCATCTTCTTTATCATCTGCATCTTCTTCATCTTTTTGATCCTCAGCAATATTTTCAAATGTTCTCTATTCCTTCTTTGTCTGTTGTAGTTCTTCTTCTTTCACTTTCATTGTGAAAAAAAAAAATAAAACAAATAACATGAAGTGTTTTATTATTTTTTAGATTTCTAATTGGACAAAGAACTTCTCCATTTTAATACCTCATTTGCTATAAGGCTTTCAAAGTCCCTAATATTTAATATTTTTGTTAGCGCTCCTACGTCCTATTTGAGAAATCTTGGAAGCATTGTCTTTCCATATGGTTTTACAAGTGTTATGTGTTCACACAACCAATACTTGTGAAAGAGAAAGAAAAAAAAAGAGTTAGTATTTGAAATTCATGAATTTAAATTTAGAAACACAATGCAATGTAATTTGTAGGTTTAATTATATTTACTAGGAATGTAGTCACATATCTAGTGATTTTCTCTAGTGTGCTATGTAATTTTTCCAAAGAGATCCTGGGTAATTCTCGTATTGCTGCAGCCCATGAGTATTGGGAGATTGTTCAAAGGTTCTCAATGTATTTGAAAAAGCTCCACCCACTTGTTGTACTCGTTGTTGAGAAGAAAAATGTGAGGCACACATATAGGAAAATTAGCCTTGTAACTGTTAGGATGTATGCTCTCACATCCAAGACATTTTGTTATTATTTAATAAATTTGATTTATTATTATTGAGTTTCATATTATTATGCATCTGGATGTTGTTATTTTATACCAAGAGATAGTTAGTCCTTGAATTATTATTGAAAATAGTTCATGTATATAAATGATATTTATGTACAAGAGATATGAACTTATGATTGAGCAATTGTAGAATTGTTCACAGTTATTGATGAAACTAGACATCTTGTCTGTATGACTGTAATACACTTTACCTCTATATGATAGGGCGGTTTATCTCAACCACTAAAGTAGTAGACTCTGGGTTATTATATTGGTGTATTTGGAATACACTAAACTAGAACACTATAAGAAACACGTCATATAAAGTTGTCATCTTTAACGTGATTTTTATATTCACTATTTGCAATAAACTATTAATCCTAAAAGAATAGTGGACTCAAGTTTTTAATGGTGGTGACTTTGAGTTACCAATGAGTGAGGTGTTTTAGATCAATACCTCGGTATCTTGGGAAATCATTGTTTAGACTATGGGAACACATATTCTCAAGATGGAATCCACACTCTCTAAATTAGAGAGAAGGATATCAGTAACATATTAATTCAATTGATTAATCATTGAAATCCGAACCCAATCTTTTCAATAAATTGTTTATTGAGATGTTGACCATTTTATAGTGATTAATAATTTGTGAATTAAGTTGTAAAAATAATTAGGAATTGGTTTGACAGTGTATAAGCCCAAATCTTAATTATTGATATCCAGATAGAGGGACTTACTGTATATGTTTAGTGATTATGAATTTTTCTCTATTTCACCAAATTAGAGTGTAATTCTAATTATTTAGTGTAATTAATTAGAATTAATTAGTCATTAATTAATTAAGAGTTAATTAGAAATTAATTGACTAATTGGAGCTAATTTAGTGAGACCCTAAATCCCTCATTTTGCCCTAATTTTGCAAACCCTATAAATATGTGATTTAAAGGGGATAGCCGCACAACAACAAAAGATTATTTTCTTGCGAAAGAGAAAAAGAGGAGTCCACTATCCTCTCTGGTGTACGACTTGTATAGAGAAAAAAAAAAAAAGGAGAAGACCTAGAGAAGTAAGAGAATGAAGATTGCATCAATCTTTTCAAGAAGGCTTCTTCAACAATCAAGATTATCAAGAACAAGGAAGATTGTATCAATCTCTTCAAGAAAGTTTCTTCAAAAATCAATATTATTAAGAACAAGGTAACTTCTATTCCTCTTTTCAATATTGTATGATTCATGTAAAGAAAATAGATCCAAATAGATTTTTGAAATCGCTTCCACTGTGGTTACGAACCCAATAATTGGTATCAGAGAAACTTTACATGAATCCATCAATTGTGAAAGTTATATTTACTTTGTTCTAGGCCTATTCATGGATCCCAATAAAAATAAAGGATTGTTTTGGGTATATTAGACTGTGATTTTGAGATATAATCTGTTGATACAAATATTTAATCCTCATTTGATACCCATAGGGATGGATTAATTAATTAATTTTATTTTTTATATATCGATCTTTTTATGTTATGGGTATATGATACCCATTGATAGACAATCTTGATAGTAATATAGATTATTATTTTAATTGGATATTAGATACCCAAATTAATTAAATTATTTAGGTATATGATACCTAATGGCTCAAGTTTATTTTTTATATATCTATCTTTTTATATTATGGTATATGATACCATGGATAGACAATCTTAACAGTAATATAGATTATTATTTTAATTAGATATTAGATACTAAAAATTAATTAAATTGTTTAGATATATGATACCTAAGGGGCTCAAATTTTATTTTCTATATCTATCCTTTTATATTATGGGTATATGGAACCCATGGGTATTTGATACCCAAATATGTTGGATTTAAAATTATATAAAATATAGGCTAATTGAGACTTGACCTATAGGAGTTCGTAGATACAAGTATTAAATCTTAGTATACTCTTAGATATCCATGGATGATATATATGATAACTCAGATGTTCAAATGTTTTAATATTTTATTTCTCATATTTGAATGGTTCATATATATGAATGGATGTATCCTATCTCTCATGGTTGGCCATTAAGAATTATGTAATAAATTTGGATTTGAGACAATTGTACAGGGCAATAGACTTGAAGTTTTTTCTCACTAAAAGACAAGTTCCATTGGCTTTCCTAGCCTATTTATTTTTAGTTTCTTCTAGATTTGATGTAAACTCACACATATGAGTATAGGTTCTTCATGTAAATAAATAATTGTTTTTATTTTATTTTAAGAATGAAGAATATACTATAAAGTGGATGACATCAAGAAGATCAAGAAAGGCTCAAGTTTGCTACCAATTTTAGTTACCTTATAGGTTTGACCATGAGAGATATGGGATTGTATTTGTTATTATTTTTAGATGCATGTGTTCTCTTTATGGTTGAAATAATAATGCATAATATTTTATTTTTGCTAATAAATATCATTAGTGATCCATGAATAGGTAGATCTCATGTGTTAATAATATCCATTTTATTTTTATTTAAAAGAAAGCATATTTGTATTATTATTAATACGTGAGATATTTGTTTATACATGAGATGCATAATGAGATTATTACTTATACATGAGATGTGTAATGTCATTATTATTAATAATAAAATATTTAATTATACATGATATGTATAATAAGATCATCAATTTATAAAATCGAGTGGGAGAGAGATCATTTATGAAAGGTCCAATGATCTTTCATCATCGGTATATAGTAAGATAAAAGTAGGCACCTTGTGTTATGTAACACCCCGACCTTGCTTAATTAATAATTAGTTTGCTAATTATTAATTAGAACTGACATAAAGAATAATTAAGACAGTTAATCGAGAACCTCTCGACGGTCACGAGAGACCAATAAAATAATTAAACACATCAAGAGAGGTGGGTGTGATACCCGAACCTAATTACCAATTAATTAGGTGAAATGATGTCACTTTTACACTGTGAAAACTCAAATTAGAGAACTATGACGGCCACAAATTAATAATAACTGAGACGAGGCCCTTTGACATTAAAGCTAACTGAAATACGAAACCCTCAGAAGAAACTGCTTCGTAAAAAGAGCACTGGAAAAGAAAATATAACAGAAATAGCCAAAACGGAATTCTGCGCCAACCAAACAAGGCATAAGCCCAAATGAGGGAAAAATGCTCAAAAATGAGGCCAAGGGGATTTGAACCCTTGACCAAGTAGGGCAAGATTTTAGGCATCCAAAAATAAACCAAATGGGCTGCCAACAACTTTATGCCTAAATATACAGCAGAATTGTATATAAGCTTAAGTCAACCAAGGCCACCTCCCAAATGGGCAATAAGATTTCATAAAGCCAATAAAAAAAATATAAAATGTTTATATGATTATATATACATATATATATATATATCTGAATTTCTGAATGCTTATATGAGGTGGCAGCCCCTCATTGGACCACCACCCCCACCAATAGGGATTCATGCAACAAACTAAAATTATAAAAATATATATATATATATATACATGTGTATATGTTTACCTATATATATATATACTTTGTATGTTGCGTGGGGCTAGGAGAAATCAGAAACTGCATGTGTATTCTGCAATCAGACTATGTGAGTGACTTTGTGTGTGAGTGTGGGTGACTGCTAGAGGGAGAGTAGAGAGAGAAACATTGTGTGAGATTGTGTGTGCATGCATGTGCGCATGGCCCACTTGAAGGTGCACAAGAATAGGAGGATGGCTGCATTTGGAAAGGCCCAAAAGATCATAACTGAGCCACGGATAGGAACTGCCATCACAAGGTAATCACTAAATGTTTATTTTCTCTCTCTAAAAACGTTTAGTTTACTTACTGTTTTTAGACTCAAGTAAGCTTGAAACTTGCATGCATGACATTTAGAGTGTGTGATCTTGATTCAAGGCCTGAAATGAGACCCTTGAAACAGCCCTAGAACACCAAACCGTGCCCAAACCGCCATTGATGACCTATATTAGAGTAGGTCTGATTCAACCCTAGCCAAATCGATTTTGGCTTGCCTAGACCTGACCTAGATGAGGTACGGATTTCACTGCAACAAGAAACAAACCAAATGGCTTAAAAATGAACCTTAAAACCTGAGTTGCAAGTTCGGGTTTTGAAACCCAACCCCACAAATCTTGCTCTAAACCTGATTTTGGTAATGGGGACATGAACCCCATGATGTATGGGTCACAACTAAGGAAACCTCACAAGATTTGGGGCAAAAACGAGGATTTACAGACCAGTTGCAGGTTTGAATATCAAACCTTGGACCAAATGTTTGAGCTCAATCCAATGCTCCAAACAAATGCCAAAACGATCCTTAGGCTCCTAGAAATGATTTGGTAAGGAAAGCAGAGGAAATCAGTCTTTGAAAACCCACGAAATTGAAAAACTTTGATGGCTGCAACTAGGGCAACAATAGCCCAACGTTGGGGAAGAAGGTGAACAGTGGCCGGATCGGGTATGGGTCGATTTCGGGTTCGGGTCGGGATCCGACCCATTGCACATATGGGCTTAAGTAAGACAACGTTGTATGGTGTGTTATTCTTTTAAATTTAAAATTCAGGGCTGACGTCATCCTGATGTCAGCATTACATCTTGAACCGGCCAAACCGGTTAGTCTAGTGAAACCCTAGACCGGTTCACTTCAAAATAGAATAAACCCTCCGGTTTATTTTAAATGTTCTTGAAAATTACATTTTTGACCCCTGGAAATTCTGGAATTTATACTTTGACCCCAGCTGTTTTGAATATTTGTATTCTGACCCAGTTTCTGAAAAAATTATGCATATGGGCCCCCTGGAAAATAAATAAATAATAAAATAATTATTTTATTAATTGGGTAAAATTACTATTTTACCCTTGGACACTAAATGACTCAAACGAAGCCCAAATTAAATAAATAAATAGTGTATTTTTACTATCTCGGGCATTCCAGACTCAATGGTGGAGTCCGATTTGAGAAATTAAGTCCCGAAAAATAAAGACACGCAAATGGTAAATGACTGTACTGCCCTTGATGATACCTAGGGCCAAATAAAACTAAAAGATAGTCCATTTTGATTATGTTGGGCATTCTGGACTCAACGGTGAAGTCCGATTTGTGAAACCGAGTTCTAAAAAATACAGACATGTAAATAGTAAATGATTGAATTGCCCCTAATGATACCTAGGGCAGATTAAACATAAAAGATAGTCCAATTTAACTATGTCGGACACTCTGGACCTAATGGTGAGGTCCATTTTATGAAATGAGGTCCTAAAAAATTAGCTACATAACATGTGAAATTACCAAAATGCCCTTAATGCCATACTAAGCCTAAATGAAGTCCGATTGGGACGAAATTAATACCGATAGAAGCCCAAATACTTGTGCAACTGTATACATGATTAAATGACAAATCAGGGTCAAAATCTTATAAAACATAAAATTACCAAAATGCCCCTGATGCTATACGAAGTCCAAATGAAGTCCAAATGGGATTAAATTGATACCAATAGAGGCCCAAACACTCGTGAAACTGTACACATGATTAAATGACGAATCAGGGTTAGAATTTCACAAAACGTAAAATGACCAAAATGCCCTTAAGCATGGTAAGTGCAAGTAGAGGCCGAATAAAGGCCGATCTAATCTAATAAATTGTCATAAGCCCAATTATGGAAATTGAGAGGCTAACTACAACTCCGGAACAGTCAACGTATAAAATGAGAAATGACCGATGTGTCCCGATGATCAAAAGCAGATATAAAATGAAGTCCAAAAGACTTAAGAATTTATATATGAGATATATGGAACATTCTGAGGACCATGACAGGGTCCGGGACAAGAATGGTAAAATTATCATTTTGCCCCTAAGGTTAAATAAGTACTTAACTAATAACGATTTGAGTCCAAAAGACTTAGAACTCTATACTTAAGATATGGGGACTATTCTGAGGACCACGATAGGGTCCGAGACAAGAATGGTAAAATTACCATTTTGCCCCTAAGATTAAATAAGTACTTAACTGATAAAAATTTGAGTCCAAAAGACTTAGAACTTTATATTTAAGATATGTGGGCTATTCTAAGGACCACGACAGGGTCCGGGACAAGAATGATAAAATTACTATTTTGCCCCTAAGGTTAAGTAAGTACTTAACTGATAACGATTGAAGTCTAAATGTGTCAGATCCCGCACCCCACCCTACGCAGATGCTAAAGATGTGATGCCAGTTAGCCGCCTTGTCGGTCTCTCTACCGACAATGCGACCAACCAAAGGCAATCTTCTGAACCGTACAATGAATTGCAGTCCAAATGTAGGGTCAGAACAGCAGAATTTAAAACATTTTTATCTCAGGAATGCAACTCAACTATATACCACATAAGTGTATACCACAGAGCAAGTCTATAACCAAACAGCTAATAACTCTAACCATAGAGCACATTTAATATCTCCAGAGTACCATTACCATGAGCCATGTCCAAATATATCTAATGCATATCAATAAAGTCAATCATAACATGTCACTCACCTGAATAGCCAGAATAAATCCATTAGAACCCAAGTCTCCATAAATCCATGCCATCAGATCCGTACTTGAAATGCCTCACAGCCTACTAGTATCATCTCCTTATACCTTTTAGTCCAATAGAGTTATATCCTAAAAAATGTTAAATAAATGGAATGAGCTTAAACAAGCTCAGTGAGTAACATAGGTTCCTGCCATGGGTTTCAAAACCAGTTCATATATATATATGCATGCTCAAATGCAGCTCAGATAGAACAATGCAGCTCAAGTAGAACAGATACAGCTCAAAAAGATCAGAATAGAACAGAACAGGTCAAACAGATCAGAACAACATAGAACAGAATGGATCAGAACAGAACAGACCAATCAATCAAAGGCATATCAACAAATGTGCCTGAACCTTCCCCAGCTGCCCATAAGCGGACGACTCGTGAGGCCTCTACCCTCTGGGGTCAGATCAGAGTGGAATAGATAGGATTAAGCAGGACAGAAACAGAACAAAATGCCAATCATACAGATAAGTCTTTCCCAGCTGCTCATAAGCGAACGACTCGTGGGGCCTCTACCCTCTGGGTCAGACTTTGGCGTAAAACCGCTCAATCCCATGGTGGGCCTAGAATAGACTCAACACATCAAATAAAAATCAGATAGACTCCAAATGGTGTGTAGTAGAACAAGACAAATTCGAACAAGATCAGAACAAGAGATATCGGAAGCAGGACAATGTATGATCATGCCACATGTAATGCAAAGAATATGCATGAAACAATGCACTAAAACAGTACAGTATATATAAAAGATCAGTATATAAACAATGCAGTATAAAAATCTAAACTGTATAGTGCTTATACACCAAGTCAGGAGTCCGAGTTACTCACCTGAATATACGCTTATCTCCATTCACAGATATCCTCCAGATGCATCGTTAGCCACGTTCATGCATATCTTGGGCATTATCCTTTTGATGGTCATCATAATTGATTCAACATCCAGAAGATCATGCTCCTCAAATGTGAACATATCCAACCTTTGAAGAATTGCAATCAAGCGTGAACCAAATTGTTGTGCATCTAGAGTTTGAGGTTGATCTTCAGTCCACGGTTCAACAGTTAAAGAAAACACATCAACAGGTTGATCGAGTCGGCCAGCCATTTTAAATCCAGTTGCATCAATTTCTTCAACTTTTTCCTCCAAGCAAATGATAATCCTGACAAATTCTGTCCCTTTATCCTCCCATCCATCAGATATTGAAGAACTTTCCTTTCCTCTCATCAGATTACTATGCAGAGTCTTCCCAATCAGTAGCTCCAATTTCTACAAGCAAGGTTAAAACCCATAGCCTCCAACAATTACACCACTGTTGTTCTAAATTACAACTGATCAAATAGCTGTACTTGGAGCATCAGACAAGTAACCACAATAAACTAAATGGCAAAAGAAACTCCAAAAGCCAAACGTGAAACACTCTAGTTCACTGCACTTCCAACACGCTGCTGCTTTATTTTCCTGCGCTGTAGCTGCTACTCTGTGCAATTCCCTCCATCAATACTAGCTGTTAAATGCTAGATACTGGGCCATAATCATAAAACAACATATCTCTCAAACCTCTGCCCTACTCCAACGCTAGCGTCCAAAAGCTAGTTCTTGCGCCCCAATCCGGCTTATAGTTATGACAGTTCATTGGCGTACAATTCTCAAATCACCTAACTTAACCAGCTATCAATATAACGTCCCCTTCTATTTCAGTATCACCAGTATCAGAATACTCCAAGAGACCTAACACCCAAAACTGACTGAAGCAACCAACGTGATTCACCTCTTAAACTATTTTTCCTTTTCAAGATAACAAAGTAGCAAGCTGACTCAAATCAAGAAGGTAGTCACGGAACTAATGGCTTCTCTGTACATAAACTACAGCCGCGAGGAACAAAGTCGCGCCCCCACAAACATTTCAAGTGCACTCAGTCTGCCTCTGCTTCGGCTGTCCAATATAACCATCTGAAGTAACTGAATTCTCGACAATTGCTGCCATTAATGTCTAGTTGTATCAATCTCTGAACAACCGTAATGGTACGCATCCACTCTCCAACGCAAGAATCTCACTATCAATTCTTCCTCTACCCCGTTGCTGCTGTCAATCTACTTCAAACCCGAATAGTCGGCCTCAATGCTCATAACAGCCGCACAGCCACACACACAGTTCCAACCACAAAACCGTAACAGCCACACAGTTGCAGGTATCACACTAGCCCCTGCACCAGGCCAATTCTATTTACCCATCAATTCCAGCGTGCTGCATCATCTACACAGATACACACACAAATAAATACATACACATACATACCACCTGCTGGTTCTGCTCCATGGCCGGATAGCAGTTCTGCCGCTACACTCGCCCCTCCTATCGCAATTCTAGTAGCAACCTCTGCTCTCAATTGAAATGGCAGAAACAGGGGAACTCCACGAAAGCGCAACATCCACACCTGAACAAGAAACCCAAAAACCATTCACTATTTTTCCCAATTTAAACAAATTGCCAAAATCCAATCTCTCATAAATTAATCCTCAAATTCCAAAGAGAGAGCCTGATCAAACTCACGAGTTGGGCTTCCGTAACGCAAAACACAGTTGCTTGGTCTTCCGTTTGTGGTTGCTCTCTTTCTCTCCGTTCTTATTCTTCTCTGGGCTTCTCGATCCTTCCCTCATTTCTCTCAGTTTCCTCTTTTCAATTCACACTAGAAGCTTCTGGGTTTCTCCACAATTTTCCACAAAAGACTAAATAGATACACATACATCTCACGTGCTTCCAGAATTTCCTTAATCCTATTTCACTGACTAAGGGTGCTTTCCTATGAAGCTTCCTGCCTTCTCTCTCTCTCTATATATATATATATATATCATATATATTTATATATCTTATGTATACACACATATATATAATATGTGTAATTATTTAATGATATATATATATATATATAATATATCTTTATTATTTATACAGTGACCGTATTAATATTTTATTACATAAAATATTAACTTATAACCGAGACTCGGTATCATAATAATTTATTTTATCAATTTTGAGTGCCAGTTCGTATTTTATTTTCATTTTATTTTTTATAATTAATTTTTCGCATCCTGTTTATTAATCTCGGCACTCGGTTGACCGAGTCGCCTATTTCCCAAGCATATATCATTTTTATATCTGAAGGCCTTAAATCCCGTTACGGCTTACTGTATTTTGGATATTTCAAATTATTAATGTCACATAACTTATTTTCATCAGGTCAGAATATAGTTTGGGTCATGTCAGAATTCTGGGATATTACAAAATGACTTAGATTATAATCCCGATAACGACTAGGCCTAATTAAATAATAAAATAGCCTTGGATGAAACCCAATGAAAGGGCAATAGGCTACTAGGCTATCTCAGGTAACCCGATAGACGCCTAAGATGATGAATAAGACATGAACGGATGAATTCTGATTTATCTATAATTGATGATGATTATTCAGGATATGAATGGAGGTGCCTAACATAATTGGAGGTTATCATATTATCAGAACAAGGAGATAAGCGAACAGTTTGTGAGTAACTTGGAACTTCTGACTTGGTGTATAAGTTACATTGTCTAGATACTGTATTTTGATACACTGTACCATTTTATATGCTATACTGTTTAAATGCGTATACTTAAATGCATACCCTTTTGTACTGCATTACACATGGCATGTTTTTGTTCTGTGATTGATATACTGGCATCCTGTATTGTTCTATCTGTTCTAATCTGTTGTTCCATTTAGTTCAGTCCTATTTTATTCTACTCAACTGCATTAAGTGAATTTATAAAACTGCCTCCATGTGCCTTGTAAACAAGAACTGGTTTTTGAAACCCATGACAGGGAACCTGTGTTACTTATTGGGCTTATTTAAGCTCACCCCATTATCCTAACATTTTTTAGAATTTATCTCCATTGGATTAGAAGGCACTATGATATGACATGAATAGACCGAGTGGCATTCCAAGTAAAGGATCTGATGGCACTGATTTGTGGAGACTTGGATTCTTGTGGATTGAATCTGGTTATTCAGGAAAGTGACATGATTCGATTGACTTCATTGATATGCATTAGATGTATTAGGACATGGCTTATGGTAATGGTACTCTAAAGATTATTTGGTGACTGAGGATAGACATGCTTTGATGTCTAGATTAGATATGCTCAGTGTTATATGTCTGATTATAGATGTGCTCTGTGGTTAGAGTTATTAGCTATCGTGTTTTAGACTTGCTCTATGGTACATACCTCTATGGTCTTTATAAACGAGTTGCATTCCCGAGATGAAAAAGGTTTTAAATTCCGCTGCTCTGACCCTACGTTTGGAATGTAATTGATCGATAAGTTCAGAAGTTTGCCTTTGGTTGGTCGCATTGTCGATCGACAAACCGGCTAACTGGCATCACGTCCTCGACATCCGCGTAGGGTGGGGTTCGGGATGTGACATGTTATCTTTGAGTAGCCTCTATATGGAGGATGCTTATTTTTGTTGGCTACAAGTATGGACCTCTTAGGATAGAATTGGAAGAGACGGTGTATGAATGATCTCCCCACGGAGACACTACTTACAACAGTTGTCTTTTTATTCAAGATGATGGTATATACTTGATCAAAAGGGAATGGTATTCTCTCCATGGAATTTGTTATTTTCTTTTCAAGATTAAAGGATATTGGAAGTTATGATTTTATTTGACATGAGATGCTTAGGTAATAAAATCATATAGGATTTGATGGTCATCCTAATCATGTAAATTGCATTGTCATCCCTATAAAGCATGTTATTTATAGGGTTAGGTTCCAATGCATTCATTAATAGTGGCTTAAGGATACCACTATATGTTTATGAAAGAAAAAGTTATTTAGTGTTTATTATTTTCATCTATGTTAATGTATACTTATATTTCATTCTCAGATGTCTTCATTTAATCCACTTGCTATCATCCTAAAAGAAAATAAGTTGACTGAGTCTAATTATGTGGATTGGAAACGAAACTTGGATGTAACGACATCTGTAACGACTTGACCCCACATGGCACAATATTGTCCACTTTGGGCTGAGGCCCGCATGGATTTGTTCTTGGGTTTTACCCCAAAATGTGTCGTGAAGTATCAGAGTGCCAGCCGAAGCCTGGACCCGTTCCTTCTACAATATTGTCCTCTTTGGGCTGGACGAGGTGTCTTGTTCCTCCATCCACCCTCAAGGCTTTGCTTCCCACAAGAACTCGTCGTACCATAGAGGCCCAACATCCTTAATTATGAATATTTTTACCCTTCCTTCCCCAAGCGATGTGGGATGGGAAACATCTTCATACACCCCCCACGCAGGCTCGACATCCTCGTCGAAGGGTCCTAGTCAGGTATCACTGAAGGCATACTTTCCGACTAGGTCAAGCTTCGATACCATCTATAACGACCCGACCCCACATGGCACAATATTGTCCGCTTTGGGCCTTCAGCCCACACGGCTTTGTTCCTCCCCCTCATAAGGGAAAATGCGTTGTACCATAGAGGCCCAGCATCCTTACTTACCCGACCCCACATGGCACAATATTGTCCGCTTTGGGTCGAGACCCGCATGGATTTGTTCTTGGGTTTTACCCCAAAATGTGTCGTGAAGTATCAAAGTGCCAATCGAAGCCTGGGCCCGTTCCTCCCATAATATTATCCTCTTTGGGCTGGACGAGGTGTCTTGTTCCTCCATCTACCCTCAAGGCTTTGTTTCCCATAAGAACGCATCGTGAAGTATCAGAGTGCCAGCCGAAGCCTAGGCCCGTTCCTCCCACAATATTGTCCTCTTTAGGCTGGACGAGGTGTCTTGTTTCCTCCATCCACCCTCAAAACTTTGTTTCCCATAGGAACATGTCGTAAAGTATTAGAGCGCACCTCAGCCGAAAGTGTGCCTGAGGGGGCCCCTCGATGAGGACGTTGATCCTGCGTGGGGGTAGATGGAGGAACAAGACACCTCGTCTCACATCGCTTAGGAAAGGGAAAGTGTGGGTATTCATAAGTGCGAAAAGACCCCCATAAGGTAAGAGGCCTTCTTGAGGAGAAACAAAACCTTGAGGGTGGATGGAGGAACAAGACACCTCGTCCAGCCCAACGAGGACAATATCTTGTGGGAGACGGGCCCAAGTTCCGCTGGCCACTCTAATACCCAAAAAGGCCTTTTGGGCAAAATCCTAAAAACAAAACCGTGAGGGGTAAGGGCTCTAAAGCGGACAATATCTTGCCATACGGGTCAAGTCATTACAAGTGGTATTAGAGCCTGCGTGGGGGGTGGATGGAGAAACAAGACACCTTCTCCCACATCGCTTGGGGAAGGGAAAAGCAGGGGTACTCATAAGTGCGAAAGGACCTCCATATGGTAAGAGGCCTTCCTGAGGGAAACAAAACCTTGAGGGTGGATGGAGGAACAAGACACCTCGTCCAGCCCAAAAAGGACAATATCTTGTAGGAGATGAGCCCAGGTTTTGCTGGCCACTCTAATACCAAAAGAGGCCTTTTTGAGGGAAACAAAACCTTGAGGGTGGATAGAGGAACAAAACACCTTGTCCAGCTCAAAGAGGACAATATCTTATGGGAGACGGGCCCAGGTTCCACTGGCCACTCTGATACCTAAAGAGGCCTTTTGAGCGAAAGCCTAAGAACAAAACCGTGAGGGTATGGGCCCCAAAGCGGACAATATCTTGCCATGCGGGTCAGGTTGTTACAAGTGGTATTAGAGCGCACCCCAGCCAGAAGTGTGCTTGAGGGCGCCCCTCGACAAAGACGTCGATCCTGTGTGGGGGGTGGATGAAGGAACAAGACACCTTGTCCCACATCGCCTAGGGAAGGGAAAATGGGGATATTCATAAGTGCGGAAGGACCCCTATATGGTAAGAGGCCTTCCTGAGGGAAACAAAACCTTGAGGGTGGATGGAGGAACAAGACACCTCATCCAGCCCAAAGAGGACAATATCTTGTGGGAAACGAGCCCAGGTTCCGCTAGCCACTCTAATACCCAAAAAAGCCTTCCTAAGGGAAACAAAACCTTGAGGGTGGATGGAAGAACAAGACACCTCGTCCAGCCCAAAGAGGACAATATCTTGTGGGAGACGGGCCCAAGTTCCGCTGGCCACTCTGATACCCAAAGAGGCCTTTTGGGCGAAAGCCCAAAAACAAAACCGTGAAGGGTATGGACCCCAAAGCGGACAATATCTTGCCATGCGGGTCAGGTCGTTACATTGGATATTGTATTTACTACTAAGGGGTACAAATATGTACTCACTACAGATAGCCAAGACAGGTGCTAATGCACCCAAAGAGGATCTTGAACACTATGTTAGGTGGGTCAAGGCTAATAAGATGGCACGTTGCTATATTTTGGCTTCGATGTCAAATATATTACAATATCAGCATCAAAATTTTAAGAATGCTAAGGATAGGATTCTTAACCTCAAGGAGATGTTTGGGGATCTGGGGCGTCCTACTAGATAGACTACCATGAAAGCTCTCATGAACACTAAGATGGTAGAGGGAACTCCAGTAAGAGAACATGTTTTAAAAATGATAAATTTTTTAAATGTACTAGATGTTCTAAGAGTTCCTTTCTTTCTGGGAATAAGAGGAATACATACCGTAAGTATATAAATAAAATGAATTTGACTTTAGTTGACCTTCTTAGCTCTTTACAAGCAATAAAAGGTATTATCATAAGCCATCCTAGTGCGCATGTGGCTGAGGGCTCTTCTTCTAAGCCTAATCTTAAAGGAAAGGGCAAGGGAAATAAGAAAAAGAATCCCAAAAACTCCAAAAGAAATGTAGGTCCTAAAGGGGGTATAAGCAAAGAAAAAATAGGCGAATTCTAACCCCCAAAGGAAAATATTTCCATTATGGGGTCATAGGGAACTGGAGGAGAGGAACTGTCCAGATTATCTAGACAAGAAGAAGAACTCAAGTATAATCAAATCACTAGCCATTGAAGTAAGGTATATAGCAGGCACTTCAGATTCCTAGTGTATTGACTCTGGTGCAACTAAGAACATTTGTAATTCGTTGCAAGGGTTCGAAGAAATCAGGAGGCTAATTGATGGAGAGATTATCTTGCACTTGGGAACAAAAGCAAAAGTTTCTGCGGTGTCATTAAGAGTAGTTACTTTATGTTTTTCTTCAAATAAAACATTAGTTCTTTATGATTGTTTATATGTGCCTAGCATTAGAAGGAATTTGTTATCAGTTTCGAATTTAATAAAAAAGGTTATTCAATTTATTTTAATTCAAATGTTGTTATTAAACGTAATGGTTCCTTTATATGTTCTGGCACAATAGTTAATGGTCTTTATTTGATTACTCCTAAATTATATGAGATACATGACACCGAAAAAAATGATTTTTCAAAGAACTTGTCACTTAAAAGAAAATTTTATTCTACTAATTCAACTTATCTTTGAAATTTTAGGTTAGGTCATATTAATCTAGATAGGATTTATAGACTGGTAAGAAAGGGTACCTTATCTTCTTTGGTTATTGAACCATTACCAGTTTGTATATCTTGTTTGGAAGGAAAAATGACCAGGAGACCCTTTCAGCAAAAGGGAACAAAGCCAAAGAATTATTGGAGTTAGTTCATACTGATGTATATGGACCTCTGAATGTCAGGGCTAGAGGAAGATATGAGTATTTCATTACCTTTGTTGATGACTATTCAAGATATGGTTATGTCTATATGTTACACCAGAAGTCAGAAGCTTTTGAAAAGTTCAAAGAGTTTCGAGTAGAAGTAGAAAAACAATTAGACAAAAAATTAAATCACGTCAATTGTCTAATGACTTCAAGCAGTATTTGTTGGATAATGGGATTATATCCCAATTGTCTGCACCTGGCATGCCTCAGCAAAATGGTGTAGCTGAAAGAAGAAATAAAACCCTTTTAGATATGATAAGATCGATGATGAGTTATTCAGATTTACCTATATTCCTTTAAGGATATGCACTTGATACAACAGTATATATTCTAAACTCAGTTCCAACTAAGTTTGTCCCTAAGGCCCTACTGGAACTTTGGACTGAACGAAAGCCAAATCTGAATCATTATCGAATCGGGGGTGTCCAGCCTATGTGTTGAAAGGAAAGACTGGTAAATTGGAACCACGATCAGAATTGAGTTATTTCGTGGGCTATCCAAAGGGAACAAAAGGTTAGTTATTTTATAATAGTAGAGAGCAGAAAGTATTTGTCAGCATTAATGTTGTCTTTCTAGAGGATAATTATATTATAGGCCAACAGCCCAAGAGTAAGATCACATTGGAGGAGATATTAGATGTCTCTTCAGTTCCTCAAACAGATATTTTCGATATTGGATAAGATACTCCTCAAACCACTACTCCAACACCTTCTATTACACAAGAGCCACATCATAGTGGGAGAATTATTAGGCCTCCTAGTAGGTACGTGCTTTTAGGAGAGTCAATCTCTAATGAACATGTTTTAGATCCTAGTAACTACGATGAAGCCATCTTTGATAAGGATTTGGGACAATGGCAAAAAGCTATGAAAGTTGAGATGGAATATATATATATTCCAATTAGGTTTGGGAACTTGTGGAACCACCTACTAATATTAAGTCTATTGGTTGTAAGTGGGTCTTTAATAGAAAAAGAGGACCCAGTGGTTCAGTTGAGACTTATAAGGCTAGATTGGTGGCTAAAGGTTTTACTTAGAAAGAAGGGATCGACTATGAGGAAACTCTTTCACCAGTTGCTATGCTAAAGTTTATTTGGATTCTCTTGTCCATAGCAACTTATTTCGACTAAGAAATTTGGCAGATGGGCGTCAAGATGGCTTTTCTTAATGGTTATCTTGAGGAAGACCTCTATATGATGCAACTAGATAGTTTTGTGGCAAAGGGCCAAAAGCATATGGTATATAAGTTGTATAGATCTATTTATGGACTTAAGCAAGCTTCCCAAAGTTGGAACATTCAATATGATCAGGTACTCAAATTATTTGGTTTTAATCAAAATTTGGATGAACCTTGTGTGTATAAGAAGTGTGAAGGAAGCGTAGTGGTATTCCTAGTTATATATGTGGATGACATCCTACTCATTGGAATGATGTAGGAGTGCTCTCTACAGTTAAGGTTTGGTTAGCGAAATAGTTTGATATGAAGGACTTGGGAGAAGCTAGCTATATCCTCGGGATTAAGCTTATACGAGATCGAGACAATAGGATGTTAGGTTTATCTCAAGCTACATATATAGATAAGATTCTTGTCAGATTTGCAATGTATGACTCCAAGAAAAGCTTGTTGGCTTTCAGACATGGAGTATCTCTTTCCAAAAATTAGTGTCGTAAAACACATGAGGAAGCTAAACACATGAAGGCAGATCCTTATGCTTCGACTGCAGGAAGCTTTATGTGTGTTATGCTTTGCACTAGACCAGATATATGTTTTGTAGTAGGCATGGTTAGCAGATATCAATCAAATCCAAGACCAAACCATTAGACCACCGTTAAACAGATACTCAAGTACTTGAGAAGGACTAGAGACTATATGTTGATTTATGGAGGTGGTAAGTTTATTAAAGTTAGATACACAGATTCTAACTTTATGTCAGATCAAGACTCTAGAAAGTCAACGTCAGGATATGTGTTTACTCTTGGTGGTGGAGCCATTAGTTGGAAAAATGTTAAGCAACAGTGCATTGCTAACTCAACCACTAAAGCAGAGTATGTAGTTGCTTCAGAAGCAACTAAAGAAGCATTTTGGCTTAAGAAGTTCCTTCTAGAACTAGGAGTGGTGCCACAGGCACAGTCACCTATAGTTTTTTACTTTGATAATAGTGGGGATGTAGCTCAATGTAAGGAGCCAAGGAACCACAAGGGTGGAAAACATATTGAGCGCAAGTATCACCTCATTAGAGATATCGTTCAGCGAGGAGATGTTAATGTCACCAAGATTACATCTGCAGACAACCTAGCTAATCCTTTCACTAAGGCTCTACCTTCTAAATCATTTGAGCTTCGTATAGATAGGATGGTTGTCAAATGTAATGGGATATGGATGTGAATGCAAGTAGGAGTTTGTTAGGATGTATGTTCTCACATCCAAGACATCTTGTTATTATTTAATAAATTTGATTTATTATTATTGAGTTTCATATTATCATGCATATGGATGTTGTTATTTTATACCATGAGATAGTTAGTTCTTGAATTGTTATTGAAAATAGTTCATGTATATAAATGAGATTTATGTACAAGAGATATGAACTTATGATCAAGTAATTCTAGAGTTGTTCGCAGTCATTGATGAGACTGGGCATCTTATTTGTCCGACTATAATACACTTGATATCTCAACAACTAGAGTAGTAGACTCTAGGTTATTGTATTGGTGTATTTGGAATACACTGAATTGGATCACTATAAAAAACCCGTCATATAAAGCTGTCATCTTTGACGTGATTCTTATATTCATATTTGCAATAAACTCTTAATCCTGAGAGAATAGTGGACTCAAGTTCTTAATGGTGGTGACTTTGAGTTACCAATGAGTGAGGTCTTTTAGATCAATACCTCAGTATCTTGGAAAATTATTCTTTAGATTATGGGAACACATATTCTCAAGATGGAATCTACACTCTCCAAATTAGAGAGAAGGATATCACTAATGCATTAATTCAATTGATTAATCATTGAAATTAGGATCCGATCTTTTCAATAAATTTTTTATTAAGTTGTTGACCATTTTATAGTGAATAATAATTAGTGAATTAAGTTATAAAAATAATTAAGAATTGGTTTGACGGTGTATAAGCCAAAATCCTAATTATTAATATCCAGATAGAGGGGCCTACTGTATATGTTTAGTGATTATTGGTTTTTCTTTATTTCATCAAATTAGAGTGTAATTTTAATTATTTAGTAGAATTAATTAGTCATTAATTAATTAAGAGCTAATTAGAAATTAATTAACTAATTGTAGCTAATTTGGGAGGTCCCTATATCCCTCATTTTGCCCTAATTTTGCAAACCCTTATAAATATGTGATTTAAAGGGGATATTCGCACAACAACAAAAGATTATTTTATTGCGAGAGAGAAAAAGAGGAGCCCACTCTCCTCTCTGGTGTATGGCTTGCATAGAGGAAAAAGAGGAGAAGACCTAGAGGAGTAAAAGAAAGAAGATTGCATCAATCTCTTCAAGAATACTTTTTCAACAATTAAGATTATCAAGAACAAGGAAGATTGTATCAATTTCTTCAAGAAGGCTTCTTCAAAAATCAAAATTATTAAGAATAAGGTAATTCTAACCCTCTTTTTAAGATTGTATGATTCATGTAAAGAAAACGATCCAAATAGATTTTTGAAATCGCTTCTGCTATGGTTACGAACCCAACAGTCACATCATTAACATCTGTCTTTCTTTGCCCTTTTATTGCCTTAAATATTTCTTCTTTGATATGGGATGCTTTTAAGTTGGAATTTTCTTTCCATAATTGAGATTCATATGAAGTGCTCTTGATTTTATGCCGAATATTAACTTGATTTCTGAAGTTTCTAACTTGATGTTATGATCTCCCAATTGGAATCCCTAAGGTTTGGTTTGTAAGACTCTATAATTTGCAGCACAACAGTATCTGATTTGTTGATATTGTTCTTTTCCACTTTCCCCGACAATATCGCATCAAGCAATATCCAAAAGGAGTTTTCTTTAACCCCTTAATGTGTTTGTCATTGAGCTTTAGTGAGTTAAATAGCTTTACAATTGTTGCCATATTAGATCTATATTATGGTAGATAATTTATATCTTGTCTTCTTTTTTAAGTTTTTCTCCTTTTTTTTTTTTTGGATTCTAACTTGAATTGTTGTTGTCTTTGTTTTCTTTCTTGCCATCGCTACAGAAAGAGGATTTTGTATCAATTTAAGTAGTAGTTATTTTACTGACTGGGAAAATTCTCTATTTAGCATTATATAGTGTAAATTTATAGAGTCAGAGAATTTCATGTGAGTTTTCAAGTCAGAGAATTTCATGTTATATAAACCAATGAGTAAACAAAGAATTTTATGGGTATAGCATTATTATATCAGAACTATGGAGACAGAGAATCTCATGTTGTATAAACCAATGAGTTGACAGAGACTCTTATGTGTACAGCATTATATAATAGGATTGTGGAGATAGAAAATTTCATATTTGTTTTTATTTTAAAGAATAATTGTTGCATTACTTCTTAATGAGGCACATATCTGTATATGTATCTGTATCAAATACCAATCAAGCAGAGAATTTATATTCAAGCACACACACATGCATAGATACACACGAATATATATATATATATATATGTATATATATTCAAACATATAGTTTTTTATGTTTTGAGATAGGTTATTTTATATATGTTCTTAAAGCATATGATTCAGTGAATTTTGTATGAAGCAATGTGTTGTGCGTATGATAGAGAACTTTATAAAGTGGAAACAAGCGAATATGATTTAGTGAATTTGGTATAAAGTAATGTGTTGACAGGGAATTATTCTAGGGCCACATATCATGTATTATCATATTAGAATAAAATATGAATAATGAGTTTCGAAACATAAGAAGAAGAGAGAATTATTTGCAGGAAACCTTATATAGATTAGATTTGTATCTTACATTTTCTGCCCATATTTGTCAATTTCGTGATTTTGTTGGCTTCATTCACAAGTTTTGAAGTTTCGATTTGTTGTATTTGTTGTTGTAGTTGTTTATTAGAAAGAAGAGATCATTGTTTTTCGAAGAAATCACTTCGTTCACAACTTCTGAAGCTTCTTTCACTATATCATTCACATCTTATGAAGTTTTGATGTTAGGTTCTCGATTTTTTATAGCATTGATTGAATCGACTAATGAGAATGAGTCAGTTTTGAACAGGTTTGTTAAGGATCGTGGTTTTGAGGAGATTTGTGAAGGATAGTGGGTTTGAGAGTGAGTCGATTTTTTGAGCTCATGTGCAGGAGTGATTACTTTCGAAGCAAGTTAATATTTATAGAAGGGTATTTTGGTCATCTAAAAATGAAAGACTTTTTGGCTTAAGTAAAATTGGGCTGGATTTTATACTAATTATAGAGTTATGTAGGGACCTATTGATGCGCGGCCCTAGAAATTAATGCAAGTCCATCAATCATAAAAGATAATTTGATATGGCCTTATAAAGAAAAGGCTTGAATATTGAAGCCCATTTCATTTCCGCTAGGTAACGGAAGCCCGGTATAGCCTAATTGGTTTGGACTGTTGGGCTTCCTGCACCATAAAGTTGTTTGTCACCGAAATCCACGTGGTGGAATATAATTGGGTTGTTATTGTTATTGATAAGATTGAAAGAAAATTAAAAGAGTAATATTTAAATACTCATGTTTTATCACATGAGATGAAATTTATCATCATTGGCCAACTAACGAAGACCACCTCATGTGAGTACATGAGCAGAAATACATGGGCTCATTTCTGTAATTAAAATTCAGTTTTATGGATTTGTGAAGAACAGTGCCATATAAACCATTAAACGGTGTGGACTTTTAAGGGGAATGCACTGATATTGGAGTGATGGGCACAACCAACCTTCATTAGACAACATAGACTCAATATTACCTTCTGGGCTTATCAGACCATGGCCCACTTAATGAGCTAACAGACAAAGCCCCAATGTATTGGTTCCATTATTGGACTTCCTTTGGCTGACTGTTGTTATAGTAATTTTATTTATTTCTTTTTTTAAATAAATTACACTAATCTACTTTATTTTATTTAATAATTTTTTAGTTATTTTTTTTCAGTTGTTATAGTAATTTTATTTTTAGATAAATTACACTAATCTCTTTTATTTTATTTGATAATATTTCAGTTAATTTTTTTCGGTTGTTATAGTAATTTTTTTTTTTTGGATAAATTATACTAATCTTCTTTATTTTACTTGATAATTTTTCAGTCAATTTTTTTCTTCAAAATTATCCTTTTATTTATTTAATTTTGAATTTTTTCAATTTTGATTAATGTTTTTTAACTTTTTAAAAGATTTGTTTTTTTATTTTATTTAAAAGTAAATTTAAGGTAAATAACTTGTTTTTATTTTATATAAAAATAAATTTAAAGTTTTTATCAATATTTATTTAAAAAATAAAAAATGTGTATATAAAAAAAATTAAAATGTGTAGTTTTATTATTTTGAAGTCTAAATGAGGAGGTTATCTGTATATTGTCAAGTAAAATAAAAAGATCAATGTAATTTCAGAACACTAAAAAAATGAAAAATTACACTAAACTCTCCTGAAGTTTCTGACAATTACACTGACCTCTCTTACTTTATATGACAATATTAGACCCGGCAAAATGGGGGGGTTGGGTGGGTTGTAAATGGGTCAGGTCATAAATGGGTTGAACCTATATTTGAACCGAATTAATCGGATCGCATACGAGTCAGGTCATAAATGGGTCGGGTCAACCCGAATTTGACCCGCTACCCAACTTTTTTTAAAAATAAAACATTACTTAAGATTGTCACATCTCAATCAAGTAATATGACTAATAAAATTCATTATGTTTCTCTGTTAAAACTTTTGTAAATACACATTAAAAAAAATTTATTTCTCTATTAGTAAATTTAATCAAGCGAAATTTATGGCGACTGCTTTCATGCGTTCATTTTCTTTTATAGTATGAACTAAATTGTTAAACTCATACCAACTTAAATAATTGTTTTGATAAATAATATTATCTAGGGACTTAAATAAAATTTACAAGATGATATAAATCTATGTAATTATTTTTGAACATTTATAACTTGATTAGGATTACATGATTGGAGTCGCTACTAAGAAATAAGGTTTTGTGAGAGAAAAGAAAACTTTTATCATATAAAATTTTCAAAAACAATAATAATTTGTTGGTATGTTGATTATTGAACGAATATGTTAGATGGTTTCCCTTTAAGATGCATTGCTCCATTAATTCAAAAATTTTCATCAACTCATCAATTCAATTTTGTTGCTTGCTGTAGTTCAACTTAATCCAAAATGTAATGGATTAATCTCACAAGCCATTGATCAGGTCGCATAATTATGACCCCACTCAAATCTTTAAACCAACCTCAATAATGCAATGCTTCAATTAATGATTGAAATGTTGGATTAATTAGATGACAAGGGACAATTACGGTGCTTGAGAGTTTTTGGGAGTTTTTGGATTCTCTTGCAAAATGGCCTACTATTTCAAGATTCATATATAGCTACTCCAATAATTTTGAAAAATGCTTTGTACGTGTGTATATATATATATACTTATACATATATAATTTTTTAAATATTAATTTTGTTTTATAATTTATTGTATATGTTTTAGTATTTTGTTTTTTGTCAAATAGAGATATAAATATATATATATATATATTCTTATACTATTTTTGTTATTTTTCATTCTTAACCCGTCAAACACTCATATTCAACCCGTATTGACTCGTTAAATTGACGGGTTTCTTATTACCCAACCCGTTTATGACCCTCTAACTAAATGAGCCGGTTAGGACGGGTTGATTATGGATGGGTTAGGGCGGATTGACGGATTTGAATAACATTTGTCATCTCTAGACAATATAGAAATATCCTCTCCAGTCAATTTTTTTTTTCAAAATGATAAGATTGTCCCTATATTTATTTTTCATTTTTCAATTTTGACCAATTTTTTAAAACTTTTTTTATTATTTTATTTAAAAATAAATTTGAGCTAAATAACTTATTTTTATTTTATATAAAAATAAATTTAAGGTTTTCTCAATATTTATTTAGAAAATAAAAAAATAGTCAAAATTTTAAAAATTGTGAAAAAAAATTAAAGTAGTTTTTTATTTTGAAGAAAAAAATTAATTAGATCAGGTATCTGTATATTATCATGTAAAATAATAAAAGTTAGTACAATTTTATAAATCTCAGAAAATATTAATATAGTTGTCTAAAATTTTATGAATAATTATTGTAATAATTAGCATAATTATTAAAAATTTAAAAAAATAAGTATAATTTTATTTTATTTTTTTATAAGATAAAAAAATATTACTAAGATGAATTATAAAGATTAAATCTCTGTAATTTTATTAATTATTATAATACACACATTTAGATCAATAAAATTGCAAATAACTGAACTTATGAAAGCAACTTAAATTAAAATTACTATCACATGGGGTTTGTAATGCAACGCATCAAACGGTGTAGACTTCAAGGAGAATGTAGCGATCATGCCGAGGGGAATGATGGACACCACAACATCCCATCATCATTAAATTAAAAAAAAGTTAAAATGAAATTCTCAGATCAGGTCACGAAAGAGGAATTTTTGACCCAACTCGGGTACTTTAAAATTTATTGACCCGACCCAAGCACTTTTCAACTTAATTCCCGGACCCAAGTACTTTTCAAAAGCGTATAAATCTTATACGCTTTTGAGGTGTTGGGTGAAAAAGCGTATTAGTTTCCTACGTCTTTAAAAGGCGTATTAGATTAATACGCTTTTAAAAGGCGTAGGAAACTAATACGCCTTTGAAAGGCGTATCAATCTAATACGCCTTTTAAAGGCGTAGGAAACTAATACGCTTTTATGTCCATATACCTCTACAGACAGTCTTTCTCTTCTGTCTTTCTCTTCCGTTTTTTCTCATCTCTTGGGTACTTTTCTCTTCCGTTTCCTGATCTCTTGGTTAGATCAATAGAAGGAATAGTAGCTCAAGTGGATCTGGACTCTTCCTAGTCTGGTTGGCTTCAGTCCCTCCGGTGAGACTGAATTCTTCACTCTCATTCCATTCTGTTTGATAGTTTTTCATCTGAATCTGTCAGTTCATCTCACAAAGGCACAGGCCAGTTCGGGGTGGGGCATCAAAATTGCTGTTAGACTACTTTCATACTGAAATTACAGGTACATACATTGAACCTCTGTATTTCTATTAATTTTCAAATTGAATATTCACAGATCTATTTCTATTAACTTTCATACTTTAATTTAGTTGGATGGGATGTCTGCAAGATTGCCAAATAAATACGCATTTGAGCTTAACAAATAAATACAGACGTTGATTTTTTTTAAAAAAAAAAATTAATCCCAAACAACAGATTTTGAAAATCTAGGGATTTTAAATATTTGAGTTTTAAATTCCTTTATTTTGAATTTTGTTAAAAATGTCAAAAAATTACTTGTTAATTTAGTTGGATGGAGAACCTTTAGAAAAAAAAAAAGAAAATCTTGAATCAATAAATTTATTTAGCTTGTTAATTTAGCTGATTTTAAGGGCTGTTTTGTAAAGTTTTTGACTGCTTTATGGATGATTTTTTTGGGCTGGTTGCTGAAGTTTTAGGCTACTGTTTGAGTTGTTGTATGAGTGGTGTATTTTTTTTGTCAATTACTTACATATTTGTGGTTTGTATGTATTGCTGAAAATTTGAAATTTACTAAATTTTTTCATTCTAGATTGGAGGTTATAAATGGCAAGGAGACGCGCAACTGTATGTCTATTCTTGGGGGGCAGCACATTTTATGGGGAAGAAGGGTTTTCTTACGATGTGCGTACTCCGAGAACATGTGTAAGAGTGAATCATGACGTTACTTACAGTGAAATGGTAGATTGCGTCTGTAATGCATTGCAATTGGATCGAAATTCATGTCACTTGAAAATGACCTGCAGATTTTCATTAGTATTGGGACCACAAATAACAAAGTATATGCCATTGGAAATTGTTGACAATAACACTGTTGAAGCAATGGTTGGTGCTATATTTGAGAGTGAACAAATACGTAGTATTGACTTGTATGTGGAAATAGAGAATTGGAACCAAGGTTAGGAAACCAGTCAGGTGGCAGGACCATTCACTAGATTGCTAACACAAGACTATGGGAATGCATCACTAAATATACCGATGATAGAGGAGTTTCCGCCCCATCAGTCAAATATGTCAAACTCACCATATAATGATGGAACACAACAGTTGCATGCAATGCCGAATCGCGAAACTGTTGTTCAAGAAGTTGCTATGACGGATGATTCGTCCTGGGCTTATAGAGGGGTGGACGTAAACCTCAGTCCACACAACTCAGTCGAGGAGGCGGAGGAGGAGGAAGAAAGTATGATGGATGAGTTGGGTGAAGATGATGAGGAAGATAAAGAAGCCGTACTAGGGCAAGCTTATGATGGAATGCATGCAGAATCCCGAATGTATGAGCCTATGTCACCGTTTTTCAGTACTGTAGAGTTGCCTAATCATACCTTGGATAGTAGCTCTTCACTTCATGGCCATGTATGAGCCTATGTCACCGTTATTTGAGGCAATAGCAAACAATGAAGGGAATTTGTCTCTTACAAACCCTTCCTCGCACCATGGATCGTCCGGGTAAGTCTTATACGCCTTTGAAAATAATCAAAGACTTATATTAATCCTACTCTTAAGCCTAAACCACAAATAATGCTACAGAAGCATCCACAACTAATATAAAATAACAGGACTACTGACATTTTACCTTTCAACAACTAATCTAAAAACCTACTAATTTCGTAACAGGTATCTTGGTAACTCGAAACTACTAGGAGCAGACTATAGGGTTGAAATCCTACTGTTTCTAAAAGAGAGAATAACAAACAAACAGGCAATAACTGCAGCCTCCGCTTGGAATAAGTAAGTTTGGTCCCTTTGAAAGTTTGGAACATATGCTTCTAATTTAAAAGATTGGAAAAGTTGATATCAAGTTCCACTTCATTCATGGTTTGGTGAATGACAAGGAGATCCAACTTGAATTTTGTCCTTCTGAAAAATAAGTTTCAGATATTTTTACGAAGCCGCTCAAAACAAATTCTTTTTTGAAGTTAAAGAAATTGCTTGACATGGTGAAGCTTGGAGAGCTTGGTTTAACGGAGGCAATGTGAGCCAATTAAACCAAGTTAGTAGAGTTTTAGTAAGACTCTTAATTTTGAGTCCTAATAGTATTTGATATATTTTAAATAAACCTTATCTTAGATAAGAGTTGGTTAATTATTATTAGTGAGACTAGGAGTTTTTATCCTAGTGGGAGTAGTATTATTAGTTTGAATGTGATTAAAAATCTTAGTTGTGTTAGAATTAGAATTTATACAATCTATATATATGTAAGCACTGCGTGCTGCATATGTTAGGCGGCAAAAAAAAAATTACAGTGAGTTGTGTACCCAAAAAAGAAATGACCTGAGCTAGAGAAAAACTTTGTTTCAATTAAAATTTCTCTTATTTTGCATTTTTTGAAGCAACCTGATTTATTCTTATTGTTGTTCCCGTTTCATTCCTTGAGGTTTTAATATATACTTAATAAGTTTGTATTGGTTCACCAAACCACAAGAACGTAATCCACAGAAAAAGTTTGTGTTTGATTCGTATAGTTCCTTGTTTTATTTTATCTAACATTATTTTATTCTCCTCTTAAAGCTTATGATTCGTATAGTTCCTTGTTTTATTTTATTCTCCGCTTGGAATAAGTAATTTTGTTTTTCATTAATTCATTTTCAAATTTTTTTTCTTCTAATTTTGCAGTATTGTTGGAGCAATAATAATATCTGTGGGATTTTATGTTGTAATATGGGGAAAGGCAAAAGAAGATAAGAGAAGAGAAGTTGTAATATAGAGCACGAACACATTCTGCTGCTGACTTGATTCACCTAAAACTTTCTTGTTGGATAGAAGTTGAATACAGATCTCATACAAATCATCGAGATTGTCCAAACACTAGATTTGTGGGCTCAAACAAATCAATTCAGGTCATCAAAGTTGTTATGACAGAATAGTATGATGCAGCTGTTGTGATAACAACAAATACGAAATGGATATAAAAATAAATAAATAAAAAATCACATAAAAGACATAAGATATATATGATTCGACAAAATATTTACATTTACAGACAGAAATGATCAATTCATTATATAACGAGGAGATTACAATAACAAAATCCTCACAAACCTGAAATCTTTTTTTCATCTCTTGACCGCTCACAATAAGTTGGTTCTTTAGAAAAAAAATCCTAAAAATACAAGACTCTTATATATGCAAATTACAAAATAAGAAAAGAATGAGTAAGAAATACCCAACTAAAATAAGTAAAAAAAAATTATTTTTCGAATCGCATCGGATCATCAAAAATTGGGATAAATTCTTGACAACCACTCAAATTAGCATTGGCATAAAATCTAAATGGGAGTGTTGGGATCGATTGTTTGAATCTTATTGATGTTTTGAGAGAATAAAAAGAACACAATTATTTATGCTGCACAAATCAGAAGGAAGTTCCAACAGTTGACATAACTGAAGTGCAATAAAACCTTTCTTGCTTCTTTTTCAATGTTACTAATGATAGTATCGTAGTCTCTAATTACTGCAGAATTGAGGTGTTCCAGAATCTCTAAAAGAGTATTTAGCCATAATTATGAGGCTTATGAGCGGCTTGTTTTGATGTCTCGAATTTGAATGACACAATTTACATTTTAAAAGCCAAATATCAGGTTTATTTGTAGTGACAGACTATCAAGGCCCACCGATCATACTCTCCACCATCGTCCAATTCAATAAGTTAGCCTATGGACTCGTCACATTTGACTTTTTGGATTATGCTGGACCTGGGCATACATAAGCCTTGCATTTGAGTGAAGTTTTGAACTAACTCAATAAAACAGATTCATGACTAAATTTATCTACGTTTGAGGAGGAGGGGGGGGATGTTGTGTGGCATTGTTCAAGCCATTGTCACTATTATAGCTGACACGTTTGGCCCCTTTTATTTTTATGGATAGTTTTGTTGGAGCAATGATAATATCAAGTGGGTTTTAAGCTTTAATGTAGGGACAAGGCTACAAGAAAATAGACATGTTCTTGTGTTAATATAAACAACCAAATTAAAGCTATATATCCGTCACGAGATATATAAGAGAAGGAGGTGTCCTTGGACAACAAATATAGACTAAAATCATTTGTATATTTCACTCTAAATACATAAATGTAATAATCTAGCTAGCTACAGAATAAAATGAAAAAACAGTAATTAATAGACGAGAGGGGAAAAAGAATTAATCAGAACAATACCAAATGGGATATGAAATTAATGTGCATGGAATTTAGAAAAGAGACACAAGTGCAAACACTTTCAAACAAGCACAAATGCAAGAAAAGCAAAAGAAGCAACACAAACTCCCAAGCATAAAGCATAAGAAAAGATGCAGGCAAAAAAACAAAAAGGGCGGAACCTGATGTACGTACTTGATTATATTGTCAATTTAGTAGTAATCAACAAAGTATATGAATAGGTATTCAATATTTCAAAATGTTAAATTGATTGAATTGGCATCAATTACACCTAATAACAAATCCTATAATTTATTAAAAATGTATATATTCAATTGACTTACTACTTTTTTCTTTTTCTTTTTTTATATCAAATTAAAAATAAAAATCCTATCAAAACAAAAACAAAAATCCTATCAATCTATCATCGTCAAATCATTTTTTTTATGGCTCATTATATATATATATACAAAAAATTCTTTATCTGTCTCTTTCTCTCTCAAGATAACTATAAGAAATTCTTTATCAGTGAGTTAAATCATGGGCCATCCTGTGACATAATTTAAATAACTAGCACTGGTAATATCACAATTGATTGATTGTGTATACGTGTCTAATCATTCATCCTGAGCAAATTAAAGAAGGGAAAGATAATATATGCTTGTATATATTATTTCATCTTTTTTGTTAGCTATATATTACGTAATTAGAAAAGTAAAACGATTACCTGTCGACGGTGGCGAGCGACGGTTGCGGCGAGCGAGCGACGGCGGCTAGGGTTTCTCTCTTCCTCAAAATCGTATCGCGTGAATACGATTCTGAAATGGGGTTTGGTATAATAAAACTAAAGCGGGTAAGATTATTATGCCTTTTAAAAGCGTATAAGTTTTATACGTTTTTGAAAAGCGTATGAATCTTATACGCTTTTAGGCCGACAAAGGTTTAAATGTGTATAAGATTTATACGTTTTTTAAAATTATCTGGGTCCGAAAATTAAGTTGAAAAATGTTTGAGTCGGGTCAATTATTTTTAAAAGTACCTTGAGTCGGGTAAAAAATTCCACGAAAGAGCGTCCGTGACAAGAGAATCCAACGAGATCGTGACACCTGGAATGTGATGTCTCTTCCTTTTGCGTAGGCGGACAGTACGAAGGATTTTTTTGGCTTCTCGTTTTAACGCCAAGCCCAATAACACCTTCTGCCCAAATATCCCAGACGAGACGACAACACACGCGCCCAAACCTGGAGTTTTTATTTTTAAATTTTTTTTTCTATTGCACTTGAGTGGGAACCCGTTGAGTGGGAGCGCGTTGAAATCCGAGATAGTGATCGTATCGGTAAAAACAAAAAGGTACGGAGAGAAATCGCGGGTTTTAATGAGAGTTGATCACATTTGCAGGGCTCGAGGCACCTCGACATCGACATGCTGGCTTTAACCTAGAGATACAGAAAACACAGTGGGCAATGAACTAGATTGGTGCTGTATTACATATACACATGCACAATAAAAAGGAGAGAGAAAAACAAATTCTGTACGTTTGCCATTCTCAGCGCTAGCGTGTTGTTAACACGCGTCATGTAAAACATGGAGCGTGGCGTGAACGAACCGGAGAAGAAAACGAGGAATTTAGGTTGACTGAGGAAGAGACAGGATACATGCATGTAAGTTGGCAGGAGATTGATATATAAAAGGGTGGAGGGAGGAAACAGAGGTCAGAGAGACAGAGAGTCCTTTCCTTGTGAGAGCGCCGCTTTCTCTTTTGTTTAAATTGGGGCGGGGCTGTGCTGTGCTGCTTTGCTTGTTGGGGACTCTCACTCACTGTCTCCTCTTTCTCGCTCCGTTTACTTTTCCCCCTACTCTGTCTCGGTAAAGCCATACATCATGTGCCCGGGATCTCAATTGAGAAATGGGTAAGGACTCATCCGTCCCGTGCATCATTTTTTTTTTGATAGGGTCCCGTGCATCATTAATGAAGACAGTAATATATAGGGATAGGGTGATGCTTTGTTAAGGTCGAGCTCGTGAAATGGTGATTTAGTCATTCAATATTCTAGCAAGTAGAGATAAAATGCTTCAAATAAATGAATACTTACTTTTGAGATTATTTCATTGTTTAAATATTTAATTTTATTTAAATTCAAGGATACAAATGCATAATCATCTGATCCAAGTTTGGTTTAGACATGCTAAATATTACATCACTTGTCACTGATTACAAAAGATGTCATCTAGTAGTTCATTTTAAATTTGCTATTATAAAAATATATAAGTTCTATTTCATTGTTTTGTCTTGTCCCGCTTATAAAAGAGTCTTCGTTCTAACATGTGGCATGTGTCACATTTCAAACTTTACTTTATGTAGATTTAGAATAATGATCGGCCAATTATACATTTCGTCAATACATTAATTCTATTTAGCGTATTGATGACGTGTCTAACTGAAATCTCTTTACATATTCAAGTAAATTGCATTTAGTCACATAAAATTACGTAGTGAAAATCTAAGTCTGTGAAAAGTTTTATTTGAATGCAGTCACACTTGACCGAGCATAAGTAACATAATATCAGAGTTATAGTCATATAAGTTAACATTATACAGTCAACCCTCTTATAATTAATAAACATAAGAGATTGAAAATTTATCTCTTATCTGTCACTTTAGGTTCTATCTCCATGGCTAGGATACTAATCCTTTCTTGAAAATATACAAGATAAAATCTTATGAGCTTAATGAAAAGCTTATGAGTGACACCAATCCCCTGTCATGGGTATCTGGAAACTCCTTTTCATAACTTTCGGAAAACTTTCATAACTTTCATGGGTAGCAATTTAAAAGAAGTTATATTAAAAGTTGATGGCATTCTTTAAACATAACATAGAACTGAGAGTTGCAAGATCATTTTCTAAAATCATGCAAGAGTTTATGCCATATAGTTTTGCAATATAAAACATCATCTCATAAATTCTGATACTATAAAAGTAGTAATCAAAACAATACATGCTACATCTATAAGCTTTGTCCCGTAAGACCATGAGTTGTCACCGTAGTGACCATACTGTAATTTTGAGCTCATTGGTTACATAACCATCTCTAAAGACTTATCTGAAAGTCTACCGAATTTTTACCCCTGACAAGGTTCTCATGCATACCCGGTTTAACCCCTGAAATGGTGTTCTTATGTCTGTAAGGCATATAACCTTTATTCTAACATACTTGCAAAATATTCTTTAAGTTATCCATGCAATAAAACATTTAAAGAAATGTTACTTAAAAACATGCAATTCAAACATTTATCATAGAATTCTAAAAACTGTTATAAAGCTAAAACATTTAGCATTGTAATATGAAACATGTCATAAAACTGTATTTTATGAAAAATGTCTCCACTTCAAGGTTCAGGGTTACTCACTTATCGTCCAGAGTCCATAGTCACTTGCTTACTTGACTTTCTTTGACATTCATCTTATCTCTATTTCCTTGTTGACAATCATAAATCATGGATCAGAATACATTGGTACTATATCAATACATATCTCAACTTAAATATTTACTTACTTAATGTTCTTAGTCTCGTCTGGACTTAATTTTACTATTTAGGATTCCATCACAGTCTTTAATTAGGGTTATTAACACTTTATAGTTTCTTTGGTGGTTTACTGTAGCCTTTAAGGCATTTTTGGTCATTTTTCCTTTACATACCTTATATTATTCGGTACTTTATTTATCTTAACGGACTTCGTTTTTGAGTCCAGAGGGTTTTTAACTATAAGGCAGTCTTTCTTTCAATTTCTGAGTTCATCCAATTGCTTAATTAAGTCTTAAGAGTATTTTGGTAATTTTATCATTCATATCCTGTGTCTTAGGTACTCAATTATCTTAAACGGAGCTCATTTTTAGACTCAGAGGCTCCTATATACATTGGTATGGGTTTCTCTTTACTTTCTATAATATTTTAGTAGCTTCATTCAGTCTTAGGGATATTCGTCATTTTTCAATTTGTTTCGGTGTTCTATTCTTCATACACGGACATCACCGTTAGGTCCAAGATGTTGAAGAGAATAGATTTAGGCTATTCTGGATCTTAATTTTCTTATATGTGGCTTATATTAAGTCTTGGGGCATTTTTATAATTTTACACTTTCATACAAAACCATTTTTGGGTACCCGGAAGCTCAGTTGGATCTTATTGTTAGGTTCAAAGTGTCCAAAAATGTTAAGTATGCCTCTTTTTATATTTTCTCGGTCTGTTTGGTAGCACGTGCAACACTAAGGGCAGTTTAAGAATTTTACATTCCTAGGTATCTATATTTTCGGCACTTCGTTTGACTAAATAGGCCCCACTATTGAGTCCAGAATGTTGAAAAACGTTAAGAGTCATCGGAGTTCAACTGGTAGCTTAATTAATGCATTAGGATGCAATTAGAATTATCTCAGTTTGCTCGTTTATATATTTCATGTTCTAATTTCCCAAATTGGACTCCATCATCGAGTCCGGAATGCTTAAAAACAATGGGTTAGACTCTTCTTGCATTTTAATTGGCCTTCCTTTGGACTATTTTTAGCTTAATGACATTTTAGTAATTTCTCTTAATTTAAAAAGGATTTAAAAATAAATTTTAATGATATTTTTGGGCAATTCCATAATTTCTATAAACTTTGGGGGTTAAAATTCAATTTTAGGAAAATCAAAAACCTAAATCGTATAGTCCGGTGACATGTCATGTAAATCGGTCTAATTAGGGCGACAACCAACTGGTTCCACCGGTCTAAAGCGTCATCATGACGTCAACCCCCTCATTAATAAAATGATGTCGTTTAGTTTAGTTTAGGATCCGTTTTTACGCAGGTCAAACTAGACCCAACCCATAACCGACCCAACCTGAACCCATGTCACTTTTCATCGTTTCCCCTCCTTAGCTTGTTACTGTTCACGCTTAACCCTAGTATTTTCAGTCTAATTTCTCAACATTTCAAGTATGTTTTCTTCCTTTTTTTTTTTAATCATAAATACCTTTTAATGTCTAAACCATTCGATTGGTACCAGTTTTATGGAGCTTGATTTGATCTTCATGGGCTATACTGAATAACTGCCATTATCTCCCTCAATTCTTAACCAATTTAACTTCGGTTTGTTCCTATTGAATCCTTGGGTCATGGGCTTCAATACCCAATCCTTGGAATTGAGCTTAATGCTTAATTCCTTTGAGTTTCATTTTTGGTCCCACCAGTTTATGTTCATATCTCCTTAGTCTGTGAGCTTTTTAACCTAATTTCTTCAATTTTATGAGCCTTATAACATGTAGATCGTGTCCTAATTACTCAAAATCAATTTGGTTTAGATGGAAAACTGACCCATTTTTAACCTTCATAAATGGCGATTTCCACTATTCTTTAAGGTTTTGGGGTCTTTCGGGCCCTTAGCTTTTGTTTAACCTTCCCATAATAATTCAGAAACAAAATAAGGATAAAAGGGCTGAGTTCCATACTTGTTTAAAGCCTCTTGAAAATCGCCTAGATTTTTCTCTCTCTATCTTTCTTAGTGTTTTAGCCCAATCTCCTTATTCTTCCCAGTCCCTCTCTCTCTTTCTCTCTATCTCCCTGCTTCCTCCCTCTCTTACGTTTTCTAACGATTTCAAGGCTGGTTGTTTATAATTTTCCTCACTCCTCTATCTCTTTTTTTCCACTTCAATAACTCTCAAATGGGAATTTTTCACTTTGAGTCGACAGCTGCAATGCAGAGGTAGCTCTTGCCAAGCTTGCGTGCCTCTAAATTTTCTCTCCCTTGCATAAGAAAGTGGTTGCCTTCCCTTGGAGCCTATGAGGTGAAGCCACTTCATACTTCCTATCTCTATACATGATGCACACACATACCCATACACACACACACACTCACACACTTATTCCAAGCATATTTCGATGAGCTACAGGTACTTTTGTTGCCTCATTTTCTTCCATTAGATTTCTGGAAACCTCAGGGACCATTTCCCATTCACAAAATTGAGCAAATCAACCAAATACCCATTTTTCCTGATTATTCTTCAATACCTGTAACTCAAATTTTCTCTTCCATTAAATTGTGTTGTGCTCTATTGTTTTATGCTCTTTTGAACCTTAGAGTCTATGTTAAGTTTGGTTAAGTTTTTTTCATAACCTAGTTTACCTAGTATCGGGTATTTGGGTTTTTCTAGGCTTAGACTTTTCCATTGCTTTCCTATTCTCTACCATTTTTAATTCTAAACACATGGATGCAATTTATACTAGTTGAAACTAAAGGAGATGCTAGCTTCTAGTGAGATAAACTTTACAGTTTAGGTATTTTTACCTTTAAGTAGTGAATCCTCTACCTATTGGGTTTGATTCTGAGTCCCCTCAAGCCTTCTGATCTCCCTTAGATTGCATGAAAAACCTTCCTCTCCTTCTTCCTTTTTCTTTTTCTTTTTCTTCCTTCCTTCTCTCTCATTCTCTCTATCCGCACACACACAAGGTCTGAATTAACTCTCACAAGTTCCCACATAAGGTTTGATTTAGATCATATAGCCTTAAGTCAATTGCATGCATCATTAGATTTTTGCATGCATTTTAATTGGCTGAGCAGGTGGTGCAATGGGGTGATGCCATGTGTCTTCTTTTTCTAAATTTTCTACACATTTTATGGTTTATATAAATATCATGTGGGTATTTTAGGACAAAAGTGCTGATAGCCTAATGGCTATCCTTTTTGGCATAAGTCATTTCCTTACTTTCTTGGTCTTGGGTTCAAGACCTTATAAGAGCATTTTGCTCTCATTCCTCTTTTCTTTTATTTTAAATCACCTTACATTTAGCCTTAATGTTAACTCTATTTTATTAACTTTCAGTTACTATCTAACATTATTTTATGTTACTAGTACTAGTCTTTTGACTCTTGCCTTCTGATCGTAACTTATGTCATTTTTGACAATTTGTGGAAGTATTATTTCTTAATACTTAACATGATAAGATTATGCCTTAATACTATTAACGTCTTTTTAATTGACACTAATTATTTGTTAAGTGTTACATTCTCCCCTCCTTAAATGAGTTTTGTCCTCAAAACTCGATCACTCATATAACTTAACTATGTTTACTTGTTCCGTTCTTTACTTCCAAGTTACTAACATACAATTTCTAACTTCTCATGTCACATACTTGATTCATGTCTCCCAACTATCCAAAATTTTTCCTCGATGTGGTTGAAGGGGGTAGCACTACATGTTTCATAGTTCCCCTAGTCACATGATAAGGCGGTGGTTCCTTACCGGTAACAAGGTCCTGATAGCACACTAGTAATTGTCGTAATCCTTCATTTCTCTTTTTATCCTCTTACAATCACAATTATTCACTTTCAAAATCTACGTTCAAAAATTGAACTCATCCTGTGTCACTACATGTCTCCATCAGGTTATCAATCGTCAGAAAATAACTCCATAAATCAAGTCCTCAAAGATCTCCATTCAATGTTCTAGTTTCCTCTCAATGTTGAACTTCTACTTCCTAACTTTGTTATATTTCTAGTCTCCTCAATGACTATTTGATTTGTAGTTCTAGCTTAAATCCTTGAACTAGTTATAATCCTCAAGTTTTATCCTTCACGTATACTTATGTCTTCTAATATCCTTAAAACTTCACCCATTCCACAGCTCAAAAATTCTTAACCTTTGCTCTGATACCAAGCAGTCACAACCCGAAACCCACCTTGTGTGGATTAGGGGACCGTGATAATGAAATTTCTTTCTTAAACCAAATCCTATTCCATTCATACATCACATCAAGTCCAAATATTGTAGTGGAAGCAATTACACATGTTACACTGATCCTTATAGTATCTAGATTGCAGAGAAATTTTATTTTTGAAACATACATCATTACAATCACTGTGAGTCCCATACCCCACGTTTACATCTGGACTTCATATTACTTTACCTGCGAGTCGCATACCTCACGCACTTCTGAACTTCATATCATTGTACTCGTGAGTCCCATACCTCATGCATTTCTGAACTTCTGAACTTCATATCACTTTACCCATGAGTCCCATACCACACGCACTTTTGAACTTGTACTTCACTGTGGTTGTGGGTCTCATACCCCACCTTTATATTACCTATACAAATCATGGATAAATCCATGTGAGGTTTACTAAGCTCGTTAGTAATTTCGATACCTTGTCATGGGTTTTTAATTGGTAATGGGTTAAGTATAACAACTTTTATAAAAATAACCACTACCAATTGCTCGTATACTTCAAATACAGAATACAGGAATCTTCAAATAGAAAGCATGAAGCATTCAAGCTAGACATTTATTTCACGATACAAAATATAGGAATCTTCAAAACATATAACACGAAGCATTCGAGGCGTTCAAGTAAAACATTTAGTTCATCAAATATAGAATACAAGAATCTTCAAAACATATAACACGAAGCATTCAAGTCATTCGAGTAAAGCATTTAGTTCATCCAATATGGAATACATGAATCTTCAAAACATATAACATGAAGCATTCAAGGCATTCGAGTAAAGTAGATATTTCACGATACAAAATACGAGGATTTATTTTTTATTATAATTGAAAACGTAAATCCTTTGATCATGAAATCAAAATATATAAATCACGTTTAGAAAAATGGGGGATAAGCCTTCTACTATTTCTGAATGTAACATTTTTTCACTTTTATTTTAGTAGAATCCATTTTGAACTGGACTCCAAGCTTAATAGATTAGTAGAGATATCACATCCCTAGGGGATAAACCTTCTACCGGGCATTTTCAGGATTTTGAGTCCCATAGGGCCTCAATCGCTCGTGGTGCTGATGCATAATTATCTTGCATTACTAGTTCGCAAACAAGAAGCATTTAAAACATTTCTTTTCAAATAAATGCTTGTCAAGAGCATTTAAACAGAAATTTTATAAGTGCTTTAACAAAGCTTTCAGAATAATTAAAACATAACGTTCAGGAACATTTAAAACATAACTTTCAGAACACTTAATACATAACATTTAGGAATATTTAAATCATGGACAGAATGAAAAGATTTACTTTTAGAGAGGAATTTAACACAACTTGAAGTTAAGACAAACATGCTGGAGTAAGAACTTATAAATAATCGATATTTAAAACAAGTACACTTGCAGTTCAAGATAGTATTTCCTTCACTTTTTACTGTACTTGTCTTATCCTTATTCCCTTGTCAGTAATCCTAGTTCACAAATTAAATTAAACTCAATACCATAATAAACATATGATCTTATTTAATCATTATCTCTTCAATCTTATTAGCCTTGACCGGATTCCATTTTCGGATTCGGTGGCCCTCTAAACCCTAAGGTAGATCCCATACTCTCTCTCGGGTCCCCTTCTGAAACTTATTCCCCCATTAAGGGTACTTTAATAATTCTACCTTTTACGTCACATTTCATTTGGTTCATTGTTTGCCTATGCAGACATCAATTTTAGTCAAGGTATTTTTTAAAACATTAATATATGTCTTTTAATTTCATCTACTCTCTTCAGGTAACTTCATTCAGTCGTAAGGATGTATTTTTCATTTTTTAGTTTATTATCGGGTCTTATTTTTCTTAAAAGGAAATCACCGTTAGGTCCGATGTGTCGAAGATAATTAGTTTAAGCTTTTTCAGATCTTACTTTGCATCTTTATAGCTCATATTAAGCTTAAGGGCACTTTCATAATTTTATGCTTTCACGTGTCATATTTTTCAGTATCAAATTTGATAATGTGGACCCCACTGTTGGATCTAGAACATCGAAGAAAGTCAAATTAGATCCTTTCAGGCTTCTATTTGGCTTTAGGCATCATTAAGGGTAATATGGTAATTATTACATTTTACGTGTCTTAATTTTTGGGATTCTATATCGTAAAACGGATCTCTCCATTGGGTCCAAAATGTCAGAAAAAATTAGAATACATTACCCTTTTATTTTATTTGGGCAACAAAATATTTTATCATAATTAAATTAATTAAATTATTTTATTTAATAGTATATACATATATTATTCATTTTATTTCACAAGTGCCATGGTGGCACACACATGGCCGCTTAAGTCTTTCACGTGTGAAAGGTTTGGGGTTCGACTCTAGGGAGCTGCGGCTCCCTTTTTTTTTTTGATTTTTGAATTGCCAAACAGTGGATAATGAGGTAAAACAAGGATTGGATATCCCAATCCTATTTGGGTTATCAAACCAGTGGCCTTATCTATGTTGCCAAACAGACCAAGTTTCCTTTTTAAATTAAAACCAAATTCCCAAACGGCGTCGTTCCATTTAAGCCCAAACCCATTTTAGTATTCGGTTAGGACCCGACCCGTGCCTCAACCTAGAACCAACCCGAATAATTCCTTCTTCTATGTTTTTTCGGTGAGGGTTCCTGCATCTTTTTCGACGACAATAGTCACTGACGAATGTTTTTCGGCAACTACTTTTGATGAGGATCCCATATCTGAGGTTGGTTTTTAGATTTGATTGGTTTTGGGGGTCGAAATAGAGGGTTGCAGTGGGGTCTCCCGCGAGACCCAATTTCTGGCGACATATTCCAAGCCTATTTCGACGAGCTACAAGTACTTTTCTTGCCTTATTTTTCTTGCATTAGATTTCTAGAAACCTCAAGGACCATTTCCCGTTCATAAAACTCAGCAAATCAACCAAATACTTGTTTGTCCCAATTATTCTTCGATACTTGTAACTCAAATTTTCTCTACTATTCCTTGACCATTTTTAGCATTTTAAATTGTGTTGTGCTCTATTTTTTTATGCTCTTTTGAGCCTTAGAGTCCATGTCAAGTTTGGTTAGTTTTTATCATAACCCAATTTACCTAGTATCGAGTATTTGGGTTTTTCTAGGCTTGAACTTCTTCATTTCTTTCCTATTCTTTACCATTTTTAATTCTAAACACATGCATGCAATTTACACTAGCTGAAACTGAGGAGATATAAGCTTTTAGTGAGAGAAACTTTACAATTTAGGTATTTTTATGTTTAAGTAGTAAATCCTTTCCCTATTGGGTTTGATTCTGAGTCCCCTCGAGCCCTTTGATCTCCCTTAGATTGCATGAAAAACCTTTCTCTCCTTCTTCCTTCTCTCACACACTCTCTCTCTCTCTAGTCGCACACACACAAGGTCTAAATTGACTCTCATAAGTTCTCACACATGATCTAATTTAGATCATATAGCCTTAAGTCAGCTGCATGCATCGTTAGATTTTTGCATGCATTTCAATTGGCTGAGTGGGAGGTGCAATAGAGGTGATGCCATGTGTCTTATTTTTTTGAATTTTCTACACATTTTATGGTTTATATACATATCATGTGGGTATTATAACACAAAAGTGTTGATAGCCTAATGGTTATCCTTTTTGGCATAAGTCATTTCCTTACTTTTTTCGTCTTGGGTTCAAGACCTTGTAAGAGCATTTTGCTCTCATTCGTCTTTTCTTTTATTTTAAATCACCTTACATTTAGCCTTCATGTATTAATTCTATTTTATTAACTTTCAATTACTAGCTAACATTATTTTATGTTACTAGTACTAGTGTTTTGGCTCAGTCTTCTTTTCATAACTTGTATCATTTTTGACAATTTGTGAAAGTATTGTTTCTTAATACTTAACACGGTAAGATTATGCGTTAATACTATTAATATCTTTTTAACTGACATTAATTATTTGTTAATTAGGTCAGGGGTGTTACAATAACTCTATGGGATCAAATCTTGGATTTTGTGGGGATGTTTAACATGTGTTAGTTTTATGGCCATGGGATTAGTGAAAGACACAATACTTAGATAAGTAATATTTGGGTGGTAAAAGGTCAGGAATGAGACTTCGGTCAAGCCACTTAAGGTTTGTTTTGCTATGAGTTTATCTAAGGCTATGGTCAAAGGCATCCCTAGCTTAGTGAAAGTTATAGGAGAAGATTGTAACTAAATTGAGCTCAACATGTTTTGAGGAGTCAAAGCATTGACATCATTGAGAAGATTGTGTCAAACCACCACACCTTGAACTGTAGGTGAGATGATATATTTATAATTACAAAATAGATTTACAAATAAATGATATCTTAAAAAGAATGAAAACTAATCTCATAGAATCAAGTAAATGGCTACAATCATGGGTCAATGAGTAATTTCCTAAAATCAAGTAAATGGCTACAAGCATGGGTCAATGAGTCTAAGTATATGAAGCCATAGAGATAGGCATGTGATATTCAACACCCCCACAAGCTGAGCGTGGGATTGGAATGGACATGAAGCTTGGAGCGAAAAAAAATTCGAATAGAGGTCGAGGAACACTTTTGGTGAAGATGTCGACAACCTGAAGATGAGAAGGCACATATCGAGTGTGTATCTTGCTAGCAAGAACAAGTTCACGCAGAAAATGATAGTCTAATTCAACATGCTTGATGTGCTTTATGGGAAACTGGGTTGGAGCTCAAAAAAATTGCACTTTTGTTGTCACATAAAAAGAGAGGCAGTTTGGGAATGGAAACCCGAAGATCACAGAGGAGATGAGTGAGCCAAAGTAGATCGGCAACAGTGTGGGCAAGAGCACTGATACTTAGATTCACAGCTTGAATGAGAGATAGTGGGTTGCTTTTTAGTACTCTAAGAAACCAAATTGTCACCAAGGAAAATAGAGTAGCCAGAAATGGAACGTCGTGTGTCAGAGCAACCAGCCCAATCACCATTAGAGTAGACAATGAGAGTACCAGGAGCAGCAGAGCTACAAAAAGTAAGACCAAAATGAAGAGTGTGTTGACATAGCGAAGAATACGCTTAACCGCTTGAAAGTGATCTTCACTAGGGAGCATATAGAAATTGGCTGACAAAGTTGACAGCATGAAAGATATCAGGGCACGTGATGGTGAGATATTGAAGAGCACCAACAAGAGACCTATATAAAGTAGGATCAGAGAACAAAGAACCATCAGTAGAAAAATTCTGAGAGACAATAATGGGAGTAGGAACTGGCTTGCTGTCAAGCAACTGGCCCGTGTAAAGAATATCACGTGCATATTTGAGCTAACTGAGAAAAAGACCATCAGCAATAGGCGAGGTTTCAAGACTGAGAAAATAGCTGAGAGAACCCAAGTCTTTGGTAGCAAACTCAGAATTTAGTTTACGAGTAAAGCTATCAAGAAGAGAGGAGTTGTTCTCAGTAATAATGATGTCATCAACATAAAGAAGTAAATAAATAACCACAGAGTGCTTATGAAAAACAAATAAAGATGTGTCAACACGACTGCAAGTAAACCCAAGTTGAAGAAGAAAAGAACTGAAACGCTAAAACCAAGCATGAGGAGCTTGCATGAGGCCATAGAGAGCTTTCTTCAATTGAAAGACATGATCAGGGAAACGAGGATCAATGTAGCTGAGAGGCTGCTCCTTATAGACATTTTCAGTGAGAGTACCACTTGAGAAAAGCATTCTTGACGTCAAGTTGATGAAGGGGCCATTGGTTGGACATAGTAAGAGAAAGTACAACACGAACAGTAATAGCCTTGATAACAGGATTGAAGGTGTCGGTGTAGTCAAGACCGAGGACCTGGGTATATCCTTTGGTAACAAGGCGAGCTTTGAGTCGCTCAATGGAGCCATCAGGGAGATATTTGGTACGGAACACCCATTTGGAGCTGACAATGTTAGTATTTACAGGCCGAGGGACCAAGATCCAGGTGCGATTATTTTACAGAGCTTGAACTTCTTCATCCATAGCGGCAAGCCAAGTAGGATTCTTAGCATCAGATTTGAATCCTTTAGGCTCAGTGGAGGCAAGAAGAGCAGAAAGAAGTCCAGAGGAGCCTAAGACACCAAGATTTGCTGGATGACGAGTCTTAAAAATACCAGCTTTACCTCATGTGAGCATAGGGTGAGAGCCTAGTGAGGTTGCAGGGAGTAGGAGCTGGAGGAGCGATCCGAGCCTCAATGTGAAGGTGGACTAGAAGCTGGAAGGTGATGAAGAGGGACCTGCAAAGGAATCAGTAGCCTGCAAAGACTCATCCAATGGATCAGTACAAATAACACATTTATTAAATCTAGATCGAGTAATATGCGGAGAATATGGTGTAAGGGACGGGGAAGGAGGATCAACATGTAAAAGACTGGGCTCCAGAAAGTTGGAAAAATTAGAGAAGAAAGGGGCTGAGCTGGAGAGTTATTGATGAAAGGAAAATGATTTTCATCAAATTGGGTATGTACGGGTGATATAGAGCCGAGAGGTGACGAGGTCAAACTAACGAAACACTTTATAAGACGGGCTGTAACCTAAAAAAATGCAGGGAACACTACGTGGAGAAAATTTGTTAGGCATATAATCACGCAAGCAAGGGAAAACACGACAACCAAAGGGATGAAAGTTTGCATAATTCGGAGAAGAACCATACAAAAGCTCAAACGGGGACTTACCTCCAAGAAGCAGTGTTGGCAAAAAGCTAATAATGTAAGCCATAGTGCTAAAGGCGTCAACCCAGAAGTGAAGAGAAAGGTGAGAATGAAAAAGAAGGGCAAGACCGGTTTCAGTCACGTGGCGGTGTTTGCCCTCAGCATGGTAATTTTGAGCAGATGTATAGGGACAGGAAAGCTGATGGTGGACGCTAGAGGAACGAAGATGAGCTTGAAAGGAAGTGTTAGTGAATTTGCCGCTGCCATCACTTTAAAGGATTTTAATACGAGTAGAGTATTGAGTTTCCACAAACTTTTGAAATTGAGTAAAGATATTGTAAAAGTCAGATTTAAACTTTAAAGGATAAAGCCAGGTGAATTGTGAGTAATCATTTATGAAAAGAAAATAATAGGTAAAGCCCAAATTGGATTTGACAGGGGAAGGGTCCCATATGTCACAATGAATAAGATCTAAAACATGTGATGACCTATGTTCATTTCGTGTATAAGGCAAGCAATGATTTTTCGCAATTTGACATGTACTGCATAAAGTAGGAGAAGGCAATAGAGATGTAAGAGAAAGATGTCCTTGTTTATTTAAATGAGAAATAACAGAATAATTTACATGTGTAAGGCGAGCATGCCATAAATCATAGGAAGCATGTAAAGATTTATTTTTAAGGACAGAAATGAAAGTAGAGTTGCCACACTCTAGCAAATATAAGTCGCTATCTCTTTTACCAGTTGCTACCACCCTTCCCGTTGAATGATGTTGGATAGAAAAAAGATCATTAGTAAAAGTAACAGATAAGGGAAAATCAGAGGTTAATTTACTAATAGAGAGTAGATTTTTAGTGAGATGGGGAACAACCAATACATCTAATAATTGAATATTAGGAGCAGGAGAGAGGGTACCAATATGTGTAATGGGTAAAGAGGCACTATTTCCAACAATTAGAGAATCCTTACCATTGTACTGAGAGGATTGGTCCAAATGAGATGGGTCATTGGTCATATGGGCCTGAAACACCAGTGTCTAAAAACCAATCGAACTCTGTAGGGTTAGTGAGAGAACAAGAGCTGGCAAAGGCTTCAGCAAGGTGAGCAGAGGACTCACGAGCATACCTCTGATTGCAACGGTCAACATAATGACCATCAAGATAGCAGATTTGGCAGCGGGGAGGATGGCAGTTGTGACCAAAGTGATTTCAACCACGGTTTGAGGGGTTACGGCCATGGCCAGAATTTCTGCCATGAGAATTGAGAGATGAACCCCTTTGATGTGACCGCGCAGGGCCATGATTGGTGGCAGTGAACGCAGCAACAGGAGGAGCAGGCGATTCAACAGATTTCTGAAAAATCTCAAAACTCTCAGCTTTTGAAACAAGATCAACAAAACCTGGTAGAGGCGTGATCGCCATTTGTGCGGTGGAGAAGGCGAAGAAATTGGCACCGAGGCCGTGGAGAAACCAGTGCACCTTGTCGGTGCCATAAACAGGTCGACCGAGTACATGAAATTAGTCGCAGAGGGCCTTGAAAGCAAGAGCATAATCTGCAACAGACCGAGTACCACGTTTCATCAACTGAAGTTCATCTTTGAGTTGGATTTCACGTGCCCTCGATTGGTGATTGAAAGTGTTTTTCAGGGCAAGCCAGACATCACGGGACGTAGAAGGACCAATAATCTTTGCCAAGGTTTCTTTAGTGAGAGAAGAACAAAGAAGACAATGGAGACATTGATTTGTAGATTTCCACGCCAGATGTTTGTCATTAGGCATCTGAAAAGTGATAGGGTCAAATTGAGGAGGTGGAACGAGGGTTCCATCCACATAACCAAACAAGTTTTGGCTTTCAAGAAGAGGAAGAAGCTGACTCTTCTATAAAAGATAATTGGTGGAGGAAAGTTTGATTGTGATCATATGGATTAAGGTGTTGAAGGGAAAAAGGGTGGAAGAGGTTTCGGTGGCCATGAGGTTTGTTTGTTTCTGCATAGGATTGTGAAGAGGATGTCAATCCGATGGGAAGTCTGATACCATGAGAAGATTGTGTCAAACCACCAAACCTTGAACATGGGTGAGATGCTATATTTATAATTACAAAATAGATTTACAAATAAATGATATCTCAAAAAGAATGAAAACTAATCTCCTAGAATCAAGTAAATGGCTACAATCATGGGTCGATGAGTAATCTCCTAAAATCAAGTAAATGGCTACAAGCATGGGTCAATGAGTCTAACTCATTATGAACTTGTGAACTAAAGACTCCTATTACAGCTTATTAGACTAATCCTTTTTGAGTTGGATCTTGTACCATTCGTTTCCATCATAACACATTCTATGAGTATTAGGAATTGGATTTTAAATGATGAAAGTGGTACCCTAGTCTTACTTTAAGTTAAAAGCTCAAGGGTAGCAACATATAGTAATTCAGTTTGACATTCATTTAATATTTTCCCATGGATTCCATCTTGAACACCTCATACTCTGAAATTGATAAGATTGTAATGATTAGAATATTAAGGCAAGCCTAATTTTATAAGAAAATAAGCTTCAAGATATTCAATTTGGATACAAACTCCACTCAATTTGGATGTAAAATGTATGAGTTATGAAGTCTTTGAAAATTGGTTTAGTGACACACATGAACCAAATAGTGAACCAATTGATGTACCGGTTGATTGCTTGGTCTAATGGTTGATACACCAGCATGTGACTGAAGAAGACGACCTTGTTCAGGTCTGAGTCAGTGGCTTCGGGTCGGGGCCCATCTAGGCACTTATACGAATAAGTAGAATGATGTCATTTTGGTGCTAACTCTAGCTGACATAGCGGGCCAGGCTGAACTAGTTAGTTCCGTAGATTTTTAGACTGGTTCACTTAAATTGAACCTGAGCTGAACAATTTTTGAGATAATTAAATAAAATCATTTGTTTAATTATGAACCAATTGGCTTAATTAATAAAATTACAAATCAATGGACTTTTGATATTTATAGACCAATAAACTAATTTGTAAAAATCACAAATTAGTCAACTTTTGCCCACAAATTTATAAATTGATATTTTTATCAATTTAAGTTGCCAAGAAATGCAATTTTAGCATTTTTCGAATGTTTCGGACACAACTAAGACTCTGATAAGCGTGAAATAACAATGATTAATTCCAAACACATCTTAAGAGTACTATTAAGCTATCTAATGAACACCAATGACTGTAAAGGTACTTAGCATATAGAAAGGTAGACTCATCAAATATGACATAGCGCAATGGATAGACCCGTCCAATTTCAACGTCATAACTTTTTTACCCTTGATGGTAAAGATAATAAACCATAAAGACACATTTTTTATTGAAACTAAATTTTTTTTATATTGTAGGGGCAAAGAAATTGATAACAAGTACACCCAAAAACCCATAAAAAATAGTAATTTGGAGAATGCTAAAATAATTTTTGAGAAAGGGTGAAAAAACTGAGGCGTTTAGCTAGAAGATGATTAATAAGTTAGACTGATGTGTTAAATGCTTCAACCTAATATTCAGAGGTAAGGCTAGCTAGAGCCACTATCTATAAGACGATGGTGTTTACATTCAGACATACCATTTTGTTTTGGTGTATGAGGACATGACAAACTCTGGGCAATCCCATGGTCAGAGAAAGATGGTTAAAGTCAAATTTATCATACTCACGTCCATAATCAAATTGAAAAGTTTTCATTTTACATGAGAACATGTTTTCTACATAATTATTAAACTTAACAAAATAAGTGAAAGTTTTGTGTTTGAATCCCATAGGAAAAATCCAAGAGTATTTGGAAAAGTCAATGACAAATAGAAGATAATATTTCAAATCCTTTATTGAAAAATAAGGACACGTCCATACATTAGAATGAATAAGTTCTGAAGGACAAGACGAAATAGACTTGGATAATTGAAAAGGTAAACGACAACTTTTTCCTAACGGAAACAAGTTGCAAAGATAATCAATTTTGACTCTACCTGTAAGTGAGGTAGTTTCTGCTTGTGTGCTAATGTTTGGATGTCAGGTAAGACAGAATGTCCTAATCTTTGATGGCAAATAGGTGAGTAACTCATTCCCTAATAAGATAAAATGGAAGATTCCTTGTATTTTGAAGTTATCGACGTAGATGAATATGATAGAGCTTGTTGTCATTCTTACATTGGAAAAGCGTTTTCCTCGTCTTGTTTTCCTTCACAAAAAAACCATCAGAGGAGAAAACAAATAACATTTATTAGCACAGGAAAATTGATTAATAGATAACAAATTATGGGAAACATTAGGGCAATGTAAAATATTTTTTCATTTCTAGATCTGAGGAGCCATGATAGAGTGTAGATGACCCAATTTGAAATCTAACACTAAACGTCTCCAGATACAAATTTGGATGGCCATGTAACATGAGAAGTTTTGGGCTGTGTGTCTCCTGTAGCATGCAGAGAAGCATTAGACTTCAAATAGTTGGAGGGGATCCTTTCGTTACCAAATTTTGCATTCTTGTGTGGTGGACGACCATTTAAGCAATTTTGGCCCTTTGCTTTTTGAGCATATAAAGCAGTTGTGTTTGAATCATTAAAACTCGGTAAAAGTCTAGTGAGATCATCAAAAGTGATTGGGGTATTTCTTGCATGGATTGAATTTATAGTGGTCTCATATGTCGGTCCTACTCCATTCAAAATAAGCATGATTAGATCTCTGTCATCAACGGGATTTCCTACAAGAGCCAGATTATCAGCAATACTATTCATATTGTCAAGGTAATAAGAGATTGAGATATTCTTCCTCTTAGTGGAGTAAAATTGATTCTTCAATTACATGATTTGTCTTTTCGATTGCAAAGCATAACATTTTCCAATAGCATTCCAAAATTCATGCGAAGTTGACAATCGAGCCACTGTTAAGAGTACTGATGGTGCTAACATGGTGTTAATCCAACTAAGTAATTCTTAATGTAACACCCTGACCTAATCACTAGGTGATTAGGGTTGATTAAATAATTTTAGATGACATTAGGGTATGATTACACTAAGTCAATAGTTATGTATTGATAATACTTTAACTGCAATAAAATAATGAAGATTGATAATACTTTAACTGCAATAAAATAATGAAGATTGATACAAGATAGCAAACTTGAAAATTGTATTAACTAGTAAGCTAACATGGGAGATAAAAGTGGTATTAATTATAATTTGGAGCGTTTGACTGCCGACGCACCCTCATGGGTAGTCTCGAAGATGTCCCATTCCTTTTTAGAGGTCTCACAAGTCATAATTTTTTAGAACTCATAAAGAGTTATCACATTGAAGATGGCGTTTAGACCCTTTGTGTTATAGACTCTAATCCTAAGTTCTAATTCATTCCAAGTATTTAGAGGCTTAGGTACTGATGGGACTTCCCTAGTGGCGGTTGTGACCAGAGTGGTCCAACCTTTTTGGATGGCAAGCCAAACTCGCTCATCCACGGCTTTAAAGAATGCTCTTATACGAGCTTTCCAATAAGCATAATTAAAGCTATCAAATAGGGGTGGTCATGATTTTATACCACCCTCTCTTTACCCTTCCATAGTTCACACTAATTAGAAATCAATCAATTTTCTTTGAAGGAAGACTCTGATACCACTTTGTTTGTGTTTGGGTCTCGGTGTGACACTGACCTATAAGAGGGAGGGTTGAATAGGTATATACTAATTTTTTGATATTTTCAAATCTTCAACCGCAACACTAACGACTACTTCAAATGGAAAAACATGAGAATTGCAACTACAATTAATATTCAAAAATTGTCTACAATTCAATCAATTATCCCAAGCCATTCAATTATGTAATCAATTAGTGTTGATCGATACATACCATTCAACTAAGCCCAATTGAATCACTAGTTCAATTTTAGTGTTAATTACTCAATTCAACTCAAAATTCAACTAAGTGCTTAATCAAAAATTCACCAATTCAAATTTCTCAATCAAGGTTTTCAATTATCAATTTCATATTTAATGAACATAATTATGAAAACCTAATTGTCAGGTTAACAGAATCGATTAAATCTAGCAAATTAGGAGTTGTAAAGACAAAGAGAGAAAAGAGTGCAAACCACAATAATGACAAAGACACCACCTCGAAAAACTATCATTGGTGGAAAACTCCAGAGCTGGCCATGCTTGGGGAAGCAACTCACTATGATCGAGATTAAAATACACATAAACAAGACACAATCTAAGTACCTCTAGTACCTTTCTACGTGTTCACGCCGTCAACCTCCCTTGAATCCATAAGCTCCTCATAGATGAATTCTTCATACAACTGGATCCTCCTTTAGTCTTGGACTCCTCCGATCGGACTTCTTCACAATTATCAATTCACACAACCTCGGTATCTATTGATTGCTCAATGCCAAATCCTCAAGGTTGAAATCTCTTCTCCAATGGTAAGATCAAGTGAATTGGGGGCTCTTTGTAATGATTAGGATCATGTGAAATTGGTCAAAATCAATTGGTGGATTGAATAGAGAAATATATGATATGCAATATATGTTGTTCTCTCATGGAAGCTCTTAGATCTAATAATTTCAAAGCTCTCACAAAGATGAATTCTCTATGCTTCATTGTCTCTTTATAAAACTAAATTTTTGTCACTTTATATCATAGAGACCGAATCTTAGAAAATGCTTAAACACATAAAATTTTCTATTATTGCGTAGGGTTTGTTCCAACGAAGGATGCTCGTTCGAATGAGCCATTTATTCATTCGAAAGAGTGTGAAACGAATATCAAATGAGCAAAGTTCAAATGTTGCAGTCCTTCATTTGATTCAGACAATTCAAACAAATGAATTTGAGCAAACCTAGCTTTTGTTGTTCGTTCGAACGAGCCACTTGATTCGTTCGAACGAGCAATAAAAGGTTGTTCATTTTCACCTTGCCTTGTGAAATCAATTTTCCTAAGGTTTTGAAATATACATATTTGTGAAGATTGTTTCACAAACACAAGACCACTACACACATGATGATATAAAGACCACTATATGCTATGCATGCAATTTATGAGTGTGTGAGATCCAAATCACAACAAAAGTCCAAATTACTCAATTACCTTGTAAGTATCAAGGCGGATGGTAGATGATCACGACAATGAAGCTTGAACCTTCTTGGGGTAGAACGGGCATTGAGGTACACTAAGCCTAGGACTAATGTAGTGATTACATTGAAAGCACATTTGTCAAAATTTGGATTAGCCAATTACAATAATGGACCCCATGGTCCTAATAGTACAAAAGGGTAAGTATATTAGCGAGGTGCCTAACTGGCAGGTTATTATCCCTAATCTACATAGAGTGGGGTTAGGGATGTGACAAAAATAATGTTACATGGTGTCCAATACATCAAGTCCAAAATAAGCCCAATCATCTAACACATGATGTAAAACATCACTAAGTATGGGCTTAGTCAATGTGTCAGTTACTAAACTGGTCGTGGAAATACATTTCTGGACCACTTCCCCTTCGCACAACTATCTCTCAAATATATGTAGTGAAAACTTATGCTAATGAGTTTAGTTCTCCCATCATTGTTATTGGTTTACCAGCCCACTAGCGAGTCTAAGCTTACGGACCCAATGTCCAAAAGGGAAAGGCATCACCTACACTTACATCGTTTAAGCTTTTAAATCTTATTAATAATGTGGAAAAAAATTGTGCCAAACGTAATACATGCATATACTAGAGCTGTTATACAATCACAGCTAATGAACATATCATCCTGCCTACACGATGCTTTGTCAAGGCACTACAAGGTTTTCAATAACCAAACTATGGGCATAATTGTGACGACTAACCATATATTCTAATATCACTTAGATATCAAAGAATCCAATTAGCTATAATTGATGAGTAAGCACTAGGTCACTCTTATAATTTGACTATTAATACGAGCAAAGCACCAAGCTTTTTTAATAAGTTGACTAACTATACAAGCTATAAAAATAATCGAGTACACAATATAGTGTACATCAGAATCTCAACTATACTCAAATAGGATACTCTACAAAAATATTTCTCTCCCCTATTAATCCAATAGTAATAATAAAAATTAAAATGTGCCACTTTCAATTTCTCAATCGATTAGGATTGTACTTACAAGAATATTTATAGATTTTCGAGACGAAACTAGAAATTGGTCAAGGAAATCTCCAAGGAACTTAAATCAAAGTAGAGTTTACTTCACCTGTGTCCTCCTAAATACAAGACAAGCACATTCAAGTGGTAACAACTAATCCCATCTATGTCAACAACTATTCAAAAGATCAAAATACGTTCTTTGGACCATTATAGCCATCTCTGATCATTATGAAGCAAATTTCTTGATTAAATCCAAGGTTTATTGACCATTGCTTTTTCAGTTACAGATGAACACTTGAGCAAGAAGACTTTGAGCTCTTTATTCATTAACCTTGAAGCCCAAAATTGCATAGACGATTACTTTAGATCACAAATGAATACTTCAGCAAGCATACTTTTCATTTTTTTGTTCATTAACCTGAAAGCCGAAAATTATATAGACAATTACTTTAGGCCACAAATGAACACTTGAGCAAGCATAATTTGCGTTCTTTGTTCATTGACCTTGAGCCCGTAACTTGATCTACATAGAATTATCGTCTAATTCTCCATAGAGGAGATAATGTCTAAGTCTATCTAGAAAGCTTTTAAGATCCAACATGTGCAACAATCACTAGAATAAAGAGAATGATGACAATTCTTACCATTAAGGATAATCTCTCTACATAACCCTTTGCAATAGGACATTGTAAAAAAGATAGGGCATAATTACTAGTTAAGTAATTCTACACAAAGAGGAGATCAATCATTTTTAAAGTTTGATTCTTTGTTAATTTAGCTTAACTTATCACTTATAGCAATCATCCGTACACTATTAGCATAGAAAAACTTTGCCTCTACATAAGAATCAATATTCACTTAAATATATAAAGCAATAGTAAAAATTTCTCCCCTCAATGAGAAAATATTTGACATTTGCTTCTATACAGTTAAGGATCTTAAAAATCTTCTTCCAATGGTACAATCCCAACTAATGGTATACTCTCACTAGGTGGCAAGTCACTCCCACTATCCAAAACATCATCGGCGATTATAGAATGAGATAACAATTTTCTACTTCCATTAACCCAAAAGTTAAAGATCCTTTATAGCCTTCTCATTGTGCAACTCAATTTAGTCATTCCTTAATTTGGGGTGTTCAATTAAGAATCCATTTAACTCTTTAAACTTTCAAAAAGAATGTTTTAAAAAGTAATATTTTTAAAACTAAGGGTCAAGTTTTCACAAAAATAATAAATAATGTGAACAAATCACATAAACCCGAAAATGTGATAAACCCTCCAAATTAGGCTTTTCACCATTCTTAAGATTAAAAGAACTAAAGAAATTAAAGACACTCAAGTATAAGGATTTGCATCAATTGCATGCCTTTAGTGTGGACCCTCCAAGATGCAAGGACGTTTTCTTTTTCTAAATTCTAATGATTAAAGATTGTTTAGAATGACACCTTTAAAATAGTGAACAATGAATTTTGTTCCCTTATTCCTTGTAATGAAATTTAAATAGGATAAGTCAAAACAGTAAAAATTTACCCTTTTTACAAATAGTAAGTCAATAGCATTTTACTATTTCAAAGCTAGTGAAATTTCAATCAATGAGCTTCAACTACTATTTTTTGTGACAATTTTTTACTCCCTTCAAAGTATCTTTTACCATCCAATTTGTGGCTCAAAAGCTGAATAAATTGTAACAAATTGAGAATTTTTTTCTAATTTATGAAATAGTAAATTTTTAATGTTTTACAAAACAATAAAACAATAAAAATTTATTGTTTCTTACAAGTGACTGAAATTTTACTATTTTTGTAGCAAATTTTGTTTCTTCAAAATCTCATATGTAATATGGATCTTCTTTAATAAATCTCATTTTTTAGAGGTCAAATATATAAATTTTATTAAAAATAGATTTATATATTGTGAATTATTTAATTTTAAATCTTGAACAACTTTCATTAGAATTGAATGGTTCGATAATAAAATTATATAGGTAATAATTGTAATAGTTAATACTTATCAAAAAATAATATTTCTAACATTTCTTTGTTGTGTAGGTTTAAATTCAAAATAGATAACCTCACATTACTAATATATTAGGTGCTCTTGATACTTCAAATATCTTTTTGGCCATAATCTTGCTTACCATATGTTATCATAATTGAGATTTATTTAATCATAATTTAAAACTTATACAATTAACTCTTTAATAGTTAAAAGTTAACAACTTAATAATCTGTAATAGTCGTTTCCAGAAGTCATAGTAAAACAAAAGAGAGAAAAAAAATCATTAAAAGTATTTAGATATTATGCTTCACTAGAATAATTTTTCTTTCTCTTTTATCAATTTTTATGGGGTATTGGGGAAGAGTTTAATTAAATTACCTCTAATTAAAATTTCTTACCTTTATGTTATTATTTATCATACCTCACATTTTTGTGATCATAAGATCAAAACTTAAAATTTATACAATTTACTTTTTAATAAATAATATTTTAGAACTAAATTTTTTTGATAAAACCAATAAAGAAACTGATACACCGTAAAGTGACAGACCAGTCTCCACATGACACTTGTATACGTAGGACAGCCAAAGCTTGTCCGTCCAGAACAGGCGTGTACATATAGGCTCCAGAGCTCATCTCTAGAACAGAAGGCACTGGGCATTCGCATAAGGAGGTCCAGAGCTAGTCATCGCCTCAAGTACCCTACCGAGCTAAAGGTAAGGAAATAGTGCACAACAAGGAAACTGCCATTCATGGATATCTTTCACCTCCTATTCTCATGGAGCACAGTGCTCAACATGGTAACTGCCATTCTTTGATAACAATCAAATCCCTACTTTTACGAGGTCGAATCCTAATCAACTTAGGAGAATCCGCAGCCTATAAATTAAACCCTAAGGTACGCTTTTCATTTACAGTCATTCAATTACTTTCAATTACAGTCTTTTACTTTAGTTTTTATTAACTTTATCATCAGAGTTGCTAGCACCGAAGCCAACCCGGTGGCCATATGATCTCTCTTTTGAGTGTTCGACAAGCGACGAGGAAGTAGAGCCCCACTGATCAGAAAGTGCATCATCAGTTTGGCGCTATCTGTGGGAAGCGAAAAATCATTTCTTGCTAAGTTCCTTCTTCTATAAACAAATTGTCTTTCTCACTGAAGGACCATTACTAAAGGTACTTTCCTCCCTCTAGAGCAAGATGAGCTAGCAAAGCTGCTTGGAAGGTTCACCATGCCGTTCACCCCTGCTATAATGGCAGGAAGAACGGCCAAAGAAATTCATTGTCTCGAAGTTCACTCTGTATGACGGGTCTGAAGATCCAGGAGATTATCTCTCTCACTACCAACACACCATGGCACTACATGGGCCACTGATGCCTTCATATGTTGCACCTTCGTAACCAGCCTCAAAGGTACCACTCTGAAGTGGTTCTACAGCCTTCCTCAAGAGTCTGTCATAAATTTTTACGAACTCAGCAGTCAGTTCCGCGACCGGTTCATGACTAGCAGAAGGTTGAGAAAAGGACCAGAGATCCTACTAAACATAAAATAATCCAAAGGAGAGCTACTCCGAGAGTATATTGTGCACTTCAATGTCGAACTCACAAAGATCACAGATTGTAGTCCAAGCTTTCTGGTAGCCACCCTGACCTCTGGCTTAGCGCTAGGGGTTTGTAGTATTCTTTAACAAAGAGCCCTCCTGTTGACATGGCAGTACTCATGGAACGATCTAGAAAGTACATAAACTTGGAGCAAACAAAGATATCCTCTCGAAAAATTAATGAACAGGCCTAGAAGGATGATTATAAGAGAGACTCCAGTGCAACTAAAAAGCGGGTCAGGAGTCCCGACAAAAGAATGACATTAAGGACTCCGAGCAACACTAGCACTGGAAGCTATGACACCTACACTCCTCTGAACTCCTCCTTAACTCACATACTTCAGCAGGTTCAAGCACATGAAAATCTGAAGCTGGCCAGACCCACTTAAGAGCAATCCCGATACTAGGAACCAAGATAAGTATTGTGACTTCCAAAAAGATCACGAGCATACTACCGATGAATATAGAGCCCTTAAACAGGAGATCGAACTGCTCATCAAGAGAGGACGACTGCGGGAGTTCATTAGAAAAGATGGGAGGCAAAACCCCCGTACTGATAGGCCGCAATAGAAGAGACAAGAACAGAGGCTGAAAAAGATGCATGGACGGAATGAGCCACAATAACAAAACAACCAGGTCATCTTCGTCCTCCACGCCAATAACCCAATCACGGGAATGTCTAATTGAGCAAGAAAATGGTATACTCGGGAGGCCAAGTATACTCCTAACATCCTCCAGATCTCTGCGGTAGAGAAAAGGCTAAAGCCGCTACCTGAGATTCATTTCTCAAATAAGGATCTTGTAGGGGTGCACTGTCCTCACAGTGACACCCTCGTTATCTTACTTAAAATTGCCAATTTTGAGATCTGAAGGGTCTTGGTAGATACAAGGAGCTCTACCAACGTACTATTCTATGAGCCCCTCAAGCACATGAAGCTCAACTCTAATGATGTCAAAACCACCACCACAATAATGGCAAGTTTCGATGTAAACCTTAACACCCCGTTGGGGAGGATTGACCTTCCCACAATAGTAGAAGAGGGAGACGGTCATAAGACCTTAATCTTAGAATATATGGTTATGGATTCCAAGTCCCCTTATAATGTTATCATCGGAAGGCCTTGGCTTTACCAAATAAGAGCGATCACCTCGACCCTCAACCAATGCCTAAAGTATGTGCATAACAGTGTGGTCTATTTTATTAGAGGGTGCCAACCAACTGCCCGAGAGTGCCATGCTCTTGCGCTAAGAAAAAAGGCTCACAAATAGCAATCATAGCATTCTCATGAAGGCAGGAGCCTAAACCTTTCCCACCTTCATGAGATAGAAGCTTGCCTATCCAAGATTGATGAACCTCTAAGCCCTAGAGGAAAAGACAGCAAGGCCAACCCAATGGGGGATCCTATCAAGGTGCTTGTCAACCCTAAAGAAGGAGGGCGGTACTTGCAGATTGGTTCAGACCTATCACCTTCCGAACAAGAAGAGATGATGGAATTTTTGAAGAACAACCTCTCGGTGTTTGGTTGGGAAGCTAAAGATATGGAAGGGATAGATCTTGACCTTATCTCCCACAAACTAATGAATGACCCTGACCACCCTCCTATAAGACAGAAAAGGAGGACATTTGCTCCAGAGCGTCACCAGATCATTAATGAGGAAGTGCAGAGGTTGCTAGGCGCCAAAATGATAAGAGAAATATTCTATCTAGAATGGCTCACCAATACCGTTCTTGTCAAAAAGAAAAATGGCAAATGGAAGGTCTACATCGACTACACAGACCTCAACAAAGCCTGTCCCAAAGACAACTTTCCCTTTCAAGGATTGACCAGCTAGTCGATCCAACAACAGGACACAAACTCATGAGCTTCATGGACTGCCTACTCGGGATATAACCAGATCCAGATGTACCCTCCAAACTAAGAAAAGATAGCTTTCATATCTGAATGAGGTCTCTATTGCTATAGAGTGATGTCGTTCGGTCTGAAAAATGCTGGGGCTATATTTCAACGTTTGGTAAACAAGATGTTCGGCCCTCTGATCAGTGATACAATGGAAGTCTATATAGATAACATGTTGGTCAAAAGCTTACAGAAGAGCAGCCACATCTAGCATCTAAGCCAGACATTCGATATCGTGAAACAACACAAGATGAAACTGAATCCCTTGAAGTGCACCTTCGGTGTAACCAAGGGAAAGTTCTTAGGTTTTTTGGTTTCCCAAAGGGGTATCAAAGCAGACCCTACACAGATCAAAGCCTTAATTGAGCTGGAATCACCAAAGACCAAGAAGGACATTTAGGCCTTGAATGAGAGGGTTGCGGCTCTGAACCGATTCATCTCCAATCTACCGATCATTACCTTCCATTCTTCAAAGCCTTGAGGGGGAATAAGGCCTTACAATGGTTTGAAAAATATGAGAAAGCCTTTTCAAGAATTAAAGCAGTATCTAGCTTCCCCCAAACTCCTATCAAAGCTAATCTAAGGGGAGAAATTGCTCCTCTATCTTGCTGTCTTAGAAAATGCTGTTAGTTCTGTACTGGTCAGGCAAGACGAAGAAGTCCAGAAGCCCGTATTCTATGTAAGTAAGGCACTTCTAGACATAGAAAAAAGGTATCCAGAGATTGAAAAGCTGGCCTTCGCTCTGATAATCGTTGCCCAGAAGCTTAGACCTTATTTCTAGGCACATCTTATTAAGATCCTGACCGCCTATCCACTAAGGTCGGTACTATGAAAGCCTGAGGTCTCTGGGCGCCTAGTGAAGTGTTCAATGGAATTAGAAGAATTTGATATATGTTACGTACCGAGAACCTCCATTAAAGGGCAAGCACTGGCAGAATTCGTAGCTGAATTGACTCCAGCACCGTAAGATAAAGCACAGCTCTGAAGGGACCCCGTTGTATGGCAACTTTATACCAACGGGTCATCTACAGACAAAGGTTCTGGCATTGGCATGGTGCTTCGGTCCCCTGAGGGACTTGTAGCAAAGAAGGCAGTTAGCTTGGGGTTCAGAGCTTCCAACAATGGAGCCGAGTATGAAGCCCTCATCTTTGGGATGAAACTAGCTATGGAATACGAAACCCAAAATCTTGAAGCTTTTTCTAACTCCCAACTTGTGGGAGAATTTTCTATCAGAGCTAAGAGAATGCTCTGATACTCAGAGCTAGTAGATTTACTGAAGCACTCATTTCATGAATTCACCATTCAAAAAATCGAGAGGGGCTAGAACTCCAAGGCTGACGCCTCGGCGAACATGGCCTCCCATATCAAACCAGAAGGAGATTCAACTTGAACATCTCTCACCAACCGAGGCCAAGCATTGAGGAGGTACATTCTTCCTAGGTTTTCAAACAAACTCAAAATTGGATGACTCTCATCCTTCGATATATAGAAGAAGGGCTACTTCTAGAATATAAAAACCTGGCCCGAAGGATTCAAATCAGGGCCACTCGGTACTTAGTCTTGAATGGGAAACTCTATCGAAGATCCTACTTGCAACCCTTATTGCAATGCCTAGCTCCAGATGAATCTTAATATGTTCTGGCAGAAATACACGAAGGAATTTGTGGCAACCATAATGGTGGTAGAACTATAGCCCACCGAGCCCTAACTCAGGGCTACTATTGGGCTAGCATGCCTGAAGCAAGCCAAGGAGTACGTCCAAAAATGCGACAAATGCCAACAATTCACTCCATACTAGCACCAACCCCTACCATGAGCTCATTCCTATTGCCAGCCCATGTCGCTTTGCTCAATGGGGGATGGACATTATAGGGCCACTACCAAAGGCCACTCCGAACAGAAGGTACCTTCTGGTAGCCATTGATTACTTCTCCAAGTAGGCAGAGGTCGAGCCCCTAACTCACATCACGAAAGTGGAAGTAAAGAGCTTCACATGGAGGAACATAGTTTGTAGGTTCGGCATACCTCGCGTAATCATTTCAGACAATGGTACGCAGTTTGCTGGTAAACTTTTCAAGAAATTTTGTGAAGACCTATGCATCAGTCATCATTTCGCTTCGCCAGGGCACCCCCAAGCCAATGGGCAAGCCGAGGTCACCAACCGAACAATTTTTGATGCCCTTAAGAAAAGGTTGGAAGATGCCAAAAGAAGATGGGTTGAAGAACTCACTAGCATGCTCTGGGCTTACAGAACTACAAGAAGAACACCAACCCATGAAATTCCGTTTTCACTTGCCTATGGCTCGGAAGCATTGATTCTTGTAGAAATTGGTATTCCAACCTTGAGGATGAAAGCTTTCGACCAAGGAGTCAATGACCAGTAGCTTGCAGAAAACCTGGACCTACTTGAAAAAAATCGACATCAGGTCAAGATCACGACAGAAGCATACCAGTATAGGTTGGCCAATAACTCCCGATGAGGGATAAGGCCCCACAGTTTTCAGCTCGGAGACCTGGTCCTAAGAAGGGTATTCCTTAACACCAAAGATCCCACTATGAGAAAACTTTTGCCCAACTGGGAAGGCCCATATAGGGTAACCAAGATCGTCAGACCTACTACATATTGGTTGGAAGATATAACCAGGAAGCTTGTACCCAAGCCATGAAATATAGAACACTTATGAAAATACTATCAATAAGAATTCTCTCTTTATTTTTCAAAGTGTTCTTATCTCAATGTATAGACCCCTAAAAACCTTGCTGCTAATGCAAGAGTTACAGGTCTGGTCCATCTCAATGTACAGACCCCTAAAAACCTTGCAGCTAATGCAAGAGTTACAAGTCTGGTCCATCTCAATGTATAGACCCCTAAAAACCTTGCTCCTAATGCAAGAGTTACAGGTCTGGTCCATCTCAATGTACAGACCCCTAAAAACCTTGCAGCCAATGCAAGAGTTACAGGTCTGGTCCATCTCAATGTACAGAACCCTAAAAACCTTGCTTCCAATGCAAGAGTTATAGGTCTGGTCTATCTCAATGTACGTACCCCTAAAAACCTTGCTTCCAATGCAAGAGTTACAGGTCTGGTCCATCTCAATGTACAAACCCTTAAAAACCTTGCTCCCAATGCAAGAGTTATAGGTTTGGTCCATCTCAATGTACAGATCCCTAGAAACCTTGCAGTTAATGTAAGAGTTACAGGACTGGACCATCTTAATGAACGGACCTCTACAAATTTTTATAGTCATTATAAGTATTATAGACCTGGTCAGTATTAAGGGGCTTTATATTCGATGCAAGAAATGAAGGCTTGGTTTGTCTTTCAAGAAAGACTATCAAATCTCCAGAAGCGTTGATTACAGGGTATGAATTCAGTTATTAAAGGTTATTGCCAGTTCTGGTTACAAAAGACTTGTTCAATTACTATGACTATTTAAATTACAAGTTTCTCTACTCGAAAGACAGTTATGAGTCCATGCTTAATTGAAAGTTAAAGGGAAGATCTGAAGCCTGAAACTTGATCCATTATCCTTAAAGATCCTCTTTTGTTTTAATTATAAGTTTAAAGATCGGGAGCCCAAGGTTATGTTACAGAGTAGTGATAGGCTGGAACAATGCTAAAGTCTATTACAAATTATAAGCTTGGCATATTATTGATATCCATAAAAATTCACAAGTATTGGTACTGTCACGACCCGAAACCCACCCTCTGCGGATCTCGAATCGCGAACCCTAGCCTGACCCTTTTGCCGATTCGGGTCTCGTCTGAAACTTGCTATAAATCAGTGCTACTAACATGCAACAACTATCATATCATAACATAAACAACGGAAGTCTCCCAATAGAGTTTCATGTTATATATATATATTTGTTCGCAAAATACAGACTTTAAAAAGTCTAATACATTACATCCCCAAGATGTGGATGACATGGGAGAGTTACAAGACTGTACTGAATATTATATATTACATTTATCTAAAACAAATGTCCATTGCTAGCTAGTTGACTGCTACTGCTTCTCTACAGCTTCCTTTCCTGAAATGTTTTAGTAAGTTTGGGATGAGCTAACTTAAGCTTAGTAAGTAATTTTCCTTTGCTCTGTCATGTGTACAGGTCAATATAGAAAGACATAATCCAAGGAAGACAAGGATAAATGTAAGCATAATAGCCAGTCAAGAAATATAGGACTTATAAAATGGATATCAAATGGTAGAACACAAATGATAATCAACAAGGAAATCTGATCCGATAACAAATATCATACTGCTATAGTCATAAGCTGTCTCAAGTATAATCGTATGTACACAATAAAAGGGGAAAAGAAAAGTCAAGAAAAGGAGTTAGGAAGAGGGAGAAACCGAGAGAGGAGAGAGGAGGGCCAAGGCGGTTGGTGATGGCCTATAGATATATGTGTGTGTATGTGTGTGTGTGTTTAGTGAGAAAATAGAAAAGAAAGGATCAATTTGAGAAGCTGTGACCACTTAGAAGGGATTCAGAAGTTGAAACAAAGGAAGATGAGGAAGAAAGGGAGAGATACTGTAACTAGAAAAACTCAGAAAAAGGTAAGCAACTCATTTCTATTTTTAAATTTTCGAAGCATATTTGTTTAGTTATGGAAGTATGGTCTTGTAGAGTATAAAATTTGAAAATGAATGCAAAAAGAATCCATTGAAATGGTTAAGAATTGATCTAGAAATATGTAGTTACAGGTCATAAGGATAATTTGGGTTTTTAATATTACATGCTTTAAACTCCACTTAAAAAATGAGGAACTAATCCTCTATAGTGCAGAAAGAGATTAGGAAAAGACATGGGGGAAAAAAAACTAAGAAATGGACACGAAATTGAGAAAAATCAGTTGGTCGAAGCTACCATTTTTCTCTATTTCGTGAAGATTTGGTAAACCAATTTAAAAACTAAGTCTAGATATAAATTCCTCATGAAAAATGGAAGGGAATAACATTTAAGTTGGGATGAAAATTGATCGAAAGAAGTTGTCCGTCACCGGAGAAGACGACGGAGACCCACCGGAACCTTACCAAAAAATCGAGGAAGAGGGTGAACAATGGTTTCTTAAAATAACGCCATGTTGATGTGTTTTGCCTTAAAGCTACGTCGTCTATTGTATAGCTGTTTTAAATTTAAAATCGAATTGGGACTATTTGGTTGTAAGAGTAAGAAATTGAAATTAAATTGAAAATCGAATTGGGATAGCTTATCGCTAAATTGATGTCCTTATCCACTGTTTGGATAACCTGATTTAGAATAACAAATCAAAAATTCTGATTTGGCCCAATAAAAAGAGAAATTGTAAAGTGACCCTAAATTTTATAGTTATTATGAAAGGACCCACAGAATAAAATATTAATTAAATTAATTAATTAAAATAAAGAGAAATTACGAAAATACCCTTAAGTAACTTTCTGATTTCTTTTCTGCTTTCTTTTGATTCAATTAGGATATTTAGTATATATATATATATATATATATATATATATAAAATGAAAGAAAAGGAAAAGAAAGTGGGCTGGTGTGTGTGTTTGGTGTGTGTTTAGTGTGTGTAACACATTATTATATAATATATATATATATATTATACATTATATACATTATACTATAATGTATACTTTTTATATAATTTATACTTTATGTACATATATACTTTTATAAGTATATATTTATATATATATATACTTACATATATATGTTATATATACATATATATATATATACTCATATATATACATGTCTCGCATTGCATGTGCATAATTATATATATATATATTTATTCTTGTTTATTTATATGATTTATCATACACGTACATCGATACATGTACGGGTCTATGTGCACAATTCTCTATACTACCCAGGGTTTCTCGTACGGTAGTCCTTGGGGTACTCTAGGTTGTTTGTAATTCACTTCTCGTATATTTATATATCGTATAGCACTCTATTTGTGAGTTTCACTATTCATCTCGAACGGCATGCCTATTACTCAACATAACTTACTGTGATAGTTCGATTTTCTTTTGGTATTATATTTATTAGCTCGGTTTGTTCGTACTTGGCTTTTTCCTAATCTCGTAATTCTTTGAGATCACAGATTCTACTATTTACCTCGGTATGCATACCCGTCACTGTATACTAATCATCATGATAGTTCGGTATATTTTGAGGTCTACTGTTCTTGGTCTAAGTTGGTCTCGGTTTACTTTTGGCACTACACTCATTGGTCTGGCCTGATCTTGGTATTATCATTTAACTCTTAGGATATAAATGAAATTATTCTATTTTATTTGGGTCGGGGTCTTACAGGTACTTTTGAGAGACAATCAACAAAAGTGCTTTGAAATATAAAAACACACAAGTATAGAAGAAGTCAATTACATTGATAATTTGCAAAAGAGTACATCAAATCTAGAAGATTACAAAGAAGCAAAGTACAAATATAAAAAATTCTAGACTACTACCAGTCTGAACTGAAGAAGAAGTCATTCTGCACCATGTCGTTGTCACTCTCTACTTTGTTCTCCTCAAATTCAGCACACTGCATCCATATTAGCTTGAGTAGGTGCTTTTGCCAAGGGAAGATCGGCAGGGGCTACCTCATCATCATCGTTCTGAACCTCGGCCTTACCCGAAGGGACTTCAACGTCGTCAATCCCAGTCAGATCAAGGTCAGCGTACTTCGTGAGGAGCTTGGCTCTAAAGGTATTGTACCCATGCTCGATTAGCTCTCCACCTATCTCCTCAACTTCAGCCTTCATCTCTGCTTCGGTCTGGGCCTTGGCAGATTCGACTACGTCTTTGGTCTTCTGGATGAAGGTACATTAGAAGTTATCAAACCTCTTCTAGAGGTCTTCCAACTTTCGAGCAAGGGAATCCCGTTCAGATTCTATGATGGATTAGGAGTTCGCTGCCTCTTTTAGCTTTTCCTCAGCAGTAGTGGCAATAGACTGGGCTGTCCCCAGCTGTAGCCTAGCCTCATCCAGCTCAGGACTAGAGATTATTAATCATCTCCAGGTCTGCAGAAGACTCCATAATGGTAGCAAGGCCATGCATGGTCTGTAAAGCAAAAAGCAAACGAGTTAGAATAGGTAAAACGACGGAGCACAAAAAGAAGGGAAAGAGTTTGGAAGTTACCTTCAGTTGGAGGGACAGAAAGTCTGTAGCAATCTTCTCCACATTCTGCCCCTAATATTTCTTTGGGCCAGAAGCCTAGAACTCATCAAAGGCCTTCTTCGTAGCTAAGTAGTCGGAGTCATTAGGCACTTCAATAATAGCAGCAGCTGTCTTTCCCTTCCCCCTTCATTTGGTCGAGACCTCAAGGGCGGGAAGAAGTGCTGGCGCTAGAGCGGAGGGCTCCCTCATATTCTCAGTCAGAGTACGATCTAGGGAGTTGGATAGGAGCCTCCTCATATTCACTTGAAGAGGTAGGTCAGCAAGAGAAGAGTTCTCCCCCACCGTTTTCTTCTTTTGCCCTAGTGCCCACTTGGACATCAGAGAATTTTTCAGGTTGCCAGCCCTGGTTGTCGTCAGGCTAGCCTTCATCAGATTTTCAGGTGTGAGGACGGTAGTATGAGCTCGGTTGTTGGTCTAAAGGAGCTTCCGGTACTTCTCCTGGAGGTCAACAGTGAAAATTGACCTCTTCCAAGCACTTTTGTCTGCATAGAGGTCACAAGATACAGAGATTAGACAAATAATGAAGAAATGAAAACATGTAAAAACAGAAACAGAGTTATATTAAAGAGGGGGGTCTCAACCTTAAACCCGGTACTCTGGGGAAATATCGAGGTCTGATCCTGGAAGTCTTCCAGCTCCTATCCTCCTCCCACAAAGAAGTACCACTTCTTCCAGGTCTTGTTGGAAGTAGGTACTGAGGAGAGGGGTCTGAACTCCTTGTCGAAAGACATGTAAAATAAGCCCTCACACCTCTGATATTTCAGATCTATATTGCTATAGATCAGGTCAAGATCAACCTCGACGCCATTCAGATGCCCTAACACTATGAACCCTAACAAATAACTTCCAACTATTGAGATTGAGGTCGGCAGGACAAATGTTGAACCACTTAAAGAACTTCCTAACTAAAAGAGGAAGAGGAAGCCTAAGTCCCATCTCAAACCACTCGAGATAGACACAAATCTCGCCTGAACTGACGTTAGAAGGATGATCCAAGGAACTGGGGGCTCTATAGGTTACATTCTGAGGGAAGTCAAAAGCAGCCCTCAGATCATCTGACGTGTCCTGAGTTATGGCACTCCCTCCTTCCTCTCGTTGGGAGGGCCTACCCGAGGTTTCCCCCACTCTGTTCCTAGGTTCAATGAAGGCATCTACAATCCTAAGTTCAGGACTGGAAGAAGACACTACTACCCTATTTCTGGCATCACCGGAAGGACTACTGGCTATTATATGGATTTGGGATGCCATAGTCGTCTCTAAAGAGCTTCTTGTGCCATAACCGATGCTCAATATAGCGTTTGGGGCCAACATTGTGGATAGAAGAAACAAAAGAGGAAACGAGGAATTAAAGAAGAAGAATAACATGGAAAAAGTGCCAAAGCCAAACTTGAAGTCCTACCGGAGACAGAAGCTTCGAGCGACCATGATTTCCTCAAACTCTCTGATCACTCCAACTTGACGGCTAAGTGCTTGATTTTTTTAGAGGTGTTTAAAGCAATGGAAATGATGAAGGGAAGGGCGTACGCATACCCCCTTCCCTTCTTTATATAGGTTTGTAGAAAATGGGGCCCATCAAGTTGAACCGTCATGACGGTTGAGGGAAATGATGGCCTCGAAAGCCCAAACGATAGATGCACAATAAATGCCACATCAACGGTTGTTTGGGAAAACGAAGAGACAAGACGCGTGACTTTTCAAAAGCCCTCAGCCCTAGTTACGCGTTGTGCTGTGCTAAACTAAGGTTCAGGGAGGGAGTAACTGATACGCCATAAAGTAACAGACCAGTCTCCACATGACACGTGTATACGCAAAATAGCTCGTCCATTCAGAACAGGCGTGTACATATAGGCTTCCAGAGCTCATCTCTAGAACAAAAGGCACTGGGCATTCGCATAAGGAGGTCCAGAGCTAGTCGTCGCCTCAGGTACCCTACCGAGCTAAAGGTAAGGAAACAGTGCACAACAATGAAACTGTCATTCATGGATATCTTTCATCTCCTATTCTCATGGAGCGCAGTGCTTAGTATGGTAATTGTCATTCTTTGATAACAATCAAATCCCTGCTTTTGTGAGGTTGAATCCTAATCAACTTAGGAGAATTCATAGCCTATAAATTAAACCCTAAGGTACGCTTTTCATTTACAGTCCTTAAATTATATAAATCAACCCTGAATACAATATAGTCATTAATCATGTTAATCATGCCTAACTTAATTTTCACTAAAATATAATTAAGTTCAATTCATAACATGCTAAATTAGTATCTTTTAATCTTTATATTTTAAGATGACCATTTTGTAACTTTTAATCTACTACTGTAATGACTCTTAAATTATGTCTAAGTTAAGTGGCTGAATTTCAATTATTCCTAAATGTTAATCATCATACACCCAAACCGAAAGTCAAAGAAAAATAGTAAAATATGAAACTTCCCATTAGAAAATAATCAAACACATCACATGGTGGTGATTCTTTAATTACAATAAATTCACCCTCATTAGCCGGCGGAATTCTAGATTTCTCCTGACGTGTACGGACAATCGTCATGGTCGGTGATTGTTTACTGGTGTGATCTAATAGATGCTGTGCCCACGTGACAGATACGCCGGCCCTTCTGTTATTCAAAAATTTTAGATATTGTAATTGTTGATTTAATTAAATTAAAAGAGAATTTAATCACTATTGAGGGCGCAGCTCGGTGCTCAAGAAGAGTGTGGGGCCACGATATGATACAGAGACAAGCAAACCAAAATTTACGGAGGTGGCGTGATGTCGCAACCCGCCGTACACTTTTTGGTGGGTCCTACTTTTAATACTCAACGTTCCAATAATTTCACCTCCAATAATAGGCCCATCACCCACGTTACCTTTCCCCCCCTAATTATTGTTTAATTAAGTTAGTATTTTTCAATTTCCTAATAATTACATGATTTTAAAATTTTCTTTTAAATTCAAGCAATTAACAAATAATTTTTTAAAAGATCTACTCTAAAAAATTAATTTTTATTTATTACATTAAAATGGATTTGAAATTATTTTAACACCTGTTTAAATTTTTTAAAATATGCACAATTCTCGTAAGTTGAATAATTATCGAAATAACTTTTCAAAAAAATAACCCAAAATAAAAGATTTTTTATTTATATAATATTATATCCTAATTTTTTAATACCAAATTTTGCATCCTAAATAATATGATAGTAAAATTATTGATAAAATATTAAATAATAATGTCTAATATCTTATTAATTATTTAATATCATATTATTTGAGATACAAAAATTTTGGACCTTATACTATTGTTAATTAATACTTTGTGTTAGGGCACAATGAAAAATAAAAAATGAAAACAAAAAACTACCTTTTATTTTTGAATGGAAATACGACCTTTCAGTGCACCTTTCATCTTGTGTATGACGAGTGTTGAAAGATATTGAGAGTTTTTATGGCGCTCTATTTAGCAACTGCTAACTTCATGTGAGTTGGATTGTGATATGTCATATTAGAGCACTAGTTTAATTGTCGATACCAACCAACTGGTCTAAAGTTCTTAAGCCACAACTAGTCGGATCTTAATCAATTGAGGCACAACCCTATACCGATGTACTTTAGACCATGCTCTAGGCCTGGAATAAATAAGTAGAGTTCAACATGACAACTTTCACTTATGGATACATTCCAATCCCAATTTCTTAAATTCCTAGTCCTATTTGAGTTGGGCAAGAGATAACTAATAAATAAGACTCCAAGGTACGCCCTAAAATTCATGATGAACTATTCTCTTTCAATTTAAGCTTTTTATTTTATTTTTCTAACTTAAGTATCGAAGCGGCTATCACCAGAGTCAATCTGGTAGGCTTCTGACTAGTGTTGTGCAAGAAGCGAGGAGAGGCTTTGGCAATGATTAGAAACATGCAACATCAATTTGGCATTGTCTGTGGGAAATAACGATTTCTCAAACAAACAACCAAATAAACTCTATCAATGGCACCAAATCTTTGTCCACATGGAAACCCCTATGGGGTCGGCAAGATCAAGCTTCACCAAGAAGAGTGAAGAATAGGGGGCTAACCCCTACGCTATAACAAATGGACCAGATGGCCTAGTAAATTGAGACCCTTACTTAAACCGTGGCCACATTGGTGCAAAACCAGTGAGTTGTGGAGCCTCTACACCGTCGGTGGTCAACAACCAAGAGGTACTCCCACCACCATCGGTGGTCAATAACCAAGACGCACCCCCATCGCCTCTGCTTAGCCAACAACCAATGGGTACCTCCACTACCACCAGTGGTTAGAGATGATCTCTACAACCTATTTGGAAGGCTGACCACACTATTTACCCCGAAGGTTAGGGTAGAAGAATGTCCAAAGAAATTCACAGTGAAAAAAATTAACGTTTATGAAGAAACATAGGACCCTGATCACCTATCTCGATTTCAGCATAACATGACCCTGTATGAGGATATATATGCTTTCATGTGTTGAAACTTCATCACAAGTCTTAAAGGTCCTGCCCTTACATGGTCTATAAGCTCCCTTTGAACTTTATTGTAAATTTTTATGACCTCGATAGGTTGTTCATCAACCATTTTTTCACCAGCAATAGGCTTAAAAAGGGACTTGAGTTGTTTTTAAAAATAGAGTAAAAATGAGGGGAAACCTTAAAAGCATATATAGCCCGTTTTAATAGGGTGTTCACAAATGTGAACGATTGTAAAGGAAAGTTTATTGTAGCATCTCGAACCTTGGGATTCAATTCAGGCCATTTTTATGACTCTTTAACTAAGAATCCTCCAACCAATATGGCAGTCCTTCTACTAAAAACGTAGAAATACATAACCTTAGAATATACTAAATCTATTATATGAAGGCTATGGACTAGTCTTTAAAGGATGAGAAAGTACAAAATAAAGAATCTAAAGACAATAAGAACAGGGGTTAGAGTCTAGACAAGGCCTCCTTAACTCACATCTTTCATCAAATCTAAGCTCGTGAGAACTTAAAGTGGCCCAAGTCTATCAAAGGTGATAAAAAAAGAAGGAATAAAGACAAATATTGTGAGTTTTCATTATGAGCAACGCTATACTACTGACGAGTACATAGCCTTAAAGCATGAGATATAATACCTGATTAAGCGAGGACGTTTGAAGAAATTCGTCTAACATGACAGAAAGGTTAACCCACATAATAAGGCCCCTTTAAGGGGGAAAGACGAGAGACCTAAATAACAACAAAAGGCTTAGGGATGGCCAACACCCACCGAACGATCAACACGTAATATGGGTGTTACATAGAGATGATTTAAGAATTGGACTCTCAACATGTAATATAGGTGCTACAAAGTGTCACATCCCTGCAACCCACCCTACGCGGATGCTGACGATGTGATGCCAGTTAGCCGCCTTGCCAGTCTCCGACCAACAATACGACCAACCAAAGGAAATCTTCTGAACCTTACGATGAATTGCATTTCAAATGTAGGGTCAGAACAACGGAAATTAAAACCTTTTATCTCGGGAATGCAACTCAACTATATACCTCATAAGTATGTACCACAGAGCAAATCTATAACAGATATACACACAGAGCATATCAAATTCCTCCAGAGTACCATTACCATGAGCCATATCCCTACTCATCTATTATATATGAATAAAGTCAACTATATCATCACGCTCACCTGAATAGCCAAGATCAATCCATTGGAACCCATGCCATCAGATTCTCACTTGGGAAGGCCTCTTAGCCTACTAGTATCATCTCCTTGTGCCTTCTAATCCAATAGAGATACAACCTGAAAAATGTTAAATAATGGAATGAGCTTAAACAAGCTCAGTGAGTAACATAAGGTTCCTGCCATGGGTTTCAAAACCAGTTTATATATATATGTATATATGCATGCTCAAATGTAACTCAAATAGAACAATGCGGCTCAAGTAGAACAGATATAGCTCAAATAGAACGGATACAGCTCAAAGTGCCTGAACCTTCCCCAGGCAGTATGGGATGCCGCACAAGATAATCCGTCAGTCACCCACCCCACACATGGAGGCTCATGTCCCCCACAGCACACTACCGGTTGGGGTCGGTATTAGAGCAGAACAGATCAGATAGGATTGAGCGGATGCTGAGCTCTGGGCGTCCCACAGAGGCAGCCATCCATCTACTGATATACTCAATCCCGTAGTGGGCCCCAGATAAGACTCAACATGACAAACAGAATCAAACAGACTCCAAAGGACAGGTAACAGAACAACAGACCCGAACAGAATCAACAGGATATATCAGAAAGTAGGATAGAACAGAATCATGCCACAAGTAATGCAGTACAACGAGTATGCATGAAAACATATGCATTTAAAACAGTACAGTGCATAAAAAAGATTAGCATATAAAGCAGTATAGTATACGAGTCTAGGTAGTATAGAAAATATACACCAAGTCAGGAGTCCGAGTTACTCACAACTTATGCTTATCTCCATTCACAGATATCCTCCAGATACGTTAGGTACCTGCATGCATATCCTGAATATCCATCACCAATTACAGACACATTAGAATTTAACCACTCATATATTATTCATTATCTTAGGCGTCTATCGGATCACCTAAAATAGTCTAATGGCCTATTGCCCACTCATTGGGTTTCAACTAAAACTATTATTTTCTCTAAATAAGCTTAGTAGCTATCAAGATTATGAGCTAAGTCATTTGGACTCTAATTATTATCTATTGAGTACTTATTTAATTTTTTATGCGAGGCATTATAACTTTGCTAGGCACCAAACTAAATTTATCATTACTTTTAGACCTCAGATTCAATATAATTTCTATATTAAATATTTGCTGGTTGCTTTTAATCTTGGATTTTAATATCAATTCCATGCCCCTCAGTTTGACTCTTTGGACCAAACCAACACCAAGGTTACGGTTGTCATCTACTCTTTGTTTTTCCCGTGTATAGGTGTAGTTCAAATCAATTCACATTTGGACATGATCTAATTTGGAACTCCTGTACAGAACATAATGCCGCCCAATGGCTAAAATTATACTCAAATTAATAGCTGAACTGTACTTAATTTAATGACTGAACTATATTTAAATCAAGGGCTAAACTAAATTCAACTCCTCACATATTACAGTTTTCCAACAGACCTCATGACTAAAATGTAATTCCATTAGAGATAGTAAATTCAGAAAATAAGTTTCATACCTGTTGGTTCTGCTGTCCGGATCGCATTCTACCATTATCCCTATTCACTTCCTTACTCCTGCTACAGCTTCTGCCTCGGAAGAACAATCGCCAACACACCTGGGTTGTTCCACCTATTTTCCATAATTTTCGGGCTCCTATGAAACGATCGAGAAATAAATAAGAATTCAGATCTTTATCTTTAGCTCCAGGCGTTGACTCAGAATCACCTAAAATAATCCCTCACTGCACCAGAATAATGCAGCTCAAAGGTTTTATTAATAGCCCTTTCTGTTGCTTCAGTCACGCTAATATACTACCTAATAACGTCCTTCAGCTGAACAGATATTGATGATTTTGTTGTCACAAAGCACCTTCATACGAAGTGGAATTTTATTTGATCAAGGCATGATGAGTGACCGGAGATGACTCATCCTTAATTACAGACCAAGTATCAATATTTTGAGAGAGTGTTTTGGGCCCCCAGCATCAAAACCTTTATTGCTTACAAATTCTGCAAGTTAGGATTCTATTCATAAATGGTATCCAACTCAAAAAGTATAGATCTGCCAAAATGTTGAGCCCACCATTCAGCACCAACTTCCGTAAGCTAGCCACATAAGAAATCCTCTATTTTCTCACTAAATAAAATAGACAGTAATAGCAACTACTAAATCTCGTTAAAATCCCAATTTAGGCTTCAATTTATAGCTTTCCTTTCTTTCAATTTTCTCAGTAACCAAAATGGAAGGGATAGCGACAGAACCTTTCTTCACTCCCTGTTGCTGTGCGCTACTGCTGTTAGGGATCCCCCATTTCAACAAATCCTGTTGTGCAGCGGGGGACTCCACCAAAGCCCACATGTTTTCCAACTCAACCTCAAGAATTGAAACATCAAAGGTACCTCTTGCTGCACCGCCATTCATCCCCTGCAACGCTACACAAACACATACATAGACACACACAACCCTGCTTCACCATTGGTTCCTCTCCCATCCAATCATCTGGCATTAGTTCGACATCACAATCACCAAACACTTCACCCATATACCTCATAGAACCCAATCCACTACAGTCGCAACATCATCATCGCCCCAACAGAGCAGCTCACTCCTCCAAATCCCCGTTGCAACCGCTGCCTACAACAACCTCCATTTCCTCTGTTTTCTTACTAAATAAAATAACAGTAACAGCAGCACTAAAACCACATAAAAATCCCAAATTCAGGTACAACATTTGCTGCTTCAAATATGAAATTAACATGAACTAGCCTATCAAATTGGAAGGCAGGTGCTTGCTGCACCGCTGCTGTCGCACCGCTGTTGCTGTAGCTCCCTCTCTGCTACACGCTACCCATATACACTCATTATACGCATACGCATAACCCTGTTGCACCGTCCCTTGCGGAATTCCCTTAACAATAGCGCCTATTGTTTGTTGCTTACGTGGGGTGTAATTGACAGAAGACAGGTGAAGATTTGGAGATGCAGATTGGGTCGTAGAGATTTGGAACCAAAGATTATCCTTCTGAGCTTTATTCGGTATAAATCTATAAACGTGGAACGGTCTACAAAGTGGGAGAGTTTTCCCTTGGTCAGTGGTAGCTAGAACCTTCCACCCAACTCTTGATTTTTCCTGATTCTCTCTCACGTGTATACCTATATATGATATAATTCTAGCAGCTTCTTTGAAGCTTCCAATAATCATAATATATATATATATATATAGATCTTATTTTGGCTCCTTCTTTTGAATTCCAAAAGAATATAAATATAATTTATATTATACTTGCACCAATATATTTTCCCACATATTTCTCTATATATATATATATATATATATATAGAACCATACATAAATATATGCGTCTAAGCATAGGTTCCGTTATATAATACGGTAATATTTAATCTTCCTATTTCATAAAATATTAATTTATGGAATACCGGTACATTTGGCATAAAGCCAGGACTCGATATTATAAATATTTATTTTAACTGATATTGGATACCCGTTCATGCCATATATTGAATTCATATTATTTTTATAATTAATTTTTCGCATCCCATTTATTAACCTCGACACTCGGTTGATCGAGTCGTCTATTTCCTAAGCATATATTATTTTTTTATGGTCTGGATTAATTTCATATTTTCTAATAATTAATCCAATCATGGTTTACTATATTTTGGGTTATCTCAATTTATTAATATCACAGAACTAATTTTTTATTATATCAAGGTGCAGGCTCGGTTACGTCAGATTTTTGGGGTATTACACAAAGAGGTATGTTTGAGAAATGAGGTTAGAAAACTACCCTTTTATGTTACTACAATAGAGAAGAAGTCTTGAATAGTGCCTCAGATGCATTTCTCAAAGCTAGATCTGGTCGAGGTTACACTATCCTCACAACTATGCACTTGTTATTTCAATTAAAGTTGCTTACTTTGAGATCAAAAGAGTGCTTATTGATATAAGAAAACTACCCTTTTTATGTTATTGCAATAGAGAAGAAGTCTTGAATAGTGCCTTCAGATGCATTTCTCAAAGCTAGATCTGGTCGAGGTTACACTATCCTCACAACTATGCATTTGTTATTTCAATTAAAGTTGCTTACTTTGAGATCAAAAGAGTGCTTATTGATATAAGTTGCTCAACTAATGTTTTTTTTTATGGCCCATTCGTGTAAATGAAGTTAGATCCAAAGGAGATTCGTCCAATCGTCTTAATCATGGCAGGATTCAATGGCCATCTTAGCTTCCCAGTTGGAATGATTTACCTCCCAATCACTGCATGAGAATGGGAAAAACATAAAATAATACTTTTAAAAATAATGGTCTTGGATGCCAAATCTATAACATGATAATCAGTAGGCCATGGATTCATGAGATTAGAGCGATTACATCAACCTTCCACCAGTGCCTAAAATTCATCCATGAAAATAAAGTAGTCATAGTAAGGGGTTGCTAACCAATAACTCAGGAAGTGCCATGGTATTGCTTTAAGGGAGAAAGCTTCAAAATAGTAATTAAAGTATCCACTCAAAAGTGACGAACTCTTGAGTTCAGGCATATAAGACTCAGAAGAATCCCCCGATGAGATTGATGAACTGTTAAGTCCCAGAGGACGTGACAACCTTGTGAAACCCAAATAAGAGATTGAGAAATTTGTTGTAAGCTCAGAAGTAGAGGGTAAGTTCCTTCATATAGGATATGCTCTGGCCTCGATAAAATGTGAACAACCCATAAAATTCTTAAAGTAGAACCTCTTAGTCTTTTCTTGGGAGACTAAAGAGATGCAAGGGACGAATCTAACTTCATATCTCATAAGCTTATTGTGGGCACCACCAGTTGGAAAAAATCTTTTGTGTGGATTTAGGAGATCCCGGCTATCTTCTTCCTTAAAGGTGGAAAGGAACGCCTTTGAGAGAGGTAGAAAGCAAGTAAGGAGTTGCCAACTTGTTTTGGGTGTACAAACAAGCAAACCCGTTACAATGGAAAACAAACAAAAAGAAACTAAAATGAATTAAGAGTACATCACTTTGTTTCCTAGTTACATTCAAAAAGACCCTTTGACATGGGGTCAAAAATAAAACAAAGTACTAAACTACGTAACCAAAGAAATAGACTCGAGGGCTAACGTACGAAGTGAGAAGGTGTTAGGCACCCACTTCACCTAGTTTGAATAAACCAACCTCAAATATCCAATTGCAAGGCTCATTCATTAAGTATAAGGAAAGAAAATGTCAAAATGAAAAAGGAGAATAAGTTGAAGGAAGTGATAACTAGAATGAAAAAACTGAATGAAAGGAATAAAAAATAGGGGGAAGAGGGAAAATGATTCGACTTAGGCCCGTGGGCTTCTACGTATCCATCTTAAGATGGAATCAAAGTCATATAGTTCTACCAGTTTACCTTCTTTTATCAAGAGTGATAAAAAGGGGAAATCAACCAGGTAAAGGAAGACTAGTAAGGGTTTGAGAACATACCTTGTTTAGTCGTGGTGGTTGAACATCATTTTGGCTAGGAAAGTCTTGACTTGGTCTTGTAGCTCGAGCGGAGTTCCAGCTTGTTGCTTGATCTAGGACCTTTACTTCGGCAGGGCTTCGGTCTTGAGAGGAAGGGAGACTAGAGAAATTTTTGAAGGAGAGATTCTAGCACTATAGTGACAACATAAGGCTATGGAATTGTGTCTCTAGAATGGTGACCAAAGGGGTTTATTGATAGATCAAAAGTGGAGAATTAATCCAAGGGCCTATATTTAACCTCACAAATATAGGGCTAGGATCATGTCTTGAGTGATATTTACATGAGTAAATAAAAAAAATTAAGTGAATATCCTAAATCATGAGTATCCTAACTAATGAAAGAAGATTCATTTTTAAATCAATTATGAAAAACGCAATGACTTATCAAAATGAATGCTACATGCAAGGCCAAATGTGGTGAATAATAAAAAAAAAAATGAGGGATAATTAAGAAAGTTTTCTCAATAATCCTAACTATAGCATATATCCCATATATAGCATAATTATCTCACATTTTTATGAGATATATCCTATATATAGTAAATATATCTATATATATGCACAATGTATGCACCTAAATGTAATGTGTATAGACACAACATGTGTATACCCAAATAGGCAGACCAATGGAATGGCTACAATGCATCCTATATGCCACCTAGACCAACATATGGACTAATGAAATGAATGCACACCTAATATACTAAAATGAGTGAGTTTATTCCAAGAAATAAACAAGTGTCTAGGTTTAATGTATCTCGTCTATAGCAAATATCTATCACCTAGATATATGGAAATCTTAAAAATGAAAAGCCCTAAATCAGTCAAGATTACCAAATTGCCCCCAATTTGGTGAAAAATTACAAGATTGCCATAAGGCATGTGAAATGACCAAATTGCCCCTCAAGGTATGAAAATGTCCCCAATTTTTAACTTAAAGACTAAAATTATCAGATTACCCCCAATTAGGTAATTTGACATGGAAATTACTAAAAATTCCCTTCAAGCAACTAAAGCGTCCTACTAAGGGTAGGATTGTGCCGAAATTACCAAAATTCCCTCAATGGAAAAAATTGCACCAAAATTATTGAAATGCCCTTAAGAACTGCTTGGCACGTTTTTGAGGACCTAAGGATGTGCAAAATTACGAGAATGCCCCCGACGGTCAAAAATGTCACGACCCAAACCCCACCCTATGCGGATGTCGAGGACGTGATGCTAGTTAGTCACCTTGACGGTTTGCCGACCGACTAATGCGACCAACCAAAGGCAAACTTTTGAACTGACCGATGAATGGCATTCAAAATGTAAGGTTAGAGCAGCGGAACTTAAAACCTTTTTAATCTCGGGAATGCAACTCATTTATAAATACCATAGAGGTATGTACCACAGAGCAAGTCTAACACCAGATAACTAATAACTCTAACCACAGAGCATGTCTACTAATCAGACATATAACACAGAGCATATCTAATATCTCTAGAGTACCATTACCATGAGCCATGTCTCAATATCTAGTGCATATCAATCACATCAATCAAATCATGTCACTCACCCGAATAACTAGATTCAATCCACAAGAGTCCAAGTCTCCACAAATTAGTGCCATCAGATCCTTTACTTGGAATGCCAATCGACCTATCCATGTCATATCATAGTGCCTTCTAATCTGATAGAGATAAATACTGAAAAATGTTAGGATAATGGGGTGAGCTTAAAGAAGCCCAGTGAGTAACACAGGTTCCCTATCATGGGTTTTAAAAACCAGTTCTTGCTTATAAAACACATGGATAGTTTAGTCACTTCAGAAATAATGATTTTATAAATCCACTTTAAATGCAAGTTTAAGTAGAATAAAATAAGACTGAGCTAAATGGAACAATAGATTAGAACAAACAAAATAGTGTAGGATGCCAGTATATAAATTGGAGCATAGGCAAATAAATCAATAATAAAACAAGGTCAGTATTGAGTGAAATAGAACAGAATAAAACAGGACAAGACGCTAATTAGGTAGGACAGAACAAAATCATGCTACGTGTAATGCAGTACAAAAGGGTATGCATTTAAGTATATGCATTTAAATAGTATGGCATATAAAATGGTGTAGTGTATGAAGATACAATATCTAGATAGTGCAACTTATACACCAAGTCAGAAGTTTCAAGTTACTCACAAACTGTTACGCTTATCTCCTTGTACAGATAATCTGATAACCTCCAGATACGTTAGGCACCTCCATGCATATCCTGAATAATCATCATCAATCATAGACAGGTCAGAATTTAACCCTTCATGACTTATTCATCATCTTAGGTGTCTATCGGATTACCTAAGATAGCCTAATAGCCTATTACCATTTCATTGGGTTTCATCCGAGGCTATTTCATTCTTTAATTAGGCTTCGTAGTTATCAGAATTATAATCTAAGTCATCTAGACTTTAGTCGTTATTAGTTAAGTACTTATTTAACCTTAGGGGCAAAATGGTAATTTCACCATTCTTGTCCCGGACCCTGTTGTGGTCCTCAGAATAGTCCACATATCTTATATATGAAGTTCTAAGTCTTTTGGACTCAAGTCGTTATCAGTTAAGTACTTATTTAACCTTAGGGGCAAAATGGTAATTTTAACATTCTTGTCCCGAACTCTGTCGTGGTCCTCAGAATAGTCCACATATCTTAAATATAAAGTTCTAAGTCTTTTAGGACTCAAATTGCTATTAGTTAAGTACTCATTTAACCTTAGGGGCAAAATGGTAATTTTACCATTCTTGTCCCGGACCCTGTCGTGGTCCTCAGAATAGTCCACATATCTTAAATATAAAGTTCTAAGTCTTTTGGACTCAGATCGTTATTAGTTAAGTACTTATTTAACCTTAGGGGCAAAATGATAATTTTATCATTCTTGTCCCGGACCCTATCGTGGTCCTCAGAATATCCCATATATCTTATATATAATTTTCTAAGTCTTTTAGACTTCATTTGGTATATGCTTTTGTTCATCGGGACACATTAGTCATTTCTCATTTTACACGTTGACTGTTCCGGAGTCGTAGTTGACTGTTCCAGAGTCGTAATTAGCCTCTCAATTTCCATAATTAGGCTTATGACAATTTATTAGATCAGATCAGCCTTTATTTGGCCTCTACTTGCACTTACCATGCTTAAGGGCATTTCGGTCATTTTACGTTTCATGAGATTCTGACCCCGATTCATCATTTAGTCATGTGTACAGTTTTACGAGTATCTGGGCTTATATCGGTATCAATTTCGTCCCATTTGGACTTCGTATAACATCAGGGGCATTTTGGTAATTTCACATGTTGTATAGCTAAATTTTTCGGGACTTCGGCTCATAAAATGGACCTCACCTGTCACACCCCGGATTTCCATAAACCCGGGGGTGAGTGAAAATAAATTAAAAGGAATAATTAATTGACAATTAAAGAAATTAAAGTAAAGTTCACCCACATTTTCAACCTATTTTTCCCTAAGCTTTTTAAGCCATTTCCTACCCATTTCAGCCCACTTTTTCCCTAATCTCTAGCCTCCATTTTTGATACTTTTCTCACCCATTCCGAGGTTGTTTCATACACTTATCAATTGTTAATTTTTTTCCAAAATTTTGGGCATAGTTTCCTTTGTTTTTCCAAGTTATTTCCTTCACCTAATAGTTACAAAATATATATGTAAAATTTCATAAACATCCACCCTCACTCAGTGGCCACAACTTCCATCAATTCATATACATTCATCTAAGATGCATTTAAATGAAATATCAAGCATTTACTTGGGTCTTAACCCATACAATTTACAATGGCCCAAGGCCAAAAGTTTACATCTTCTTCCAAGTATAAAACAAAATAAGTACATGTCCAAAAATGAATACAACCAATTGGGCTTATGCCCATACATCCCAAAAAGTGCCCCAAGAGCCAAATCTCCAAAGAAGTCCGTATCCTCTCGTCCTTCAAGACTTGCACAAGTCTCAAGTCTCCAGGGTCTCATTTGAAATGGTATCCCACGAATGGGTCAGCTCAAATGCTGGTATGATCACAAGCTAATGCTAGAAACAAATCTAGGACGTGGCGTGTGCAAGTGTGCATTTATAAACCATGCATTTCCCTTCCCAATGATCAATGCAATGTAAGGCATCATGTATGACACACAGATGCAAACTCTATGCCACACCCATGTCTCATGATACGGTCCTTCCCCGCTGGCATGAGTACCGCCACGTATGTCTCCTTTTCGGTGCGCCCCCGATGGAATGGAGTACCAACGGCCGAATTTTGGGTTTTTCACCACAGGATCTGCACCCTCATAATGTCCGGCACCACGTGCCACCCACACCATGTTTCCAAAGAATCATCTTATGCCAAGATGCCATGATTTCATCATGCAAACTTAATGTGACATTTCAACAAACACATGGTGTGCCCCTTTTCAAGTCATGTATTCTACCCCACAAAACGCTTAATTTTACACTTCCAAAACATCATTTACATGCATATACTATGGCCACACACCTCAAGGCACATTCAAACTACAAAACCACTATACTAGCAATTCACAAAGATTATGCTAAACTTTTCACAAATTGCTAAAATTCCATAAAGCTTCCCCATCTCAACCTATCACATTTCCTTCATGACATCAAGTAATTTTTCAACATAAATACACATCAAAACATAGCAATCTAACACATAGACAAGCCACATGTTATTCATAATGATAAAACATCAATTAAATCAAAGGAAATAAAAATCCCCAAATTTCTAACTCTAGGTTCTTCAAAATAACACCACTTAAATAACTTCCTAACCACAAATACATCTCTAAGCAGCTCAAATAACACATAGAAAGGTAGGAAAAGCTAGATCTATTTCTAGTTTAGCAAGAAACCATACCTAAATCAGTTTTTCTTAAACTGAGAAGGATTTACTTGCTAGGATGGAAAAACTGTTCAGTGAGTATGTAGTACTCGTTGAGCTGAATACTTTCTCAGAAGGAAGTTCGGCCAAATTCCCTCTTGAAATGTGTGTTTCGACAGCTTGAAAATGTGTGATTTTAGGGCTTTTCTCTCCCTCTCTCCATAAAGACGAAATATCTAGATATTCTGATTGCTTAAGTGATAAGAATGAACTATATGAGCTGTATTTACAGTGGGGAATCAAAGGGGCAAGGCAAATGACCATTTTGCCCTTAATGAGGCCATGAACCCCGTTACTCTATAGCTCATTCCTAAACACCTCAAATTAAAATTCTATTTTATCCAATGTTCATAAAATTATTTTAAATGAAAATTATTAGAAGGAAACATTTTCATTTGAGGTCTTCTTAGACCCGTTCCACCCGGGTCACCCGAATACCCTTTTTGTCCAATTCCGGAAACCATTTCTGTTTCTGCTAATTTTCGTACAGCGGATACTTCACATTATTATAAGCACTTTACTCTTCTATGACATACTCTAAATATGACTCTAAATAGGTCGTTCGATGAAAACAGTGTAAAAAAAGGCACTTTACCGATAAAACCGAAAAAATTAATAAACTATGCATGCAAAGTGTTCTTCCTCAAAAACAAAAAATTTACCCTCATTTTTGGATCTCTACATCCTTCCCCCCTTAAAGAAATTTTGCCCCAAAATTTAAAAATGTACCTCTAGTAGTGAACAGCTCGGGGTATCTAGGACGAACCTCAGCCTCACGCTCCCACGTCGCTTCCTCGACCCCATGATGGTTCCAAAGGACCTTGACCAAAGGAATGGTCTTGCCTCACAGAACCTGGTCCCTCGAATCCAAGATTTGCATGGGCCTGCTCATCATAGGAAACGTTACCCTCTACTCGAAGATCTGTCCAATCAAGAACATGCGAAGGGTCGGGCTCGTACTTCCTTAGCATAGACACATGGAAGACGTGATGAACCCCTGATAGCTGTGGCGGTAATGCTAGCTTATAGGCCACTTCACCTACCCTTTCAAGAATCTCAAATGGGCTTATAAACCTGCGGCGATAGCTTTCCGCTACGCCCAAATCTCCTCAACCCTCGCCGTGGAGCTACCTTGAGAAATACATGTCCCCTAGCGTCAAATGATAAAGGTCGACGTCTCCTATCAGTATAGCTTTTCTGACGGCTTTGAGCTGTCAATAATCGCTGCCGTATCACCTGTATCTTCTCCGTGGTCTCACGGGACTATATCAGGCCCTAAGGCAGCTGTCTCCCCTCCCTCAGTCCAACACACTAGCTGAACGACATGGTCTACCATATAAAGCCTCAAAGGGTGCCATTTGTATGCTGGACTGGTAGCTGTTATTGTAGGCAAACTCCACCAAAGTAAGGTGGTCCTCCCAGCTACCCCGAAAATCCATGACACAGGCTCTGAGCATATCCTCTAGAATCTGAATGGTGCGCTTTGACTGACCATCAGTCTGAGGGTGGAATGCGGTGCTAAATAACAACTGAGTCCCCAAGGCAGTCTGAAGACTCTGCTAGAACTGGGCAGTGAAATGTGGGTCTCTATCTGACACAATGGACACTGGAACCCTATGTAGTCGTACTATCTCTCGGACATACAATCTACTGAGGACATCTGATGAGTCGGTCGCTCTAATCGGTAGGAAGTGTGCGGACTTTGTTAATCTGTCCACAATAACCCATATAGCATCATGACTCCTAGGCGACCTCGGGAGACCCATCACAAAATCCATAGTAACATGCTCTCACTTCCACTTGGCCACTGGCAACGGCTGCAGCAATCCCCCAGGTCTCTGATGCTCAGCCTTCACCTGCTGACATGTGAGGCATCTAGACACAAGCTACACCACATCGGCTTTCATCCCTATCCACCAATACTGGTGACGTAAATCGTGGTACATCTTCATACCCCCGGGGTGCACCGCTAATTGTGAATGATGGAAGTCCCTCAGAACATCAGCTTGAAGAGACTCTGGGACAAACACTCTTCCCCTGTACCTCAAGCTAAGAATCAGGATGAACTACCCATCCCTCAAAACCCTCAGCACTAGCAACTCGTGTAACACCCCGATCCCGTGAAATTAATAATTAATTAATAATTATTAATTAATACCGACTTACAGAATGATTTAGGGAATTAATCATAATCCCGACGGTCGCCATAGACCGATTAAATAAAGAAAATGTCTGGAGGGAGGGGTACTTTACCCGAACCCTAAATTACTGATTAATTCGGTGAAATAACGCCGTTTTAATACTAACGGAACCCGAATTAGCTAACCCGGGAAATCCCGAACGAATAATAAATGACACAGAACCTCTGACACTGAAGATAACGGAAATAGGAACTGACCAAAAGAAACCGCGTCGAAAAAGAAGCTACGAAATGAAAGTTATGTAGCAAACACAAAAACTGAATTAATGTGCAGCCAAACAGGGCCTTAGCCCAAAATGATGAAAAATGGCCAAATTGGTGGTCAAGGGGAATTGAACCCTTGACCTACGGAAGTAATGAATCTCACCCAAAAATTTAACCAGTTGGGCTACCCACACCTTTGTGCACATATATACAACTTAATTGTATATATTCCTGAGTTACCCATGCTCCACCTCAAATTGGACCAATAAGATTACATGCAAACCCCACATGATTGACTGAATCACCCCTACATCAGCCCACCTCAGCTCACATCACTCTCTGATTCTCAGTCATCTCACTGATATACACATAAATAGAGATATATGCATGGGGGGAAGAAAATCAGATCTGTATAGTGAGCTTTGTGCACTGACCTATAGAGAGAGAGAATCCTAGAGAGAGAGTGAGATGATGGTGTCCATGGCTTGTGTATACAACTTTGTATGCATGTATATGTGGAGCAATGGGTGTAACCATGGAGACGCCCTATGGAGGAAGAGGAGGACTGAGCATTCTGACTGAACTGAGGCAACCAGTGAGGTCTTGCTTGAACCAAGCCACCGAACCAAGGTAAACCAACCAAACTGCCATAATTTTTCTGTTTAAATCTGGAATTGTTTCTGATTTTTTTAAGCTATATGAACCGTATATATATGTTCATGTGAGACCTTGGAATTGTTCTGAATCAATTGGGACAGTCGGATAAGCCTAGAAACCCAAAACTGTAACAAAACCGCCATTAACGGCCTTCTTGTAACAGGTCTGATCCGACCTCCATAAAACTGAGCTTTGATGGTCTAGAACTGATCTAGACACTAAGAGGATTCAAAAACCACTGACCCGCGACCCCATTGCTTGAGTTTAGACCCTCAAAAACTGAACCTATGGGTGTCGGCCATGGAACCCAAAATCTGAAATGAACACTTAAACTGAAATTTGTAAATGGGATGTTGATCCCCATGGAAGTACGGTCACAACAAGCCAAACCTCGTGCGATTTGGTGGAGAAACGGGGTCGTACGACCGAACTGAAACTTTGCACGATAATCGGCCAAACAGCACCCCATGCATGGCTTCGATCCATAAAATCGATGCCAAACCGTTGGCATGACATCCAGAAGATGTTTGAAACCAAAACAGGCCGAAAGCCGTGCTTGAAATGGCACGAAATAGAGAAAAATCGGGACTGGTATTAGGGCAACAGCGCCCTGCGCATTGGGGAAGATGGAGTCGACTCGGTCGAGTTGGCCGAGTCATACTGAGTTGGCCTAGACACGTGTCGGCCAACGACCGTGCCACCGTTTTAATGGAACGACACCGTTCTGGGGCAAACTGTTTTATTTTAAAATCTGATTCTGCCTGTTTGGTTACGGGTTTTAAAAATTAAAATCAAGTTTTGGGAATAAGCCATCCGTGGATAAGGGGGGCAATTGAGGTTAAATGGAATATGTAATTCCGGTTTTCTGAAGGGTCAGAACCGGTTGGTTTTTAAGTGTTTTGAACCGGTTCACTTGGTAAACCCTTGAACCCTGTGGGTTGAACCCCTAATTTTATGTATTTACATTTTGACCTTGAAACTTTCTGAAAATTACGGATTTGCCCCAACAGTTTTGAATATTGCACAGTGGCCCAGATTTTGGAAAAATTATACATTTAAGCCCCTGCCAAATTAATTAAATAATAAAATAATAATTTAATTATTTTATTAATTAGGTAAAATTACGATTTTACCCCTGGACATTTAATATGTCAAACGGAGTCCAAATAACTTAAATAGGTAGTGTATTTTCACTATTTCGAACATTCTGGACTCAATGGTACACTCCGATTTGGGAAATACAGTACCGAAAAATACAGACCTGTAAGTGACAAATTACTTGTACTGCCCCTGATGGCACCAGACCCAAATAAAAAAATAAAAGACAATCTATTTTGACTATGTCGGGCATTCTGAACTCAACGGTGAGGTCTGTTTAACGAACTGAAGTCCCGAAAAATACAGACACATAAAGTGTAAATGACCGTACTGCCCCTAATGATTCCCAGGGTCAATTAAACATAACAGATAGTCCAACTTAATTATGTCGGACACTCTGGGCCCAATGGTGAGGTCCATTTTATGAACTGACGTGCCGAAAAATATGACACGTAAAATTACCAAATTACCCCTGATACTGTACGAAGCCCAAATGAAGTCCGATTGGGACGAAACTGATACCTATAGGAACCCGAATACTGGTGAGACTGAATACCTGAATAAATGACGAACCGAGGTCAGAATCTTACGAAACGTAAAATGACCAAAATACCCCTGAGCACTGTAATTGCAAGATAAAGATCAATCTGATCTGATAAATTATCGTAAGTATAATTATGAACACTGAAGGGCTAAGTAAGACTCCGGAACTATCAACGCGTAAAACGAGAAATGACCGATGTGTCCCGATGATCTAAAGCAGATACCAAACGAAGTCCAAAGGACTTGGAAATTCACATATAAGATATATGAGACATTCTGAGGACCACGATAGGGTCCGGGACAAGCAATGGTGAAATTACCATTTTGCCCCTAAGGCCAAATAAGTGCTTAATTGATAACGATTGAAGTCCAAATGACTTAAATCATAATCCTGATGACTGCTAAGCCTAATTAAAGAATGAAATAGCCTCGGGTGAGACCCAGTGAAAGGGCGATAGGCTACTAGGCTGTCTTAGGTGATCCGATAGATACCTAAGATGACAAATGAGACTTGAATGGATGAGTTCTGATCTGTATATGATTGATGATTATTGTTCAGGATATACATGGAGATGCCTGATGTATCTGGAGGTTATCGGATTGTTTGTGCAAGGAGATAACCGTAACAGTTTGTGAGTAACCCTGACTCCTGAATTGGTGTATAAGTTCTGTCTAGATACTGTATTTTGAAGCACTGTACTGTTTTGAACATTATACTATTTAAAAAGCGTATATTTAAAGTAGCATATGCCTTGTTCTGATTGATATATTGTTCCGCTTTGTTCCGTCATGTTCAGTTCCGATATGACTTGTCCTGATTGATATTGTACCGTTTTGTTCCGTCATGTTCAGTTCCGATATGACTTGTCCTGATTGATATTGTACCGTTTTGTTCCGTCATGTTCAGTTCCGATATGTCTTGTTCTGATAGATGTATTGTTCCAGTTTTGTTCCGTCATGTTCAGTTTCGATATGTCTTGTTCTGATGGATGTATTATTCCGTTTTGCTCCGACATGTTCAGTTCCGATATGTCTTGATCTGATTGATGTATTGTTCCGTTTTGTTCCGTCATGTTCAGTTCCGATATGACTTGTCCTGATTGATATTGTACCATTTTGTTCCGTCATGTTCAGTTCCGATATGTCTTGTTCTAATAGATGTATTGTTCCATTTTGTTCCGACATGTTCAGTTCCGATATGTCTTGATCTAATTGATGTATTGTTCCGTTTTGTTCCGTCATGTTCAGTTCCGATATGTCTTGTTCTGATGGATGTATTATTCCGTTTTGCTCTGACATGTTCAGTTCCGATATGTCTTGATCTGATTGATGTATTGTTCCATTTTGTTCCGTCATGTTCAGTTCCGATATGACTTGACCTGATTAATATTGTACCGTTTTGATCCGCCATGTTCAGTTCTAATATGTCTTGTTCTGATTGATGTATTGCTCTGCTTTGTTCCGTTATGATCCGTCCTGTTATGCCTCTGTCCTTGATTATGCCTGTGTCTTGAACTGGTGTTTTGTTCCGTTTGATTCCGTTATGTTCCATTCGTTAATGATCTGTCTGTCTTGATTGTTTACCTGTGACTTGAACTGGTGTTTTGTTCCGTCCGATCCCGTTATGTACCGTCTGTTAATAATCTGTCTGTCTTGATTGATACATGGTCCAGTTCCGTTATGATCTGTCCGGATTCTTGACTTGGTATATAAGTTACTGTCTAGATACTGTATTTTGATGCACTGTACGATTTTAAAAGTTATACTGTCTGAATGCATGTTTTTAAATGCAAACTTTTATACTGTATTGTACGCGGCATGATTTTGTCTCGTCCTACTATTGTTTTGTTCGGTCTGTCTTGTTCCGTTTTATGGTCTGTCTGATTTTGTTCTGCTATGATGTGTCTGACTCTGTGTACCATTCTGATTATGAGCGGTCTGGCATAAGTAGGCTTGATTACGCGCCTAACTGATATATTATTATTATGCCCTGTTATGTTCCGCCCAGTACTGATCTGTTCTAAAATTTGAATTAATTGCCTATACTCTCGTTGATGTATTGGCATCATGCACTGTTCCATCTGTTCTGATTTGTTGTTCAGTCCCGTTTTATTCTACTTAAATTGTGTTCGAGTAGATCTATAAAACTGTTATTCCTAAGCGATTGAACTATCCTTGTGATTTATAAACAAGACTGGGTTTGAAACCCATGACAAGGAACCTGTGTTACTCACTGGGCTTTTCGAAGCTCACCCCATTCCCTAACATTTTTCAGGGATTATCTCTGATGCATTAGAAGACACCATGATATGACATGGTAGGCCGAGTGGCACTTCAAGTAAAGGATCTGACGGCACTGATCTGTAGAGACTAGATTCTTGTGGACTGATTCTGTTATTCAGGTGAGTGATATGATACGGCTAACCTGATTTACATGTACTGGATAGATAATTATGGCTCATGGAAATAAACGGTACTCTAAAGATATTAGATTTGCTCTGTACTATATGCCTGATTTTAGATATGCTCTGAACTTAGAACTGTTAACTGTTTTGGATTTAGACTTGCTCTGTGGTACATACCTTTATGGTGGATAAGTGAGTTGCATTCCCGTGACACAAAGAAAAAGTTTTAAATTCCGCTGCATCTGACCCTACAATTGGAGTGCAATTCGTCGGAAAGTTCAGAATTTGCCTTTGGTTGGTCGCGTCGCGACCGACTGGCAGTCAAGTCCTCGACATCCGCGTAGGGATGGGGTTCGGGATGTGACAACTCGTGCTCTAATCTGCTCTGCCTCAGTATCCTGTAACTGTGCTTCCACAACTCTGCTCAATAACGTAGGCTGGGCACATAAACTGAACAATGTGGCGTGTCCCTCAGTTTCGGCGAGGTCTAAATCAAACTCACCAATGGCTCCTATCATCTCCCACTCTCTAATGGCAATACTAGCCACGGTGCTCCTCAGTTTCCGGCTAAGTGCGTCGGCCACAACATAAGCCTTCCCTGGATGGTACTGAAGGTCGAAATCATAGTCCTCTAAGTACTCCATCCATCGCCTCTGACGCAGATTCAAGTCTTTCTGCGTGAAAATATACCTGAGGCTCTTATGATCAGAAAATACCTCGAACCTCTCCCCATATAGATAGTGTCGCCAACTCTTCAGTGCAAAGATGACGGCAGCTAACTCTAGATCATGCGTGGGGTAGTTCTGCTCATGGCTCTTCAGTTGGCGAGAACCATATGCTACTACTTGGCCATCCTGCATCAGTACACAACCCAATCCTTCTCGGGAAGCGTCACAATACACGGTGTAACCGATGCCTCCCTAGGGTATGATCAGGACAGGTGCTGTAGTCAACCTCCTCTTCAGCTCCTGAAATGACTGCTCATAGTCATTTGTCCACTCAAATCTAACGCCCTTGCATGTCAGACGCGTCATAGGCGCAGCCAGGCTAGAAAATCCCTCTACAAAGCGGCTGGTAGTACCCGGCTAATCCCAAGAAGCTCCGAATCTCAAATACGTTCTTCGGCCTCCCCCTAGCTCATAACGGAGTCAATCTTGGACGGATCTATAGACACTCTACTACCTGACACCACATGCCCCAAGAACTGCACCTCTTGAAGTCCAAAACTCGTATTTCGAGAGCTTGGCATATAGACGGTGCTCCCTCAAAATCTGTAGCACGGTGCGTAGGTGAAAGGCATGATCAGCCTCAGAAGGTGAGTAGATCAGTATATCATCAACAAAAACCACTACAAACTGATCCAAATAAGGGTGAAAGATACGGTGCATCAAATCTATAAATGCTGCTGGGGCGTTCGTCACGCCAAACGGCATAACTACGAACTCATAATGACCATAACGAGTGCAGAAGGCTGTCTTCGCTATATCCTCCTCTCGTACTCTCAGCTGATGGTATCCAGATCTAAGATCAATCTTCGAGAAGCATCTTGAACCCCTCAGCTGGTCAAATAAGTCATCTATCCTAGGCAACGGGTATTTGTTCTTGATCGTGACCCTGGTTCAACCTCTTGTAATCCACACATAACCGCAATGTACCATCCTTCTTCTTCGCGAGTAGTGCTGAAGCACCCCACGGAGAAGTGCTAGGACGGATGAAACCCTTACTCTGTAAATCGGTCAACTGCTTCTTTAGCTCCCTCAGCTCAGCTGGAGCCATGCGGTAAGGTGGAATAGAAATGGGAGTGGTGCTTGGGATGAGCTCTATGGTAAACTCTATCTCCCGCCTCGGTGGTAGACTAGTCAACTCATCCAGGAAGACATCCGAAAACTCATCCACTACAGGCGGCAATGCACTCTCCGTAGTCCCACTATCATCAGCTATCAAGCTAGCCAGCATATAACTGTACCCTCCCCAGCTCCTAGAGTCATATAGAGGTGGTACTAGAAAGTCTCCCCGATCCCCAGTGAAATAAAAACAGTCTCCCTCGAGGGGTACATACAGTCACTCTACCCCGGTAGTAATCTATGCTAGCTCGAAAGGTAAATAACCAGTCCATCCCAAGTATGATATCAAAACCTGTCATATCAAGCACAATGAAATCAAAGTAAAGAGTCCGGCCTGCTATCTCTATAGAACAACCTCTACAAACCCTCGTTAGAATCACACTTCCCGCAACCGGGGTATCAACATGCAGTGGAGGATCCAATTGGTCTATATGCAACCCTAAAGTCATAGCAAGCATGATGGATATAAATGAATGTGATGCACCCGAATCGATGAGTACACTCGCCCATGAACTGAATACTAGGAATGTACCTCTAACCACAGACGGTCCCGAAGTAGAAGCCTCTAGAGTGGCCACCGCATATACACGGCCCTGTGTGGTCTGGCCCTGTCCACCCCCTCCTCTCGATATCTGCTGACCTCCTCCCCTCTGACCGGGGGGTCTAACACTCTGGGCGGATGGTGCGAGCTGGGGGTATGGCACTGGAGGTCTATATGTCAACTGAGGCTGTCGTGGTGGCACCTGTGTGTGCTGATAGTACTGCTGTCTGGGTGGACCCTGAGGTGCCTATCCCTGAGGACAGTTGGCCTTGACATGGCCTGGCTGATGACAAGTATAATAAAGCTGAGGAGCTCTCCACTCCTGGCTCGGTACCGGGGGTAGAAAGGATCCCTGACTGGATCCAGTCCCCTATGTCTGGCTATGATCTTTCTGAAGGCAATCGGCCCTCCTATGACCAAGCTGTCCACATCTTATAGCATGTAACTGGCCACTGGGATGCCCCTCCTCTAGGAGTAGTAGGCGTAGTAGGTCGAGGTGCTGTGAACTGAATGGGTCTCGCAGGTGTCTGTACAGAAGAGGCAATAGCTCGCTGCTTCTTCGATGGCCTCCCCTCAGTATAAGTCATGGTAGGTGTAGGAGTCTGTGCTGGGGGTGTCCTGCCTTGAGTCCGAGACGCTCTAATCTCCCTAAGGTCTGCCAACTCCCTCTCAACTCTAGAGGCCCTGAGCACTGCCTCCTCATAAGTCTCTATAAGATGGCTTGCTAGCTTCTCTCTGATAGAGGTCTTTAACCCCTTGAGAAAATAGAAGACCCTCAGCGGCTCCTCTCCAATGATATGCGGGAAAAATCTCCTCAAAGCAGTAAAACGGGACTCATACTCGGTCACTGTCATGTCCCTCTGAATAAGTATTATGAACTCCTCCCTAAAGCGGACCCTGGCAACCTCTGGAAAATAGTGGTCATTGAACATGGCCACAAAGGCGTTCCATCCCTCGCCAAATCTATCAATCCTGCCAGTTGCCAGCTGCCACCACTGACTGGCTAAATTGGTAAGCTGAAATGTGGCACATCTAATCCGCAAATGGGGCTCAACTATCCCCTGTGAGTCTAAAATCTGTGTAATCTGCCTCAGCCACTCCTCAGCGACTAACGGATCAGGCTGCCCGACAAAAGTAGGTGGTCTCATCCTCTGGAACACCTTCATCACAAAGGTGTCCCATGTCTCTCCCCCAGTATGTCCCTGCCCCCTGGATAGCTCGCAGACACACCTGTAACATGGCCTCCAAATCTCTCGCACCAGCCATCTGCTCCACCTCCTCAACTAGGGCAGGTGCAAGTGCAGGAACAGGTGCAGGAGCAGGAGCAGGAGCAGGAATAGGATCAGGTACGGGAACAGGCATAGGAGCAGGTGGAGGAGCAACAGTCTCCTTGGCTATACTATGTGCAGGAGCAACGGCTCTGGGCCTGCCACGTCGTGGTGGGGCAACCGCTCTAGGCCTATCCCGTCTAGCGGGTCCAGCTCCCGTAGGAGCTTTCTTTGGTGGTAAATCTCTACAAGCGCAAGAAAACAAGTAGCAATCATAACATGCCTTAACATAACACATAACAAGTCATTGCACTTTACCCAATATTCACACGAACAAAACAAAAAAACAAATTTTCAAGTCGTATATCATGGACTCACAGTGTTCGACAACACCCCACGGCCTCCAAGTATTCAAACTCGGAGCTCTGATACCACGTTGTCACGCCCCAGATTTCCATAAACCCAGGGGTGAGTGAAAAAAAATTAAAAGAAATAATTAATTGACAATTAAAGAAATTAAAGTGAAGTTCACCCATTTTTCAACCTATTTTTCCCTAAGCTTTTTAAGCCATTTCCTACCCATTCAGCCCACTTTTTCCCTAATCTCTAGCCCCCATTTTTGATACTTTTCTCACCCATTCCGAGGTTGTTTCATACACTTATCAATTGTTAATTTTTTTCCAAAATTTTGGGCATAGTTTCCTCTATTTTTCCAAGTTATTTCCTTCACCTAATAGTCACAAAATATATATGTAAAATTTCATAAACATCCACCCTCACTCAGTGGCCACAACTTCCATCAATTCATATACATTCATCTAAGATGCATTTAAATGAAATATCAAGCATTTACTTGGGTCTCAACCCATACAATTTACAATAGCCCAAGGCCAAAAGTTTACATCTTCTTCCAAGTATAAAACAAAATAAGTACATGTCCAAAAATAAATACAACCAATTGGGCTTATGCCCATACATCCCAAAAAGTGCCTAAGGGCCAATCTCCAAAGAAGTTCGTATCCTCCCATCCTTCAAGACTTGCACAAGTCTCAAGTCTCTGGGGTCTCATCTGAAATGGTATTCCACGAATGGGTAAGCTCAACTGCTGGTATGATCACAAGCTAATGCTAGAAACAAATCTAGGATGTGGCGTGTGCAAGTGTGCATTTATAAACCATGCATTTCCCTTCCCAATGATCAATGCAATGTAAGGCATCATGTATGACACACACATGCAAACTCTATGCCACACCCATGTCTCATGATACGGTCCTTCCCCGCTGGCATGAGTACCGCCACATTTGTCTCCTTTTCGGTGCGCCCCTCGATGGAATGGAGTACCAACGGCTGAATTTTGGGTTTTTCACCACAGGATCTGCACCCTCATAATGTCCTGGCACCACGTGCCACCCACACCATGTTTCCAAAGAACCATCTTATGCCAAGATGCCATGATTTCATCATGCAAACTTAATGTGACATTTCAACAAACACATGGTGTGCCCCTTTTCAAGTCATGTATTCTACCCCACAAAACGCTTAATTTTACACTTCCAAAACATCATTTACATGCATATACTATGGCCACACACCTCAAGGCACATTCAAACTACAAAACCACTATACTAGCAATTCACAAAGATTATGCTAAACTTTTCACAAATTGCTAAAATTTCATAAAGCTTCCCCATCTCAACCTATCACATTTCCTTCATGACATCAAGTAATTGTTCAACATAAATACACATCAAAACATAGCAATCTAACACATAGACAAGCCACATGTTATTCATAATGATAAAACATCAATTAAATCAAAGGAAATAAAAATCTCCAAATTTCTAACTCTAGGTTCTTCAAAATAACACCACTTAAATAACTTCCTAACCACAAATACATCTCTAAGCAGCTCAAATAACACATAGAAAGGTAGGAAAAGCTAGATCTATTTCTAGTTTAGCAAGAAACCATACCTAAATCAGTTTTTATTAAACTGAGAAGGATGTACTTTCTGGATGGAAAAACTCTTTGGTGAGTATGTATTACTCGTTGAGCTGAACACTTTCTCAGAATTGAATGTTCGGCCAAATTCCCTTCTTGAAATGTGTGTTTCGGCAGCTTGAAAATGTGTGATTTTAGGGCTTTTCTCTCCCTCTCTCCATGCGGACTGAAATATCATAGAGATTCTGATTGATTAAGTGATAAGAATGAACTAGATGAGCTGTATTTACAGTGGGGAATCAAAGGGGCAAGGCAAATGACCATTTTGCCCTTAATGAGGCCATGAACCCCGTTACTCTACAGCTCATTCCTAAACACCTCAAATTAAAATTCTGTTTTATCCAATGTTCATAAAATTATTTTAAATGAAAATTATTAGAAGGAAACATTTTCATTTGAGGTCTTCTTAGACCCGTTCCACCCGGGTCACCCGAATACCCTTTTTGTCCAATTCCGGAAACCATTTATGTTTTGGTTAATTTTCGTACAGAGGATACTTCACATTATTCTAAGCACTTTACTCTTCTATGACACACTCTAAATATGCCTCTAAATAGGTCGTTCGGTGAAAATAGTGTAAAAAAAGGCACTTTACCGATAAAACCTGACAAAATTGATAAACTATGCATGCAAAGTGTTCTACCTCAAAAACGAAAAATTTATCCCTCATTTTTGGATCTCTACATCACCATTGGGTCTAGAATGTCCGACATAGTTAGAATAGACTATCTTTTGTGTTTAATTTGCCCGAGGTATCATTAGAGGCAATACAATCATTTACCATTTGTGCGTCTTTATTTTTTGGGACTTAATTTCCTAAATCAGATTCCACCATTGAGTCCGGAATGCCCGGAAATAGTAGAACTACACTATTTATTTATTTAATTTGGTCTTCGTTTGAGTCATTTAGCGTCCAAGGGTAAAATAGTAATTTTATCTAATTAATAAAATAATTAAAATAATTATTTATTTATTTTTTCAAGGGCTTATTTGAATTAATTCTTTAAAATCTGGGCCAGAATAGAAATATTCAGAATAGTTGGGGTCACAGTGCAATTTAGAAAAATTCTGGTTTATTTTCCTTTCAATTAAGCCCTTTGGACCATTGGATTTACTAGGTCAAACCCTAGATCGAACCCAATAGTCCCTGAATTGACCGGTCCAAGCTAAGTCAGAGAACCGGAATAAGATAACTCACTTAAGCCCCTTATCCACAGTTTGGGCTATCCTCAAACTCGATTTCAATTTCATACAGCTGTAACCAAACATGCCCATTTACCTTTTAAATTTTAATTCAAAACGACGTCGGTGCAGTAACCCTATTTATATTCGGTCGGGTCTCGACCCAACCCAAATCCGATCCGATCCGTGTTCGATACTGTTCGTTGTCTTCCTCATGACGATGAATAGTAACCCTAAAACTGAAAATCTTAAAAGCTGAATTCGTGAGTTTTTGGCCATGTATTTCCACTGTTATTGATTCTAAGGTGTTCCTGGAAGCTAAATAAACACTTTTTCATTTGTTTTGTGGACTGGAACGAGCTCACAAGCTCGATCCCACTATTAATGGTTGACGGGATAGTTCCATCGTACACGCTCATTTCTCCACCAAAGGTGATAATTTTTGGCTCGTTGTAACCGTACAATCATAGGGATTAATATTTTATTCATAAAACCGAGTTTGAGGTTCGATTTGAGATGCCAAAAATCAAACCCGTGACCTGCAACTCGACGGTTCTCTTTGGTCTTAGGGCCATTTCACCTAATTTTTGTTGTTTCGTGAACCATTTAGCATCTAGTTTTAATCCCTATCCTTCAATCAGAGTTTAACTCAAGTCGAATCAGACCCAGTTCAAGCAAGGTCCTTTAATGACGGTTCTTCCTTGTTTAGGGTCTTTCAAGCCCTATTGGCCTTCTCAATTAATTTATAACAGTCCCTCGGTATCCATTTAACTTATGCATGCAATCTAGATACTACACAAAGTTGAAACAGAGAAGGGAAATAAAAGAGAAATTTTTGAGTTTTGATGCCTTATACCTTCAATCAGGCTTCTCCCTTTCTCCTAGGCTCAGTGTGAGGTCTTCAGTTGTTGGTTCAGCTCTGGGGTGCACTTCTTAGTCCCCTCATTTGTTGTGAACTTAAGTGAAGCTCACAAACACATGCATGCACACATACTTCCTCACACACAATCTCTCTCTCTAATCTCTCTCTAGGTCTGTATGAACACACACATGGTTGCACACACACACATATCTGTTCTGATTTCACACACACACCCCATATGCAGAACACATACATATATGGATATATTAACTCATACATATATATATATATATAATTATTTTCCTTTTCTTTTCTTCTTGCATGAAAAGGGATTGGTGGAGGTGGTGGTCCAATTAGGGCTGCCTGTTACTCCTGATCCAACAAATCTGTACATATATATATATATATACCTATAATTATATTATATATTTTTGATGGCTGCATGAAATCTCATTGGCCCATTTGGGAGGTGGCCTTTGTGGACTTTAGCTTATATACAATTCTGTTGTGTAATTAAGCACAAAAGTGTTGGCAGCCCACTTGGTTTATTTTTGGGTGCTTAGAATCTTGCCTCACTTGGTCAAGGGTTCAAATCCCCTTGGCCTCACTTTTGGGCATTTTTCCCTTATTTGGGGTTATGCCTTGTTTGGTTGGCACAGAATTCTGTTTTAGCTTTTTTCTTCGTAATTTCTTTTCTATTACTCTTTTTACGAAGCGGTTTCTTTCGGTCGCTTTCTATTTTGGTAAGCTTCGACTGTCAAAGGCCCCGTGTCAGTTATTATTCATTTGTGTCGTCAAAGTTCGCTAATTCGAGTTTTTACAGTGTAAAAATGACATCATTTCACCTAATTAATTGATAATTAGGTTCGAGTATTACACCCTCTTCTCTTGACAGGTTTAATTATTTTATTGGTTTATCGTGACCGTCGAGAGATTCCCGATTAACTTTCTTAATTATTCTTTATGTCGTTTCAAATTAATAATTAGCAAACTAATTATTAATTAATCGGGTCGGGGTGTTACAAAAAATATGTAAAATGACTAAAATACCCCTAGGGACCAAACTATACGAGACATTACCAAAATACCCCTGAGTGGGACATATGCAATGAAAATGACCAAAATGTCATCAGGACACTGTGAAATTATAGTATTGCCCTCATACAATCAAATGTCACAAAATGAGGTGTCTACACTTGTGGTTGATCCTGACCATCCCCCAATCCGGGAAAAGAAGAGAACCTTTCACTCTAAATGACATAAAATCATTAATGATGATGTTCATAGGCCTTTTGATGAAAGCATGATAAGGAAGGTCTTCTATCCAGAATGGCTTGTTTATACCGTACTCGCATGAAAGAAGAACGAAAAGTGAAGGGTTTGTGTAGATTACACTAACCTAAATAAAGATTGCCCGAATGACAACTTCCCTCTACCCAGAATAGACCAGGTCATAGATGCCACGACAGGCCTTGAGCTTATGGGATTTATGAATGCCTACTCTAGATACAAACAAATTCATATGTATCTCTCAAATCAAGAGAAAACTTCCTTTATATTCGAACCAGGACTCTATTGCTATAGAGTGATGTAGTTTGGGTTGAAGAATGTTGGGGCCACATATTAGTGGCTTGTCAACAAGATGTTCTATAATCAGATCTGCAGAACAATGGAAGTTTATATTGTTGACATGCTTGCAAAAAGTTTTCAGAAGGAAAACCATATACGAAATTTAGAACAGACATTTGATATCGTCATGGAACACAAGATGAAATTTAACCCCTCAAAGTGCACATTTAGGGTTATTGAGGGTAAATTCCTAGGATTCCTTATGTTCCAAAGAGTAATAAAGGTCGATCCCACCCAGATCAAAGCTCTGATAGACATGGAATTTTCTAAGACAAAGAAAGATATACAAAGTCTGAATGAAAGAATAACAACTTTAAATAGGTTTATCTCCAAATCTCCAAATCGTTGTCTTCCCTTCTTTAAAGCTTTAAGGGAGAGTATGGCCTTAGAATGGACTCCAGAATGCGAAGAAACCTTTCAATAGTTAAAGAAATACTTAGGCTTCGCAGAATTCTTTTTAAAAGAAAAAATAGGGGAGAAGTTGTTCCTCTACCTAGTTATGTCTAATGGGGTGGTAAGTTAAACCCTTATTAAAGAAGAGAAAGGAGTCCAGAAGCTAGTATTCTATGTCAGCAAAGCACTTCTTGACACGGAGGCAAGGTACTCTAAGCTAGAAAAGCTCGCTCTTACACTATTGACATATGCTTGGAAGTCGAGACCATATTTCCAGGCACATTCAATAGTAATACCGCCCTCTTACCTATTAAAAACATTCTTTCATAAGCTCAAAGTTTCTAAGCGATTGATGAAGTGGTCAATTGAATTAGGAGATTTTGACATTTCTTATGTACCTTGAACTACAACTAAGGCTCAAACCTTGGTAGATTTCATTACAGAGTTGTCACACCTCGAATTTCTAAAACCCAGGGAGTGAATGGAAATGAATTAAGAAAAATTAATAAAAGACTATTAAATGGATTTAGTTGATTACACGTTTATTTCCTCATGTTTTCTCAAAAATTTATATCATCCAACTTTTAACCTGATACACAATTTCCTTCAAAGAAACAATCAATGTTTACCCTTGATTCAATCATAATTATGTAATCAATCTTATAAACTATGCTAGAACTAGGTTCATAATTCACACCTCAATTTGGCCCAATTTAAGCAACTTATTATTTTCACAAGGCTTATATTCATAAGTTCATTCAATCAACCCACTATTCTTATCACAACTAGTATCGATCATTTTATAGGACTAGGTAGGGCAATAGTATTCATCTATAGGTTACCTCCACAGTCCACTACAAGATAACATCTTCCAATTCAATAAAAGAATCATTACAACCCCTATCTTTCAGATTCACATCACTTGAACTTATCAATATTCATCCTAACCACGAAATCAAAATTCAATAACAACATAACCTAGGATTAATCCACATCAACATTTTCAAACTATTCATGTTTCTATAATTCTCCCAAGACAAGAGATCATCAATCATCACCTGATAACCTAACAAATCCTGTAGACATACTTGCTTAATCATAACTTATACAACTCACGTAAACCACCTCCACCATTGTTTATAATAAATAAATAACAAGTCTTCACCCAATTCAAATATAGTCTTTCGCCAGGAAAAATCTATTTAAGCAATACAATATACACATGCCCAAGTCATGCTAGTATTCAACTAGCCCAACTAACCTAAGGTCTAAATCCCATCCATTATTCCAAGGCATTGGATCCTAGATCTCACGTCAATAGGGGCTATCGAAGTTGACAAAGGTTTGAGAACTAAAGTTCTTCCTCTCCCTCGACCTACTCTGCTTCAATCCAGTGTTTTGGATAGCATCCCATAGTAGGAACAAATATTATTTAGAAATTCAGCTTCTACGTATCTAATGTATTCCACATCCCATGGCATTCTCCCATAATACTACATGATATCATGAAGGTAAACAAGCATCAATCTATTATGTACGTACACATATACCAAGTTATCACATACGGTCATGCCAATATACACATTACCCATATCATGCACCCTACGACACCAAATCACGTAAACATGCATCATAGTATAACATTAACTAACACGTAATCACAACATGTGATGCGTCAAGTATAAATAGCCACATCACGTATAAGATCCTATCACTACCACTGACAGTTCATACTAAGTCACACGCTTTCCTCTAGGGTCCCATGGTGTTTAACAACACCCTATTGTTGCTAGGTATTCTCAAACTAGAGCTCTAATACCAAGCTGTCAAAACCTATACATTACACAATGTTTACAAAAAAAATTCAAATCATGCGTTGTGGTCCGATTGTGTTCAACAACACTCCACAGTCCCTAAGTATTCAAACCTAGGCTCTGATACCACGTTGTCATGCCCCTGAATTTCTAAAACCCGAGGAGTGATTGGAAATAAATTAAGAAAAATTAATAAAAGACCATTAAATGAATTTAGTTTATTACATATTTATTTCCCCACGTTTCCCCAAAATTAAGAATGAGAATTTGCTACTAGACTTACTCAAGATGGGTTTCAAATGCCAATCAAATATCTCTCCCAACCAATAGTCAAAATTGGTCTAAGTCATGTTCAAGCAAGGTCTCCAAGATAGCCCAAAATATCTCTAAATATGCCTTGGAACAATGGCCCAAATGGCCCCAAATTCCCTAGGACATAGGCCAAGAATAGGTAAAAAAGTCTACCAAAAGTTATCTAAGGAGGTGGCCAAACATGGCCCAAAAGGGTTGGCCAAACGTGACCTAAGACAAGTGGCCAAGGGCTGGTGGCATGGAGGTGCAAAAGGGCTGGCGCGCAGAGGGGCACAGGCAATGGCACACAGGTGTTCGTGTGCGAGGAGGGCATGGCAGGCGTGAGGCGCGCGGTTGGGCTGGTGGCTAACTTACTGACTGACTACTGTAGCAACAGTGTATTTACTGCAAGTTGTTTTCTCCTTTTTCTGAATTTTTTTCCAAAGTGCTACAAGCTGACTTTTTCAATTTTTATCCTACTTTCTCAAGGTTTTTAACCCCCACTTTTTGGCACTTTTTCCACTTATATATGGTCATTTTACACACCTAACAACTCTTTCTAATTCACAAAATTTTTGATATAGTCTCCTTTGTTTTCTAAGCATTTTCTACCTAATATTTCACAATAATTTATATATACAAGTATATGCACAATCCACCCTCACTCGATGGCCACAAGTTTATGAAAATTTAACATACACCTACATTATCAAGTAAGTTCAAGGCTCAATTCCTGCTCTCCTAATTCCTCAATATACTAACATTCATACTTGCATCTAATCCTTATCATGTTCCTTTTTCTTGCATTGTTCCCAACATATACATGTTGTCACGACCCCAAACCCACCCTGTGTGGATCCCGAATCGTGACCGCCACCCTTCAGCTCGGGGGCCGTCGAGTGAGGCTCAAGTAAGCAACTGCGCCAGACGGCGATGCGGCTTGTGTTTGCGGAAGCGTGAAAAACTTTTTCTTTTCTTATTTTAAATTTTTGCACATCAGCCAGGTACTACCGCTCTTCAGAACGGTACACCTGATTATAGATTCAAAGCATAATAAAAACTTTTAAAGCTTTATACAATATACATATCCACTTGTCTCTCAGGATTTGGTTACATAACTGTTTAACATTTACTATAACAAAAAGTGACTAACTACGACTCCTTAGTACTTCCCAAAAACTGCTAATCCTATACAGAGCTTCCTATGCCCTTTTTCAAATTGGGAAAGCTCTATCCATCTTCATCACCAAAAGTCAGGATTGACTTTAGTTACCAGTATATATGTCAGATAAATCCGGGTAAGCTAAACTAAGTTGGTGAGTAATTCTAGCATTTCTTATGGTTTTTCAATTGGCAGTGGTTAGTATAAGAAAGTTTATAAAACATTCACTACCAATTGCTCGTATAACTCAAATACAGAATATATGCATTCTTTAAAACAGATAGCTTCGAAACATTTAAAGTATCCAAGCTAAACATGTCCTTCTTCAAATAGAGACTATCGGAAGCTTCAAAATACGTAACACGAAGCAATTTAAAGCATTCGAGTAGAACAGGTATTTCACGTATACAAAGTGTAAAGATATTCAAAACATGTAACACGAAGCGTTTAAAGCATTCAAGTGAGGTATGCAATATGCAATGTAAAACTTGTAAACATGTATATAATGGCCAAATGTGACCAAAAGAGTTTAAATCTTTTGCTTTCCAAAAGGATGAATAAAAATCATTCTTCTTGTAATATGAGGGTATGACCCCTTTTTTTTTTTTATTAAAACCGGGTCATTTCCTTAAAACAAATACTTCTTCATGTAAATAGGGGTTTTGAAAGCCTTATGCCATTTCTTATGAAAAAATGAAAACTTTAGTTCATGAAATCAACACATATAGTACATTTAGGAATGGAGGGATAAACCTGCTACCATTTCTAAACGTCTCATCTTTTTACTTTAATTAGGTGAAAACTTATTTCGAACCAGACTGCAGTCTTACTTCCTGTGGAGATTCTCATGCCCGGGGGATTAAATCCTACTACCTGGCATTCTACATGTCAATTGAGTTTCGAAGAAACCCAATATCATTTGTAGTGCTTATGCACGATTTATCTTGCATTACTAGTGGCAAGATGAGGTATATAAAACACTTACAAGTAGATGCTATTTAAAAACATTAAAACATGGCTCTGTGTAGTTGCATTTAAATACATTTAGCACATGACTTCTTCAAATAGATGCTTTTCAAGAGCATTTGAAATATGACTTCTTTAAATAGATGCTTTTCACGAGCATTCAAAACATGACTTTCATGAATTCAGAATAGAGTCTTCAAATACTTGGAATATACAAATTCAGAACATTTGATAATATTTTTTTATTTAAAACTTAGACATGCTGAAACATACTTTAAAGAGAAACTGTAGTAGAAACCATTCACTGAGTATGCCACAATAGGTTTTATAAAGAATAAAAATACTTTGAAACAGGAATCATGTAAATATTGAATTTGAAATTCAAATGCTTCAGATATTTTCAACTTAAAACTTCTTCAAATTCGTAGAGTTAAATCTCCACTTCAAATACAGGATTACTCACCTTTGTCCTTAGTGTCAGTGCTACTAGTGCGCTTTCTCTCTTCCTCTTTAGTTCCTAAGAACAATTCATAAAGAGTCTATTAACTTCATATTCACTTTAAATATCACCTATTGATGCTCTTAACTTATTCTTAAATCGTGTTAAATCCTAATTTTCATCTTAGGGCTTTATACCTTTTAAGTGTACTCTTTTGATAGCTTCATTAATTCTTAGGGTTGTTTCTATAAATTCACATATTTTTCCGTACTTATTTTCATAATATGGATCTCACCATTGAGTCCAGAATATTGGAGAAAGTCAACTTAGACCCTCTCGGACTTCCATTTGGCTTCAGGGGCACCAGGGGCAAAATGGTCATTTTACACCTTTACATGTCTTTTTTTTGGAGTCTCATCTCGTAAAATGGACTTCACCATTGGGTCCAAAAGGGCCAAGATAGTAAACTTACACTAGTTATTTTTTCAATTTGAACATCGGGAACTTATTTTAATAATTAATTAGTTATTTAATTTAATTTGTTAATTATATAATATATTTATATATAAAGTCCCCCTTTTATTCACATGTGCTAGTGTAGCACAGTGGTGGGCGTTCCCCTCACTAGCCACCAGCTCCTACGTTTAATTCCTACCCACTGCAGTTCTTCAACCTTTTTTTTTTTCTTAAAAAAACTGAATCAGTTTAACATAATTTCAAGGATGAAACGGTGCAGTTTTCAACTGCCCGTTACTGCACCTTAGGTTGGCCTGACCCAACCCGAGACCGTGACCTAGTATTGCATCATCTTCCACGATTTTCAGGTAGGGTTTCCGGCAGCAGTTCCGATCGCCATCGGTGATCGGACTGAAATTTTTTTTATTTTTTTCTTCGTTTTTCCTCGATTTTAAAGCCCAATTCCACTTCTAATCATCCTAAAACTCAATTTAAGACTTCTATTTATCATTTTCAAACATTTAAACTCATTAAAAATTAGGATTTCTAAATTTTCCATTCTCCAATAATCCCTCATTTCTCCTTTATTTCATAACCATTTTTCATGCTGTTTCTTCCTATGTGCTCCATTTTTCTCATAGAATTTAACCATGTAATTTTTTCTAAGCTTTAAACAAGTCTATGAAAAAACCCAAAAAAATTTAAAACTTGAATACAGTAAATTTTTCTTAACTCTTCTTGTAGTTTTTCTCTTCTTCTCCTTTTGTTTTCTACTTTTGAATATCTAGTATTCCTTAGCTTCAAATGTTTTTCCTTCTAAATGCAAATTCAGTGCATATACATATATAGACCATCATAAGGCCGCCCCTTCTCTCTCTCTTTCTCTCTTCTTTCCCCCATTTCTCTCTTTGTTTCCTCTCTTTTCTGACTTTCTTTCCCTGATATTTTCTTTTTCTTACTTTCCTTGACTTTTATTTCTTTGTTTTTGTTTCTTGTGTTGATCTTTTATATATAATAATCTATATATCTATATACAACACATGCTTTGTTCATATATAATATATGTATACATGTGACAATGCAACACACACACAAACCCTTGCCACTAGGTGTTGCCGACACTCCTACTTCTCACACCTTTTTCTGCATTCACACACATATTATTCTATCTATACATATGTATATACATTAACCTATTTATATATATAACTTCATTTTTGATACTTTTATATATAGACACAATATATACTCACTTTCATATGTGCACATATTATATCCACATATATATATATATATTAATTTATATATTTATACACATGTACCTGTATACAATTTATGTATATGTTTCCTCGTAATGGCGTATGCCTATACATTGCTTGTGTATTTTACCCAACACTCGATTTTTCATAGTCTAGATTAACTATAAAATTCTAATCTCGATATGTGAGTCGAATTACCCGGTTGTTTTAGGTCAGGGTATTACATTCTCTGCCTCTTATTAGAGTTTTGTCCTCAAAACTCGAGAGTTCCCGGTCTTTACACGACTCTACTCCCTTTCATTTTTGGCTATCAATACATGTTATAACACTTAAGGTTATACTTACCTACCTTATAATTCAAGGTTTTAAAATTTTCATTTATCCTCTTCTAATTCCTGTGGTGGGTTCTATAGCCCACATCTACTTCTCGTCTTCATTTTACTACCTTTATTTAACTATGGGTCCCATACCCTGCCTTCCTAACGAACAAGTACTTCTAATCACTTACTTTACTCAAATGCAGGTCCCATACCCCGCCTTCACATCGGATCACATACTTCAGAACATTTACTTCATGTAATGCGGGTCCCATACCCCGCCTTCAAATCAAATCATGTACTTCACATATCTACTTCTTGTAATGCAGCTCCCATACCCCGTCTTCAAATCAAATCACGTACTTCTAATATCTACTTCATGTAATGCGGGTCCCATACCCCGCCTTCAAATCAAATCATATACTTCACATATCTACTTCATATAATGCGGGTCCCATACCCTGCCTTCAAATTAAATCATGTACTTCACATATCTACTTCATGTAATGCAGGTCCTATACCCCGCCTTCAAATCAAATCATGTACTTCACATAGGTTTTTCTTAATAGCTCATTTGCTATCTTCCAATATCTTAGGTAGCCTAGAAATTACCTAACTCATAGTTCTGTTTCTAATTCTTCTAGTGTCACTAAGTTTGTTTAAGTCACACTAGAGTTCTGATACCACTCTGTCATGACCCGAAACCCACCTTGTGGGGATCCCGAATCACGATCACCACCTTTTGGCCCGGGGGCCGTCAGGTGAGGCTCAAGTAAGCAACTATGCCGGATGGCGGTGCGGCCTGTGTTTACGGAAGCATGAAAAACTTTTTCTATTCTTCTTTTTTATTTTTTGCACAAGCACTCGGTACTGCCGCTCTTTAGAACGGTACACGTGATTATACATTCAGAGCATAATAAAAATGCTTAAAGCTTTATACAATATACATATCTAGTTGTCTCTCAAGACTTAGTTACATAACTGTTTAACATTTACTATAACAAAAAGTGACTAACTACGAGTCCTTAGTACTTCCCAAAAATTGCTAATCTTGTATAGAGCTTCCTACGCCCTTCCTCAAAATGGGCAAAGCTCTATCCATCTTCATCACCAAAAGTCAGGATTGACTTTAGTTACCTATATATATGTCAGATAAATCCGGGTAAGCTAAACTAAGCTTGTGAGTAATTCCAACATTTGTCATGAGTTTTCAATTGGCAATGGTTAGTATAAGAGAGTTTATAAAACATTCACTACCAATTGCTCATATACTTCAAATACAGAATATATGCATTCTTTAAAACAGATAGCTTTGAAACATTTAAAGTATTCAAGCTAAATATGTACTTTTTCAAATAGAGAGTATCGGAAGCTTCAAAACACGTAACACGAAGCAATTTACAGCATTCGAGTAGAAAAAGTATTTCACGTATACAAAGTGTAAGGATATTCAAAACATGTAACACGAAGCATTTAAAGCATTCGAGTGAGGTATGCAATATTCAATGTAAAACTTGTAAACATGTATATAATGGCCAAATGTGACCAAAAGAGTTTAAATCTTTTACTTTTCAATAGGATGAATAAAAATCCTTCGTCTTGTAAATATAAGGGTATGACCCCCCTTTTTTTTTTTTTAAAACTGGGTCATTTCCTTAAAACAAATACTTCTTCATGTAAATAGGGGTTTTGAAAACCTTATGCCATTTCTTATGAAAACATGAAAACTTTAGTTCATGAAATTAACACATATAGTACATTTAGGAATGGAGGGATTATCCTGCTACCATTTCTAAACGTCTCATCTTTTCACTTTAATTGGGTGGAAATCTGTTTCGAACCAGACTCCAGTCTTACTTCCTGTGGAGATTCTCATGCTAGGGGGATTAAATCTTGCTACCTGGCATTTTACATGTCAATTGAGTTTTGAAGAAACCCAATATCATTTGTAGTGCTTATGCACGATTTATCTTGCATTACCAGTGGCAAGATGAGGTATATAAAACATTTACAAGTAGATGCTATTTAAAATCATTAAAACATGGCCTCCGTGTAGTTGTATTTAAATACATTTAGCACATGACTTCTTCAAATAGATGATTTTCAAGAGCATTTGAAATATGAATTCTTCAAATATATGTATTTAATAACATTTGAAATATGACTTCTTTAAATAGATGCTTTTCTTGAGCATTCAAATCATGACTTTCATGAATTCAAAGTAGAGTCTTCAAATACTTGGAATATAAAAATTCAGAACATTTGATAATATTTTTTATTTAAAACTTAGACATGCTGAAACATACTTTAAAGAGAAACTGTAGTATAAACCATTCACTGAGTATGTCACAATAGGTTTTATAAAGAACATAAATACTTTGAAATAGGAATCATGTAAATATTGAATTTGAAATTTAAATGCTTCAGATATTTTGAACCTAGAACTTTCAAATTCGTGGAGTTAAATCTCCACTTGAAATACAGGATTACTCACTTTTGTCCTTAGGGTCAGTGCTACTAGTGCGCTTTCCCTCTTCCTCCTGTAATTCCTAAGAACAATTTATAAAGAGTCTATTAACTTCACATTCACTTCAAATATCACCTATTAATGCTCTGAACTTATTCTTAGATCGTGTTAAATCCTAATTTCCATCTTAGGGCTTTATACCTTTTAAGTATACTCTACTGGTAGCTTCATTAATTCTTAAGGTTGTTTCTATAAATCACATATTTTTTCATACTTATTTTCATAATATGAACCTCACCATTGAGTCTAGAATATCGGAGAAAGTCAACTTAGACCCTCTCGGACTTCCATGTGGCTTTAGGGGGCACTAGGGGCAAAATGGTCATTTTACACTTTTACGTGTCTTTATTTTTTGGAGTCTCATCTCGTAAATCCGACTTCACCGTTGGGTCCAGAAGGCCCAACATAGTAAACTTACACTAGTTATTTGTTCAATTTGAACATCGGGAACTAATTTTAATAGTTAATTAATTAATTATTTAATTTAATTTGTTAATTATATAATATATTTATATATAAAGCCCCCTTTTATTCACATGTGCTAGTGTAGCACAGTGGTGGGCATGCCCCCCACCTACCACCAGCTCCTATGTTCAATTCCTACCCACTGCAGTTCTTCAACCTTTTTTTTTTCTTAAAAAAACTGAATCAGTTTAACAGAATTTCAAGGATGAAATTGTGTAGTTTTCAACTGCCCATTACTGGGCCTTGGGCTGGCCCGACCCGACCCAAGACCAACCCGAGACTGTGACCCAGCAGTGCATCATCTTCCTCGATTTTCAGGAAGGGTTTCAATCAGTAGTTCCGGTCACCACCGTTGATCGAACTAATTTTGTTTTTCTTCGTTTTTCGCTCGGTTTTAAAGCCCAATTCCACTTCTAATCATCCTAAAACTCAATTTAAGACTTCTATATATCATTTTCAACCATTTAAACTCATTAAAAATCAAGATTTCTAAATTTTTCATTCTCCGATAATCCCTCATTTCTTAACCATTTTTCATGTGGTTTCTTCCTATGGGCTCCATTTTTCTCATTGAATTTAACTATGTAATTTGTTCAAAGCTTTAAGCAAGTCTACAAAAAACCCAAAAAATTTAAAACTTGAATACAGTAAATTTTTTGTACCTCTGCTTGTAGTTTTTCTCTTATTCTCATTCTATTTTTTACTTCTGAATATCCAGTATTCCTTAGCTTCAAATGTATTCCTTTTAAACTCACATTCAGTGCATATATATATATATATATAGACCATTATATGGCCGCCCCTCTCTCTCTCTCTTTCTTCTTTCCCTCATTTCTCTCTTGGTTTCCTCCCTTTTCTAACTTTCTTTCCCTGATATTTTCTTTTTCCTACTTTCCTTGAGTTTTATTTCTTTGTTTTTGTTTGTTGTGTTGATCTTTTATATATAATAATCTATATATCTATATACAGCACATGCTTTGTTCATATATAATATATGTATACATGTGACAGCACAACACACACATAAACCCTTCCGACTAGGTGTTGCCGACACTCCTTCTACTTTTCACACCTTCTTTTGCATTCACACACATATTATTCTATATATATATATATATATAACTTCATTTTTTATACTTTTATATATAAACACAAATATATGCACACTTTCATATGTGTACATATTATATGCACATATATATATATATATTAATTTATATATTTATACACATATACCAATATACAATTTATGTATATGTTTCCTCATAATGGCCTATGCCCGTACATTGCTTGTGTATTTTACCCAACACTTGATTTTTCATAGTCTAGATTAACTATAAAATTCTAATCTTGATATGTGAGCTGAATTACCTAGGTGTTTTAGGTCGGGGTATTACACATGTGATCCACATTAAACAAAAATATTGTATTTGTCATTTGGGTTTAAGCCCTTACATTACAAAATGGCCCAAGGCCTATAGTCTATCATTATCCAAATTGAACACAATTTATTTGGGCTTATGCCCATATATACAAAATGTAGCCCTTAGGCCAAATAAACTTCAAAATCCACTTTCCCCTCCATGCTCCAATGACTTCATCAAGTCTCAAGTGCCGGGAGTCTCATCTGTAATATGTAATCCCATATAGGAGAAGCACGACGGCTTGTATGACATAATGCTAATATAAAGAATAAAGATAAGGTGTGGCATGTGCAAAGTATACATTTATAAGCTATATCCCTTCCTAATTCAATGATGTAATGCAATGGCAATATGAATGACGCACACATGCAACTCTATGCCCACCTATGCCTCGCTTCACGGTCCGCCCCTGTCAGCACGTAAGTACTGTAATTGGCCAGATTTTGAGTTTTTTATCACAGAATCCACACCTTCATAATGCATAGCACCAACGTGCTTAACACACGCCATGTTTCTAAAGATTCAAGTATGCCAAGATGGCTTAATTTTTCTATGCAATTTCAATGAAGCATTTATCAGTCCATGGAGTTTACCTTAAATAATGCATCAAACATAAAGCAAACTATAACTTTTAAACCATAAAATTTAATCTACATGAATATAGCATATAATCCAGTCAATTATACATAATAATCATGTTACATGTTCACAACCTTACAAAATTCTCAAAGATTGCACAAGTACACAAAATACCAATACATTGAGCAAAATATAACTTTCAAACTACAAGATTTTGTCTACACTGAACATAAGCTAGAATGCAATGAATTATACATATATTCATGTCACATGTTCATCACTTCACCAAATTCCCAAAGAAAACATAAGTACACAAGATACCAACCCTAGGTTTTCAAAGTAACTATATGCTAGGTAGTTTTCTAACAACAAGTAAGCATGTAAGTCATACAATCAACTTATAAAAACACTCCTAAACTTAACTCTATTCATTACTTAGCAAAATATCATACCTAGAAGGGTTTTTCTCAACCCTAGGGAGTTATGTTCACTTTAATGCCGAACCAATTAGTAGCATTGTAGCCTTTGTGGTGGGGAACAACTTCCTAGAAGGAAGCCTTAAGAGATTCCAAGGCTAAAGATGAGTTTTGGATGGTAGAAAGTTGAAAAACCTAGGTTTTCTTCACCTTTTCTCTCCAAAAATGAGCTGCCTATGGTTTTTTCAGACCTATTCTGAGAAATTTAACTCTCAAGGGTCATATATATACTGAATGGGTCAAGGGGTGAAAATACCCTTTTGCCCTTAATGAGCCGTGGGACCCCTATTACACTACAACCCATCCCAAAATACCTCAATTTGATATTTTGATTTAACCAAAGTTCTTAAAATTGTTTTAAATGATATTTTCCTCCAAAAAATTATTTTCTCTTGTTGGCGGGTGCGGCCGGGTCCACCCGGGATGCCCTTTTGGTTCAATTTTTAAATTATTTTTGATTAGGCTAAAATTCTCACAAGAGGTGTATTTTAACATTACAAGCATATTTCATTTCTATTGTATACTCAAATTATGCTTCTAAACATGACTTATATCTAAATGATGCATGTATAGTACCCTACCAACAAATAGTGCATGAATAGTGCCCTACTGGCAAAAACAAAAAATTGATCCACCTGGTAGCTTAGATGGAACACTTTTGATACTCAACACTAATGGATCCTTTATGGATAAAGGCATGAGAGTAGGATTGACCCTCTAGTCTCTAGATGACGTTAATCGAAAGGGTCATGAGCTTGATACTTTTGAACTTCTAACAATAAAGCTACATATAAGGCAATAATATGTGGTCTTAAACATGCTTCAGAATGTGGGGTACCAATCTTACAGTATACTTAGACTCTCAATTAGTCCTAAGCCAAATACTGGGTGCATTTGTAGTCAAAGATGATATGATATTTAAGTATTCTGAGCTTATAGACTTACAAAAAAAATCTTTCGGTAAGTTCACAATCTAGAAAAGTGATAGAGATCAAAACTCGAGCAAATGCTTTAGAAAATATGGCCTCCCACTTAAACTCATAAAAGTATTCTAGTATCGCAATTTACTACTAATCCAAGCCTAAGCTATATAGGTCATGCAAACCTCGAAATAATATACTAACCAGATGACCCCTATAGTCAGCTATCTGAAAGATATCTTCTTGCCTAATGATAAAATTCAGGCTCAAAAAATCTGAATTAGGGCAGCTTGGTACCTAATTCTCAATAACAAGTTATATCGAAGGTCTTACTCCCAGCTATTGCTATTATGCCTAGGACCTGAAAAGGTACAATATGTATCAACATAAATTCATAAAGGAATTTATGGCAATCATAATGGGGGCCGAATTATAGCCCATTAAGCTCTGTCCTAGGAATACTAATGGCTGAGCATGTTGAAATAAGCAAAGGAGTATTTTTGGAAATGTGATGAATGCCAATGCTTTGCAACCTATCAACATTAAACTCAGTAGGAACTGATCCCTATTGTCAAACCATGGACCTTTGCTCAATAGGGAATGAACATTGTGGACCCACTGTCGACTGTACCTCAGAACCGAGGATTACTGTTGGTAGCAATTGACTATTTCATAAAGTGGGCTGAAGCTAATCCATTAACTATGCTCACTGAAGTAGAAGTCTGAAACTTTACTTAGAGAAACATCGTTTGTATGTTCGACATACCAATTGTCTTGATCACAAATAACAGATCCTAGTTCCAGGGTAAGATATTTTATAAATTATGTACAGACCTACACATTAGCCACAATTTCTCTTCTCCATGCTATCCATAATCTAATGGACAGGCAGAAATAACTAACTAGACTGTTTAAAAGTAATAAAAAATAGGGTGGAATCTGAAAATGGGAAATAGGTTGAGGAACTTCCTCGTGTACTTTGGGCCTTCCGAACAACCAAGCGAGTCCCAACAACTGAAACCCCATTCTTCCTTGCTTATGTACGAAGGCTGTGATCCTAGTAGAGATAGGTATACCGACATTAAGTTTGAAACTTTTTGACCATCACGACAATAGTGAGCTCCTAGCTTAGAACCTTGATTTCCTTGAAAAAAAGAGAGAACAAGCCCAGAGCTAAATCGAAGCATATCAACAGAGGATGGAAAAATGTCTCAATAAAGGGGTCAAGCCTATCAACTTTTAGCTCGGTAACCTCATCTTAAGAAGAGTGTTTCCAAACACTAACGATCTCAACATAGGAAAGCTTTCCCCAATCTGGAAGTTCCTTATAGGGTGATTAAGATCATCAGGCCTACGACCTATCGGTTAGAAGAACTATAAGGAATTTGTCTCAAGGCCCTAGAAAGTAGAACATATATGCAAATACTATTAATAAAATTGTAATCTTTTAGTTATCACAATGAGTATTGTTACTATTCAGTTCGGCATTGCCAATTTATTACTATCTAGACCATTATAACATTTGTGAAAAGGTTTACTAAGTGTTATAGGTTGGAAGTCTAAATAGCCTAAGGGTTTAGTTCGGTGTTGCCAATCTCTTAATATCCAGACCTTTATAACATTTGCGTAAAATTTTACAAGTGTTATAGTTAGAAGTCTAAATAACCCAAGGGCATAGCTCGACATTGCCAATCTATTAATATCCATACCTTTATTGTAACACCCTCACCCAAGTTGTAACCAAGCGGGCCATGTAAACCGAGCCGTTAGGGCTTTCTATTATAATATTGAATGAAATGGAAGGTTTGGAATATCAACAGTTCGAAAGTACGAATAATATCGGGCAATACCAGAGCAAGCCATAAACGAATACCAAAATAAAAATAAAATTTAAAATAAATAAAATAAAATAAAAAGGAAAAAATAAATATAAATAAAAATAGAGATATGGAAGAAGGTATATACGTATATATATGTAGGTATATAAACTACATATATATATATAAGTAATATATATATATATATATGGAAGCATGATTTAAATATATATATATATGGCAAACATTATGTGTATATACATATAATTGTAATATGAAAATCTGTATATATGTATATATAATTATAGTTGACCGCATGGCCATGTTTCCATAATAGTATAAGGAAGAGGGGGAATCAGGGAAATGGAAAAAGGGAAGTCAATGAGAAGGAAAGGAAAGAGAGGGAGAGAATTAGGGAGAGGAGAGGTTATAACACAGCATGAAATTTCATGCGTGAGGAAAGAAAAAAAAAGGGAGAAACAGAAGGTGGGAGGAGGAAAAAAAAAAAAGAGGAACCGAACAACCAAGGAGGCGCGGTGCAGGCTTGGAAAGAAGTAAGCCACTGAATTTTGGGTTTGAATTTGAATGGCATAGAAACTGAATTTTAAGAGTAAAACCTCTATGAGCATGCGATTAGGATTCGTTAGCAAAAGAAATTAAAAAAAAAAAGATGCAAGGATAAGGAAGAAAAATGCATTTATAGGTTTTTCCATTTGAAATGGGTTTATGATTTTGTTGCATGAAACTCAATTTAATTGTTTAGGAATTATGCTTATGAGTTGCAGAAATCATATAGGGATAATTTTGGGGCTTAAAACAGTAGAGAACATCACAAAAATTGGAAAAAATGGTCGCAGGAAAAACGCCTAGCGCCGCTACTGCTGTAGCATTTTTGGCAACCCAAAAATCCACCATTTTCAGTTCTAAGGGTAGATATGAAACCCCCTTGACATGTCCCAACTGATCCTCATCAAGAAAACCCAAGAAAATGACTGCCAGCGAGTCACCGTTGCTAGAGAAGACAACCGGCAGCTCGTTGAAAAAACGTGGGTGACGACTAGTGGAACGGGTTGCTCTGTGCCGTTTTGCTTTAGATTTTAAAATTGGATAGAGGTTGTTTGGGGTCTAGAAATTTAGGTCCGATGGATATCCTGATTGGGAGTAAGAGTTGTTCTATCCTAGGTTGATTAATAATCCATTGTTTGGCTTATAAGAGTAAAAAAAAAAAGTTGCTCAGAACACTGCCCTACGACTTGAACCCACGACTTGTGGATGAATTTTGGAAACACAGACCACTATGCCACTAAGGCACATGTGGTCTATTTAGGCCCTAATAATATATATGCTAGATATATTTAATTAATTTAATAAACTAGTCTAATTTAATTAATTATTACATTAATTTCTGATATGCAAATTAGTTAAATAAATAGTGTAAATTTACTATTTTGGACCTTCTAGATCCAATGGTGAGGTCCGTTTCATGAGACAGAGTCCCAAAAAATAAAATACCGTAGAAATGTCAAAATGACCAAAATACTCCTATGTCAAATGTGAGTCAAATGGACTCCGATTGAGTTAAGTAAATGGTGGATTTTTATTATTTCAAACCTTCTGGACTCAACGGTGAGGTTTGAATTGTTAAAATAGAACCCAAAAAATAGAGACACGTAAACGACTATTTTACCCTTTTGGTAAACTAGTTCAAATTGGAAACCGTGAAAGCGTAAACTCATTTTTTTTTTATGTTCCAGACTCAATGGTAGAGTCTAAATTAGTAAAAGAGATACTTATAATAAGGGGGCATAAATGGATAAACAACATTAAAATTGAAACGTGTTTACTGATATATAGGAGACTCGAAAGGAAAGGAGAAGGTCACGGAATACTAAGACGCACTGATAAAGTACGTAAATTCCTATCATTGATACGTGGTTTCCAAGCCATATTCTTTCTATTACTACCAAAATTTTGTACTCATGTATGTATCCACTGTTATCATCCCACCATGGATATTGTCCTATCTAGTGGATGCCTATTGATTGATATCTCATGATTTGATTCATTGTACTGATGCCTATCATTGTATGCTTATGTCATGATGTTCCATACATTATACACTTTTTATGAAATTATAATAGAATCTTGATTTATGTTAAATGCTGGGTTTTGTCCTCAGTCACATTACCCATCTGATGCTATCTGATTGACAGGATCTACGGGTCGATTAATGGGACCTACGGGTCAAGTCCGTGAACGGACACATGGCAATAAAGGCATTTTTACGTAGTGAGTTAAATGGGCATTTTATATGCATTCATGTTAAGGGAGGGTATGACGGGCCCCCAAAAGGCCGAGGGTCTGCCAAACCCTGAACAGATTAAATGCATATCTCATGTTTGATTGTTATATAGACGTTTATTGGATTCATAAGATTTATTCCCTATGAATAACTCTGTGTTGATTGTGGCATTTTACTGTTAACTGCAATTGTTGATATGAGTGGCTATCATGTTACCATTGAGTTATATTTTTCCATGTAATTCTTAACCCGTACTGGAGATTGGCTTTTACGTACTAAGCTTTGTTAGCTCACCCCTTTTAATATATTTTTCAGTGAGAATGCTACAGAACCACAGTAGAAAGTCAGGAGTGTAGGGAGACAGTTGAGGAGCACAATAGGATGATGTAGTCTCTCCTATGTACTCACTACCTAAAAGCGGTTATGTTTAGTTTATTGTCAGTTTTATTTCCAGTCTTTGAACAATATTTGTAATAAGGCTTCTGCACTTTGATGTATTATTTACATTATTTACTGTTATCATTGGTACAATAATGGAAACAATAGGGATGGCCATTGGGTCGGCCCCGCAACATGAGATCCGCATAGGGTGGGTTTCGGGTCGTGACATTTATAATACTTGGGTAAAATTTTACAAGTGTTATAGGTCAGAGGTTTACTTAACCTAAAGGTTTTGTTCAGTATTGCAAATCTCTTATTATCTAGACCATTATAATACTTGTGCAAAATTATACAAGTGTTATAGGTTGGAGATCTACTTAACCAAAAGGTTTTGTTTGACATTGCCATCATTGGTACCGTATAGACCATTGAAGTATTTGTGCAAAAACATTACAAAGTGTTAAAGGGCAGGTGGTAATCACTAAATAATCATCTATATTACCCCTTAATTTACATTTTTAGTTAATAAAATATATTAAATTTAGTGTGTTTGATGAATTTATAGTATTTTTCAGGCCGGTGATGATTTTTGTTTCAAAAGATGATATTTTGACCCATTAGAGCTATAAAAAATAAATTGGAGTGAATCTAAGATCATTTCTGACCAATTAAAGTACAAAAGTAATATCTTTAAACTCTGATTTCGGATTGAGTTGATCTTTATGGAGTTGAAAAGATAATTCTGAGTTCTACAAAGTTCTGTCTCTTGGAAAAAGTCTAATTCAGGATATTTAGAGGCTTAAATATGGTCCTAAAGTTGCTGCCATTGTAGTGCCTGCTATACTTAAATGCTATTTGGCCACTGCGCGGTATTTTGACCATATCTTTTAGATGAGAATTTGGTTTTTCATAAAAGAACTTGGGTTGGAAAGCTAATATAAAGGGTTATAATGATTACTGAAATATAGTTTTCCAATTTTGGACTTTTACTATAGTCAATTGGGCTCCAAATAGAAGCCTAAAAATCTAGGAAAAACCTGGCTAAATGTCTCCCTATACCTAATGGATCTCCAGAATCATATTTTCTTGGAGATATGAGAGGGGGCAGTGAACAAAAGGTGAAGAAGAGGACCTCTCATCATATAGTGATATTCACGGAATAGAGAGATTCTTCATCATGTTCAATTTATTTATTATTTTTTCTTTTGATTTTAAGTTGGTAATGAGTTTCTAAAACTTTGGCTAAGGTTAGGAGTGAAGCAACAACAACCGCATGATTTTTTTGTGTGATTCGCCAATGCTCTTAATGCAAGATTCAATGTTTTTGGTTTAATTCAAGTGTTAGTAAACTTTCTTTGTTCTGTATATTTCTTTGATTTATCATAGACTTAGGGCACAATAAATACTTAGAATTCCCTGTGAATCAAATAACTAGTGTTGCCATGTTTAGAATTAACGAAATATAATAGTATTTTTATAATGGCAGCTCCATCTTCTGATTGGGATCACCCTTCGTGTGAATTTCAATTGAGTATAAAAGGAGAATCACACACAATTATCATAAGTTTGTTGTTGTGGATCTCTGATGCCTTAGTACTCTTCTATATTATTTTTAGTTATTTCATTTGTTTTAGTAATCAACTAACTATTTCCTCCAAGCAAGAATATTTGATTTTATTAAATTTATATTTTTGTCAATTGTCTTAAGCTCCTTGTGGTTTGACCTCGGACTCACCGAATATTATTACTTCGCGACATCCAGCACTTGGGATTGTAATAGTAAAGTCACGACAAGTTTTTGGCACCGTTGCCAAGGAGCTTGTTAGCATAATTGCACCCTAAATTAAATTCATAATAAAAATAAACGTAATATATATATTTTTTCCTTCTTTTATTCATAGTTGGTACTACTGCATACTCTTTTATTTATTTATTTTTGGTTGTAGTATTTTATTTTGACTGCTTATTCTTGTTTAGGTTGTTATTCATCTTACTTAGTGCATCCGTCATTGGTTTTGTGACAATACAACACGATTAGTGAAAGATAATCATTCCGGTTCTAATTCATTTTATGATTATTCATACACTTGCATCATGGAGAATGAATGTGATAATGATCCATATCATGTAGCACGACCCAATGAATTTCAAAGGGAAGAATTGCAACCCTTGAAAAGCTTGAGAGAATACCTACAGCCTACTAAGAATAGTGCACCATCCTGCATTACTTTTCCTTTAAATTCTAATAATTTCAATCTTAAGCCGGGCATGATTGCATTACTTCCTAAATTTCATGGCTTAGATTCTGAAAATCCCTATTTGCATATCAAAGAGTTTGAGGAAGTCTGTGCCACTTTTCATGACCAAAGCCGTAGTGAAGAGACTAGTAGGTTGAAATCGTTCCTTTTCTCTGTCAAGGAGAAAGCGAAAACTTGGCTTAATTCCTTGAGACCTAGATCTATTAGTACGTGGCAAGAATTGACTATTTGACTACTTGAACCTTTTAGCTGAAAATGACCAATCGTGGGACACAATAGATCCATTAGCGAAGTCTAAGCCTTTTACCAATTCATCTGGAGGTGGTAGGTACTAACTTAGGGAGGAAGATGATTTGAATGCAAGAATTGCTAGTTTGACTAGGAAAATAGAGGCCATGGAATTAAGCAAAGTTAGTGAAATTACGACCATACCTAAAGTGAAAGATGTTTGTCGTATTTGTGAGATCGTGAGACACACGAAAAATGAATGTCCAACCATCCTTGCTTTTAAATAGGTGTTGCACGATCAAGTAAAGACCGTAAATATAAATACAAAAACATCTTTCTCCTTATTCTGAGACTTACAAGCTAGGTTAGAAGAATCACCCTAATTTCAGTTGAAGGAATAATAATATAGTTGCACCACCTCCTCAAGGCCCTTCTAGTTTTGTTCCATATAATCCCCCACCAAAGAGGAGCCTTAAAGATACTTTACAAAAATTCATGCAAAGTCAAGCCACCATAAATAGTCAAACCTCGCAAGCCATTGTTGATATCAAATCCACTCTTACTAAACTGGCCACTTCATTGAGCATTCAAGAAAAGGGTAAGTTTCCATCCCAACCACAACCCAACCCAAAAGGTCAATTTGTTGTAAGTGAGTTTATTTTGGCTGACACAAAACTTAAGCATCTCAAGTCTACCACAACTCTCCATAGTGGAAAAGTTATTAATAAGACTTTTTCAACCAAAGTCCAAGAGTGTGATGAGTCTTCTAAATGAAAGGGGAATGATGAACTTGGTGATCTAAAATCAAGTGAAGCATTGCAATGTCCCATCCCAGCTCCTTTTCCTCAAAGATTTCTTCCACTCTAAAGATGGAACCAAAATTTAGAAATTTTTAAGATCTTTAAGCAAGTGAAAATCAACATCCCTTTGCTAGATGCAATAAAAAACATACCTTCTTATGCCAAGTTTTTGAAAGATTTATGTATAATTAAGCGCAAGTTGAATGTACAAAAGAAGGCATTTTTGACTGAACAAGTAAGCTTCATAATTCAAAACAAAACTTCACCTGAGTACGAAGATCCAAGTTGTCCCATCATTTCATATGTCATTTGAAAAATTGAAATAATGAAAGCTTTGTTTGACCTTGGGGCAAGTGTGATTTTGTTTCCACATTTAGTGTACAAACAATTAGGTTTAGGTGAGCTAAAACCAACCACAACCACTCTTCAACATGTAGATTGTTTTGTGAAAATTCCAAAGGGAGTAGTTGAGGACGCGTTAGTCCAAATTGAAAAGTTCTACTTTCCTATTGATTTCATTGTTTTGGACACACAACCTATTTTGAATACTAATTCTCAAATTCTTGTGATTTTAGGCTGCCCATTCCTTACAACTTCCAATGCTTTGATAAATTTTAGAAATGGTATCCTAAAATTGTTTGTCTTGCATGCGAACCTAAGGGAACTCAAGAAGACCTAAAAGGATCAAAACTAAGAAAAGAAGGGAAAAAACTTCACTATAAGGGTAAAAAAATACCTATACCTAAGTTTCTCTCTCTAGAAAAACTTTAGTGTTTGCATGTTGTTAGTGAGGCTAAAGTACATGCATGGATCCTAGTGAAATTTGGCCATAGTAGGGAGTGAGAATGAGACCTAAGAGAGGCTTGGAACACAAGGATCCGTGCAAACCAGCCATTGATGACTACCAAGAAGGTGGGTCCTAAATCAATTGGAACTAATCCAGGTTTGATAGGTTGGGGCTTGAGCTAGATGCTCCAAGGATCTCAAAACAACAGCGATCATGAAAAATGGGCCAGCAATGGAGGAGATACACAGAGTTACAGGTTTCAGTTTTGAAATCGAGGCTCACGAATCCACACCAAACCCATTTTTATGAACGACGAATGAAACCCCTTGACAAAAAGAGTACAATTGAACAAATTTTACATGAAACAATGGAAAAATGAGCATATATGAGGTGATTCACAGTCGCCATTATCAAAGCTTAAACCAAACATTTAGTGGGTTTTAGTGTTCGAAACCAACGTCAAATGAGAGTTAAGACCCTTTTAAGTGAAATGGGATAAAAAATAGAAGAAATTGATGCCTAAAATTCCATGAAATAGAACTTGAAAACTTGTAAAAATTAGGTCAACAATGTTGGGGTAAATGGGGAAGAAGATGAATAGTGTCGGGTCAGTTTAGGTCGGCTTCAGGTTCGTGTTGGAACCTGCCCAGGTGCACATTCCGTTAAGTGGGACGGCATCGTCTAGCCTATTAGGTTTTAAATTAAAGCTGAATAAGACGGTTTGGTTATAAGGATGGGGCCCTAATTTAATAACTCATACAAGGTTGGGATATCCTATTCTAGTTTTGTCTCCTTATCCATTGTTTGGAAATTGAAAAATCAAAAAAAAAAAAAAAAAAAAAATAGAGTGAGCCTTAGCTCCACAGACTCGAACCCTCAACCTCTCGCATGTAAGAGACTTACACAACATGCGTGTGCCACCGTGGCACTTGTGTTATAACAATAATAGAATATATATAATATTAAATAATTAAATTAATTAAATTAATTTAATTTTGGTAAAATGTTTCGTTGCCCAAATAAAATAAAAGGGTAGTGTATTCTGTCTTTTTCTAACATCCTGGACCCAACGACAAGGTCCATTTTATGAGATGGAATCCCAAAAATTAAGGCACGTAAAATGTAAAAATGACCATTTTTCCCTTTGTGAAGCCCAAAGCCAATAAATATAAAAAGGAGTCCATCTTGACTATTTTGGACAATCTGAACTCAACGGTAGAGTACATTTCACTAAACGAAGTACCGAAAAATATGACACATAAAAGCATAAAATTATGAAAATGGCCCTAGGCTTAACATAAACTATATGTACGCAAATTTAGAGCTGGAAAAGCCTAAACCGATTATCTTCGACACTCTGGACCTAACACTGACACCCTTTTGGGAAAACTAATACCTGGTAACAAACTAAAAAATGACTGATATGTCCTTAAGACTTAATGAAGCTACAAGAAAAGGGTAATTGGAATAGAAAGTGCTCTAAGTTAACAGTTAAATTATGTGATGCTTTAAACAAGAATGTAACAAGACATTGAATTGTGATTATAGGGATCTTCGTCTAAATGAAGGATTTTTGGATAGCATCTTTTGGACTTCAAGTGAATTTTTCATGCCATGTTTAAGGTTGATTTCATTTAATATCATTTTGAATGACTTATCGATATATATTGTCATTTCCTTTATAGCCTTTGATAACAGATACATTGTATCTAGTATATGTTTTAAATGATCTATCGATATCTATATTGTCTTCCTTTTCATTCAACAAAATGTTTTGTACGATACTTAAAACACTATATGGTTCCTTACCGACCTTTGAATTGTTTTGATATCTAGATATGGAACTCTTATTTGAATAACTGAGATTGTTATTGATGATTATTGATTTTGGATATGATTTTAATGTTTTGAATGGAACACCCTTATATGATTGGTTATTATTGAATAGATTGTGACTTTGGTAAGCCGTACAGATGGCATTATCGAATTAGTTGTCAAATATCGATCTTAGTTAGCTAGGTTCTAATTTGCTGGCCATAGAATCTTCTATGATTGGTCATTATTGAATAGATTGTGACTTTATCGAACCCTACCCACGAATGGCATATCGTACTAGTTTTATTGAATATCGATCTCAGTCAGCCAGGTTCTAATTTACTGGCCATAGAAGAGGAATTTATTGGTTTGAACTTTTATGGATATGGAATATGAACTATGATTGAACTTTGAATCATCAAACTAGGAATTATTGAATTATGATTTTGATTTATTGAACTATGCCATTGATCATCGAACTATGAATTTGTTTATCGAACTATGTTATTGAACTATGATTGAACCATTATATTAATTTGAACTATGATTAAGATTGAATCATTATTATGATTGAACTATGTTATTGATTATTGATTTACGACTGTGATTGAACTAAGATCCATTGAAAATGAATTTGATACTATTCCTTCAATTATTGTGTTTTGATATAACACATTCTAATTCTATATGAGTATAGACGTTTCAATATAGAACTACATGGTAATTTTGAAGCCCTTGACATGTTATGGAATTCTCATGGAGCCGCCGAACTCATTACAAATGTTTACCATATTTCAGGTAAGGATTAGACAGACTTGTTTTCAAGTGACGTAGGTTAAGTGTTTAAGGGATGAAACGAGTTCTTTTTGATGAGTGCTTGACTGTAGATAGATTAGACGATTTTTAATTTTATGAATTAAGATTGTGTAATATTAAACTACTCAACTACATGGTGATATGAAAATTGTACCCTTTAAAAACAATGTTTAATTAATTGACCAGGTTGTGTAGCTTACTTGATGAATATGAAAAAGATGTTTAAAGGAAAGAAAAAAAAAAAAAATTTCCGCTGCGTTTGACTAAATGGTAATTAGAAAGGTGTTACGATCATTGAAAAGCCTTGGTGGCCGATCACAAACCTTTAATCCACATAAGCTGGGTTTTGAGTTGTGACAGAAGTGGACAAATCTAAAATTGAATTAATAGCCAATTTTTCCGCACTAAAGACCATTAAAGATTTTAGATCATTCTTGGGACATGCTAGATTTTACAGAAGGTTCATTAAAGATTTTTGTTCCATATTTAGACGATTCTGTAACCTCCTATCAAAAGACACTCCATTTAAATGAGGTAAGGCTTGTGAAGATGCCTTTAAAAAGCTAAACGGTATGTTTACTTCTGCTCCTATTATGTAGCCACCTAATTGGTCTTTGCCCTTTTAAATAATGTGTGATGCTAGTGATTATTCACTTGGGGCTATTTTGGGGCAACGTAAGGACAAGAAACCTTATGTTGTATACTATGCAAGTAAAACCTTAGATAATGCTCAAATGAATTATTCCACGTCTGAAAAGGAATTATTTGCAGTAGTATTTTCTCTTTAACAAATTTTGGGCCTATTTAGTTGGTTCACCTATTGTTGTTTTCACTGACCATGTAGCATTAAAGTACCTTCTCACAAAGAAGGATGCTAAGCCACGATTGATTAGGTGGGTCCTTTTACTCCAAGAGTTCAACATTGCGATCAAAGACAAAAAGCGAGTAAAAAATGTGGCCATAGTGTCATCTCCTTTTGCCATTTTGAGGCTTTTGGTGGCAATTTTTCTTCAAGAAAAATCGCTGCAAAAATTTTGCAATGTGGATTTTATTGGCCTACCATTTTCAAAAATACTTATCACTTTTGCAAAACATGTGAGCGATGCCAAACATTAGGGGGAATTACTCGATGCAACATAATGCCTTTACACCTAATTTTGGTTATTGAAATTTTTGATTGCTGGGGTATAGACTTCATGGGCCCATCTTCTTATTCTTTTGGATACCTTTATATTCTTGTTGTAATTGATTATATTTCTAAATGGATTAAGGCTATTCATTGCAAAAGCAATGATCATAAAGTTGTTTTGAAAATTTTTAAAGGAAAATGTTTTGTCAAGGTTTGGAATACCTTGAGCCATCATAAGTGATGAGGGATTGCACTTTTGTAACGACCTTTTGAGTCTTTGATGAAAACACATGCTATAACACATAAAGTCGCAACCTCGTATCACCCGCAGACAAGTGGACAAGTTGAACTAGCTAATCGAGAAATCAAACAAATTTTAGAAAAAAATGGTTAACCCAAATCGTAAAGATTAGTCTTTGAGACTAACTGATGCACTTTGGGCATATTTTATTGCTTATAAAATCCCGATTGGTATGTTATAACATGGAAATTTTTTTTTTATTATTCTTGGTTATTAAATTTTTATTATTATTATTATTATAAATTTTTAATGTGTATGGATTATATATATGTGTGGCATATATATGTGTGTGGGATACAATATGTGTATGTATATGTGGATATGTGTATGTATAGAACAGTGCATGTGTGCACTGTGTGTGGGTGAAACCGGATGGGTGTGTGTGTCTGTGACCTAGAGAGTGTGTGTGTGAGGTGTCGGCTAAGTGTGTGTGTGTTTAGTGTGTGTGTTTAGTGTGTGTCTCTAGTGTGTGATGATTGATATATATATATATATATGTAGGGTGTATAGGGCAGCTTTGCATTAAATGCAAAGCTGCATGGGGGTAAGAAGAAAGGTGGCTGAAAAGAGGGGGAGAAGTCAAGGAAAGGGGCTGTGAGAGAGAGAGACATGTGACAGTGGTGTGTTGGGTATATGTGTTGGTCTCGGTTAGGAGAAGAGAAGGAAAGAAAGTAGAGAGCGAGAGATGGAAAGAGAGTTCTGGAAGGGAGCTTTTGGAGCTTGATACAAGCTTGGAACCAGAGGGTGAAAGAGGACACGGCTAGAGAGAGAAACCCAAGAGAAAACCGTAAGTGACCATTCTGTCTTGATTTCTTTCTAAGCATGATAATTAGTTTAATGTATATGATCTTAAAGAGCATGTTGTAGGGTTTATTTTGCAAAAAGAATGAAAGAAAATGGTTAAGAAATGAGATAGAAAACTTGAGTTGCAGGTCTCGGGTATAAGAAATGGGTCTTGTGATTTTATGCGAAAAACTTAGTTTAAATGATAGGGAATGAACCCTAGGAGGTGCAGAAATACTTTAGGATGAAAATGGGGGTTAAACCGTGACCGAGGAGTCACGAAAATGAAAGAATAGGGTCGGCCGGAGTTTTGACCGAGGGGTTGACCCTCTATTTCGTGAAAATCTAATGGGTTGAATCCAAAACCGATCCTAGATATGGAATCCTTGGGAGAAAACGGAGAGAATCGCATTTTGAAACATTGAAAATCTCGCCGGAGACCAGTCGCCGGCGCTGGAGAAGGCGCCGGAACCCTACCGGAGACTCACCGGGAAATCGGGGAAGAAGGGGCACTGTTCGGGTCCGGGTCCGTTTCGGGTTCGGGTCGGGTTCGGACGGTCCGCCCCTGCCACGTGTTGCTCCCATATTTAAATTAAAAACCCAATTGAGACTGTTTGGCTGCAGGTTTAGGAAATTAAGAATTTGAAATTAAATTGAAACAGGGATATCCTATCCCTGTTCTCGGATTGGCCCTTGTTTGGTTAACCGGATTGAGAATAAGGAAATTGGAAATTTCGAATTGACCCTTGAACTTTTGGAAATTAAACCTTGACCCAGAACTTTTTGAAATTCCACTTTGACCCATGAACTTTAGAAAAATTATGATCTGACCCTCCTGAATAAAATATTAATAAAATATTAATTAAATTAATTAATTAATTAGTTAATTAAATTAATTAAATTAATTAAATATTCTAAATTAATTCGGAGTCCAAACGAGACAAGTCATTAGTATATTTTGACTATCTCGACCATTTTGAGACCAATGGTGAGGTCCATTTTACGAGACGGGGTCCCAAAAAATAAAAGACCTGTAGTAACATATAAAATTACCAAAATGCCCCTGAATTGAAGTACAGTCAAACAAACTCCGAATTAAGTAAACAAGTAGTGAAACTTTATTATCTCGAGCATTCCGGACTCAACCGTGGAGTCCGATTTGTGAAATGAGGTCACGAAATGTGAGGACCCGTGAAAAGTGCAAAATGACTGTTTTGCCCTTTTGAACCCCGGTGTCCGAATTGAGTTCTACGAGAACCTAAACTTATTTTCTTCGACGTCCTAGGCTCAATGGAAGAGTTTAATTTAGCAGAATAGAAACCTATGAATTAAAGACATAAAATTTGATGAATAGCATAAATTCAAATGACAATAAGGTTAAGTCTAGGAGTGTTTTATAAGTTGATTGTATGACTTACATGCTTATTTGTTGTTAGAGAACCACCTAGCTTATAGTTACTTTGAAAACCTAGAGTTGGTAGTTTATGTACTTGTGTGTTCTTTGAGAATTTGTCAAAGTGATAAACAAGTAACTTGAATATATGTTTAATTCGTTGTAATTGTAGCTTATGTTCATGTGGATGAAGTCTTGTGTTTTGAAAGATATGGTTGTTTAATGCATTGATGCTTTATGTAATTATGTGTTATTTGAAAATAGGTAATATAGTGAACATGTAACATAAACATACGTTTAAATTGATTGTATATAGCATATGTTCATGTGAAAGAAGTTTTGGGGTTTAAGAGTTATAATTTACTTCATGTACGAAGCATAATTTAAGGTGTATACTATGTATTTGACAAAATGCTTCATTGAGATTGCATAGAAACATCAAAGCATATTGGCATATCATGAATTGTTGAAAACTTAGTGTAGGTTGAGCACATTGGTGCTATGCGTTAAGAGGGCGTAGATCCTGTGGTGAAAAACCCAAAATTGGTCATTAATACTCCCGATCCAACGGGGACGGGCCATGAAACGAGACATACGATTGGTACTCGCGTTCCATCGGGGAAGGGCCGTGAAGCGAGACATGGGTGTGGCATAGAGTTGCATGTGTGGGTCATGCATATTGCCACTGCATAACATTGAGGGATTGGAGGGTTATAGCTTATAAATGTACAATTGCACATGTCACGCCTTAACTTTGTTCTGCACATTAGCATTATGTCATACCAGCAGTTGTGCGACCCTTTATGAGAATTATATATTACAGATGAGGCTCTTGGTACCTTGAGACTTGAAGAAGTCATGAAGAATGGAGGTGTAACACCCCGACCCTGATTAAGTAATGCTTAGTTACTAATCATTTATCTGAACTAAACTTAAAGAATAATTAAGAAGCTAACCTAATTAGGAGTTGACCAGAAGAAATGGCGTCGAAAAATAAGTTACAGAATAAAAGTTAAATAGGAAATAGTGAAACTGCATTAATGCGCAGCCAAACAAGGCCTAAGCCCGAAATGTGGAAAAAGGACCAAAAAAAAAAAAAAAATGTGGCCAAGAGGATTTGATCCCTTGACCAAACTGGGCAGAATCTGTTTTACCAAAAAAAATTACCATCTAGGCTAGGAGCACTTTTGTGTATATATGTACAAAGATATGTATATAAGTATAAATCTGATTTGGCCACCTCCCAAGTGACCAATCACCAAACATGCAACACATCAGCATGCATCACTCCTATGCCCCCATAGACCATCATGTGCCTATACACCCATGATTGCATCTCCTCCCAACCAAGTTGCATGCAAATCCATCATGCACTTGGGGAGATGAAACACTTAAGACAATCTGATTTTGATTTACATAATCTCCATATAGGCATTGGAGGGAAATCAGAACTGTAGAGAGACTGTGCACTGTTTTATAGAGAGAGAAAGTAGTGAGGGAGAGAGAGAAATCCTAGAGAGAGAGTGAGAGGTACACAAGTTGTATACCTTGGTGAGCCATTGAAGGAGCTTGAGGAGGTCAAGGAACTGCACGGGGGAGGATCCAATCCAGCTCTTGAAGCTTCTGCTTGAGCACAACCAGTGAGGAAACCACTGTACACGTGAGTTATTCAAAATTTTTTTTTTGGAATTTCTCTTGAAATTAAGCTACTGTTTTATAGCTTTTAGGACCTGTTATTGCATGTATATTGATTGAACAAAAGAACTGGGTTGGTTGTGAACCTTTTGGACCAACAGAACTGCCCAAACCACCAACCCGTAAGCAAACCGCCATGGATGACCTGAACTGAGGTGGGTCTGGTCCGACCTGCACCAAATCGGTTTTGGTTGCTTTGGACCTGAAATAGACCACCCTAGGATCACAAAAACCCTAGGCCGTGACCTCAAAACCTCGACCTTGACCCCCAAACCGTGACTTGCAGGTCACGGGTCCAGGACCCATTTTTGTCAACAAGGCTTTAAAACTTGTTTGAAACACATGAACCGAACCACCATGACCTAGGGATCACAACAAGCCAAACCTCATGAGATTTAGTTGAGAAATGAGGCCGTATGAACCGACTGTAACTCCCATGATAATCGGCTAGAACAGTCCCCCGATGTTGAGTTTGATGCTTGAAACCAATGCCAACGTGATGGTATGATGACCAGGAACGGATTTGGATCAAAGCAGATTGAAAACAACCCTTGAAACATCACGAAATAGAAGGAATAAAACCCAGAAATTTAGGGCTACAGTAGGGTGAAACGGTGGGGAAGACGATGAACAGTACGGGTCGGGCATGGACCGGGTTCGGGTCGGGCCCCGACCCGACCGAGAAATGGATGACCCGTTTAAAGCCAAACTGTGTCGTTTTGATAATTGATTTTTAAAATTCAAATTATAGGGCTGACGTCAGCCTGACGTCAGCACATTACCCTGAACCGGTTAGAACCGGATTGGACCGGTTCGGTTCAATTGCATAAGGACTGAACCCTTTGGTTCAGTTTAAATCTTTTGGAAATTATGAAACAGCCCCAATAGTTTTAGGGAATTCAACTCTGGCCCAGATTTTGGAATTTTATTCCATTTATACCCCTGATAAATTAACAAATAATAAATTAAATTATTTAATTAATTTATTAATTAAATAAAAATGACCAAATTACCCCTAGGTCATAAATAAGTCAAACGGAGTCCGAATAAAGTAAACGAATAGTGGATTTTGACTATTTTGGACGTTTCGGACTCAATGGTATGGTCCGTTTTATAAGACGAGACTCCAAAAAAATTACGATACGTTAAAGTACAAATTACCAAATTGCCCCTAATGTAGCCGATGTCCAAATAAGACAAGTTATTAGTGTAATCTTATTTTCTTGGGCCTTCTGAGATCAACAGTGGGGTTCGATTCACGAGACAGGACTCCGAAAAATATGACGCGTGAAATGACCAAACTACCCCTAAGGTACCCGAAGCCCAAACGAAACTAAAAGATAGTCTATTTTGACTATGTCGGACATTCCAAACCCAACGGTGAAGTCCATAACACCAAAATAGGTACTAAAAATTTAGTCACGTGAAAAAAATAAAACTCATCAAGTCACCACGAGTTGACTAGTAAGACAAATCCTAGGAAGTTAGAATACGTCAGGCCTAAAATTAAATGAAAGAGCATGAATAGGTAACGATTTAAGGTAAAATGTGAAGTTAACGAGTTCTTTATAATTTTCTTAGGAAATACAAAGGAAAGGGAAAAGCCCACCAGTAGTGCAAACCCGGGGAATCAAGGTGAGTAACCTCACATTTGAAGTGGAGATTTAATTCCACGAATTTGAATGATGTTTTAAATATCAAATTCTGTTTTTACACAATTCCGTTTTAAATATTCTGCTATGACATGCTTCCTGAATAAATTACTACTGTTCCTTGAGATATACTTCTGCATGTCTAAAATTTCGATTTCAAATGTTATTATATATATCCTGAATTTACATGTTTCATGTATCTCAATACCCTATCATGAGATTATGAACTGTATGTTTTGAATGTTTTTAAATGCATCCACACGAAGGAATTATGGGTTAAATACTTTTAAATGCAAGATAAATTGTGCATAAGCACCACGGATTTCTATCGGGTTTCTTAGGAACCCAACTACGATACGAATAAATGCCAGGTAGCAGGATCTAATCCCCCAGGCATATGAGATATCTCCACGAAAAGTAAAATGGGAATCTGGTTCGAAACGGATTCTGTTAATGAAAGTGATAAGGTGTGTGTTGAAAATGGAAGCAGGCTTTTTCCTTATTTTCACCATGCATATTTACATGATTTGAAATTCATATACTTTATTTCGAAAGTACAAGTTAGCTTGAATACTTTAATGTTTCAAAGCCATTGTTTAAAGAATACATGTACTCTATGTTCCAAGTATACGAGCAATTGGTAGTGAGTATTTTACAAAATTCTCACGTGCGAAACCACTACCAATTGAAACCCATGACAGATGTTAGAATTACTCACTGGGCTTTTCGAAGCTCACCCCATTCCCTAACATTTTTCAGGTGATGACGATGGGTGGACCCTTGCCCAATTTGGGGAGGAATGATAGGCAGCTCCATTAGGATTCTGGAGATATTTTGGGAAGTATTAGGGCCTATGATTGGTCGAATTTTGATGTCGTACTTTTGGACAATTATGTATTTGAGCCCAAGAGGCAACCAAATATGTACTTAAGCCCTTGAGGCATTCGAATATGAACTCTGTATAAGACTTTAATTTTTAGTATGCTCTGATGTGATTATTCATGTGTACCGCTATGAAGAGCGACAGTACCGGACAGCTGTGCGGAAGTTTTCAAACAGATTTTTTTTAAAAAAAAGAAAAAAAGAAAAGGGTTTTCACGCTTTCGCAAATCAAGGCCGCACCGCTATTCGATACCGTCGCCCATGTTTTGCCTTGCCCTCAGGCTCCCGGGCCTGAAGGCGGCGGTTGCGATCCGAGATCCGCACAGGGTGGGTTTCGGGTCGTGACAGGAGGGGACATGAACAATAAAGAATATTTGGCTCTTGGGGCATATTTTTGTATGTATGTGGGCATAAACCCTAAGACATGTGTATTTACTTATAGGAACCTTGTATATTATGAAAACGAAGGGATAAAACCTTAAAGTTATAATGAACATGAGGTTGTGATGTTTTAAATTTCAAGTATGTGTATGTATAGAGGATTGTATATTTTAAATGAAGTATAAATGTTTAGTTGAATTAAAGGATGTATTTTGGTTGCTAGGTTGAGAAATGATGGATTGTGTTATGGAACATTAGGTGGAAAAGGCTTAGAAAACAAATGAGACTATGTTAAAATTTTGTGCAATTAAAAGGTTTGTTAGGTGTGTGAAACACCCTATAAATAGGTGGGAAAAGTGCCAAAAGGGGGGGGGGTTAAAAAACCTTGAGGAAATAGGCAAAAAATGGGAACAACTAGCTTGAAACACTTTGGAAAAAAATTAAGAAAACAGAGAAAATCTGCTACAAAAACAGAGAAATTCAGCCGTAGTCGCTACAATAGACCTACAAGAAAACAACCTGATCAAACCAGCCTCTACCACGCACTTGCGCCAAGCTCCCTGCGCGCGCCCTGCACACCCTGTGCTCCTGCCAGCCTGCTGCCTTGCCCCCATGCACACCAGCTTGACAGCCCCTTGATACCAACCTTCAGTCACCTTTTGAAGCCATGTTTGCCCACCCTTTTGAGCCATGTTGGGCCATCGTATTGGGCCATGTTTGGCCAATTCTTAGGCCATGTTTGGCCACCCTTTTGGGCCATGTTTGGCCACTTTTATGGGCTATGTTTGGCCACTTCCTTAGACAAATTTTAGTAGACTTTTTGACCTATTATTGGCCTATGTTTTAGGACATTTGAGACCCATTTGGGCCATTGTTCCAAGGTATATGTAGAGACATTTTGGGGCTATCTTAGAGGCCATACTTGAACATGACTTAGACCAATTACTGACTATTAGTTAGGGAAGATAGTTGATTGGAAATTGAAACCTATCTTAGGTAAGTTTAGTAGCAATTTTTCATTCATAAACATTGAGAAAACATGGGAAAATAAGCAGTGTAATCAACTAAATCCATTAAATTATCTTTTATTTCTTTTTGTTAATTCATTTCACTCACTCCCCGGGTTTATGAAAATTTGGGGCGTGTCAACATGGTATCAGAGCTTAGGTTCGAATACTTAAGGATCGTGGGGTGTTGTTAAACACAATAGGACCACGACACATGATTTGAATTTTTTTTTGTAAATATTGTGTAATGTGTAGACTCTGACAACTTGGACAGCTTGGTATTAGAGATCTGGTTTCAAAATACCTGGCGACGTTAGGGTGTTGTTGAACACCATGGGAACCTAGAGGAGAGCGTGTGACTTAGTGTGAACTGTCGATGGTATGATATAGGACCTTGTGTGTTATGTGGTTATTTATACTTGAAGCATCACATGTTGTGATTATGTGTTAGTTAATGCTATATTATGATGCATGATTACGTGATTTGATGCAGTGTGCTGCATGATATGGGTAATGTGTGTTTGACATAACTGTATGTGGTAACTTAGTATATGTTTACATACATGATAGATTGATGCTTGTTTGCCTTCATAATATCATGTAGCATTATGGGAAAATGCCATGAGATGTGGAATTCATTAGATGAGTAAAAGCTGAATTTTTGAATGATACTTATTCCTACTTGGGATGCAATCCAAAACACTGGGTTGAGGTAGAGTAGGTCGAGAGAGAGGGAAAACTTTAGTTCTCAAACCTCTATCAACCTTGGTAGCCCGGATTGACGTGAGATTTAGGATCTAATGTCTTGGAATAGTGGATGGGGTTTAGACCTTAGGTTAGTTGGACTAGTTGAACACTCGTATAACTGAAGCATGTGTATATTGTATTGCTTAAATGAATTTTTCCTTGCGAAAGGCTGTGTTAGAACTCAGTGTTATTTATTTATTGTAGACAATAGGTGGGGATGGTTGACGTGAGTTATATAAGTGTTGATTAGGCAAGTGTGTCATAACATATTATATTTGTTGCTTAGGGTTAGAAATAGACCGGCTAGATCCACCATCGCATGTTGACACACCATTTAGGGGTAAAGTGACACCGACGAGGATCTATAGAGATTGCTCGATAGAGATAACTGATTGCATCCTTTCTTTTGACTTCATTCTACTGACATGTCTGGTTTTGATATTATATTGGGGATGGCATTGGTTGTTTGCTTTTCAGGCGAGTATAGACTGCTATAGAGGGAGAGTAACAATGTGTACTCCTGAGGGAGATAGATTTTATTTCATAGGGGATCGTGAGAATTTCTTAGTTCCACCCTTGTATGACTCAAGAAGTTGGGGAGGTCATACATATATGTTGGCGAGTTTGATAGCAGATGGGAGTGGGACTATATAAAGTGTATTACCGCCAGTAGTGGATGAGTTTTCAGATGTCTTTTCAGATGACTTGACTTGTCTACCACTGAGATGAGAGATAGAGTTCACGATAGAGTTTATCCTAGGCATTGTGCCTATTTCCATTCCACCTTACTGTATGGCTCTAACTGAGTTGAGGGAGTTGAAGGAGCAGTTGACTGATTTACAGGGTAAGGGTTTTTTTCATCCTAGTACTTCTCCTGTGGGTTGCTTCGGCATTATTTGAGATGAAAAATGATGGGACATTACATTTGTGTGTGGATTATAGGAGACTGAACCGGGTCACTATCAAGAACAAGTACCCGTTACCGAGGATAGATGACTTATTTGATCAGCTTAGGGGTTTGAGATGTTTCTCGAAGATTGATCTTCGATCTGGGTATCATTAGTCGAGAATATGGGAGGAGTGTCACATCCTGAACCCCACCCTACGCGGATGCCGAGAACGTGATGCTAGTTGGCCACCTTGCCAATTTTTTCCACCGACAATGCAACCAACCAAAGGTGACTTCTTAACTTTACAATGAATTGCATTCCAATTGTAGGGTCAGAGCAGCGAAAATTAAAACTTTTTTTTAATATAGGAATGCAACTCATCCAAACACATCAGAGCACGTCTATCATCAGTCACCAAATATCTCTAGAGTACCAATATACATGAGCCATGTCCCAATGCATCTATTCTATATTAATGAATTCAGTAACATAGTACCACAACCTAGATATCATGATTCAGACCACAATAATCCAAGACTCCATAATTCATTGCCATCAAATCTTTGCTTGGGATGCCTCCAAGCTGTTAGTTTCATTTCTTTATGTCTTCTAATCCACCAGAGATAAATCTTGAAAAATGTTCGGATAATAGAGCGAGCTATAACAAGCCCAGTGAGTAACAGAGGTTCGCTGTCATGGGTTTCAAAACCAGTTCTTGCTTATAAAGCACATGGATAGTTTAGTCACTTTAGAAACAACAGTTTCATAAATCCACTTTAAATGCAGTTTAAGTAGAATTAAACATAACAGAACTAAATGGAATAAACAGATCAGAACAGAATAGATCAGAACAGAACAAATCAGAATAGATCATAACAAAATAGAATAGAACAGAACAAAACACAACATAACAAATCAGAACAGAACAGTAAATGATGCCAACATATCAATTAGAGACATATGTATATCACCAACGGAAAAGAACAAGACAGAATTGAGCAGAACAGAACTGAACAGAATATGATGCCAATTAGGCATATAATTAAGTATATTCAAGCTTCCCCAACTGCCCATGAGCGGACACTCACTGGGGCCTCTACCCTTTGGATGCCGCTCTGGCCTACTTATGACATACTGTTCAAAACTGGAGCGGACCCTAGAGTAAGACACAGCATAATAAAATAGAATCAGAACAGACCATATAACAGAACAGAATAGACCCGAACAGAACAGAAGAGCAGGATAGAACAAAATCATGTCATGTGTAATGTAGTACAAAGGGTATGCATTTAAGTATATGCATTTAAATAGTATAGTATATAAAATGGTACAGTGTAGGAAGATACAGTATCTAGATAGTATAACTTATACGCCAAGTCAGAAGTTCCAAGTTACTCACAAACTGTTACGCTTATCTCCCTTGTATAGATAATCTGAAAACCTCCAGATATGTTAGGACACCTCCATGCATATCCTGAATAACCATCATCAATCACATACAGATCAGAATTTAACCATTCATGACTTATTCATCCTCTTAGGTGTCTATCGGATTACCTAAGATAGCCTAATAGCCTATTACCCTTTCATTGGGTTTCCATCTGAGGCTATTACATTCTTTAATTAGGCTTAGTAGTTATCAGGATTATAATCTAAGTCATTTGGACTCCAATCGTTATCAGTTAAGTACTTATTTAACCTTAGGGGCAAAATGGTAATTTTACCATTCTTATCCCGGACCATTGTCGTGGTGCTCAAGATAGTCCACATACCTTGTATGTAATTTTCTAAGTCTTTTGGATTTCATTTGGTATCTGCTTTTGATCATCAGGACACATCAGTCATTTTTTATTTTATACGTTGACTGTTCCTGGAGTCTTATTTAGCCCATCAATTCCATAATTATGCTTATGAAAATTTATTAAATCAGATTGGCCTTTATTCGGCCTCTACTTTGGACTCACCATGCTCAGGGGTATTTTGGTCATTTTACATTTTGTGAAATTCTGCCTCCGATTCGTCATTTAATCATGTGTATAGTTTCACTAGTGTTTGGGCTTCTATCAGTATCAATTTTGTCCCATACCCTGCCTTTATATCGTATCATATACTTTACATATCTTAGGTAGTCTAAATCTAACTAGCTCATAGTTCTGTTTCTAATCCTTCTAGCGTCACTAAGTTGTTTAAGTTAACCTGGTGCTCTGATACCATGTACTGTATCTATAAATCTTAATAATTTCTTAGCTTCAATCATGACTTGGTCTTTCCCAAAGACCTTTAACCTAAGCTCTGATACCATGTTGTCATGACCCGAAACCCATCCTGTGCGGATTCTCATATCGTGATTGCCACCGTTAGGCCAGGGGACTTTAGGGCGAAGGCTCACATAAGCAGCGGTATCGGATGGCAGTGCGACATGTGTTTGCGGAAGCGTGAAAAACTTTTTCTTTCTTTTCTTTTCTTATTTTAAATTTTTCACATCCGTCTGGTACTGTCGCTCTTCACATTGGTACACATGTTTATACATTTAGAGCATAATGAAACTTAAAGACTTTATAAATACAATCATATTTAGTTGCCCCATGGGGCTTATACATAACAGTGTACCCACTTTACTAATACAAAGGTTAATACTTAAAGTTCATAGTACTTAACAAAAACTATTTAAATATGTCTTCCAATGACGGCTAGACACATCATCATCATCCTCAAATCAATATGGCCATCCATCACCTGAAATAGGGGATTGGATAAAAATCCGGTAAGCTAATCTAAGCTTGTGAGTAATTCCAGTATTTGTCATGGGGTTTCAATTGGTAGTGGTTTAGCACATGTGAGTTTGTAAAAACAATCACTACCAATTGCTCGTATACTTTGAACACAGAATACATGCATTCCTTTAAAACTTAAAACTTGAAACATTTAAAATATTCAAGCTAAACATGTACTTCTTCAAATAAAGTATAGAAACTTCAAAACATGTAAATATGCATAGTAAAAATAAGGGTAAAACCTGCTTCCATTTTCAAACATAACATCTTATCACTTTCATTAATGGAATCCATTTCGAACCAGACTCCCATTTTACTTTACGTGGAGATAACCTAACTGAACCGATCAGGAACATCTTCCTGGTCCCTCAAAGGTAGGTAAAACTCACTCCCTGACAGAACAGATGGGGTTTCTCGAGATATCTCATGCCTGGGGAGATTAGATCCTGCTACCTGGCATTTGATAGGTCCATTGAGTTCCGTACAACCCAAAATCCTGTCTATTTTACAGGGCAATTGAATTCCAAAGAACTCAAAATCCTATCTATGTGCTTATGCATCGTTTATCTTGTATTTAAATACATTTTCACATGACTATGTCGAGAGATATTTTTCATGAGCAATTTAAAACATCATGTTCATGACTTCATGATAAAATCTTCGTATACTTGGAATATGCAAATTCAGAGCACTTACAAAATTTTGGCATTTTAACTTAGACATGCTGAAATATATTTTAAGAAAACTGTAGTAGAAACTATTCACTAAGCATGTCACAATAGAGTTTATAAAAATAGAACAATTTAAAACTGACTCATGTAAAATACTAAATTTGGAATTCAAACACATCATATATTTTGGACTTACCTCGGTCCTTAGGGTCAGTGCTAATAATGTGTTTTCCCACTTTCTCTATAGTTCTTAAGAACAATTCATAAATAGTCTCATTAACTTCATATTCACTACAATATCACCTATTGAAGCTGCTTTAACTTATACTTAGTTCATATTAGATCCTAACTTTAAATCTTAGACGTTATACTCTTAAGGTATACTCTTCTGGTAGCTTCATTAAATTTTAAAGTTTGATTTTATTACTCCACATGTTTACGTGCCGTGTCTTTTCGTACTTTATTTCAAAATACGAACCTTACTATTTAGTTCAGTACTTCGGGCAACATTCTAGTTTACAGCCTCTTGACTCATGCTATTCATCAAATTTTATGTCTCTTCATTTTAAGTACTTCTTTTGGTCAAATAGACTCTACCATTGAGTCTAGAACGTCGAAGAAAGTTAATTTAGACCCTCTCTGGTTTCAATTTGACTTTAGGGGTACTAGGGGTAATTTGGTCATTTTACCCCTTTATGTGTCTTTATTTTTTGGGGTCCCGTCTCACAAAACGAACCTCACCATTGGTCTTAGAATATCCAAAATAGTTAAAATACATTATTCATATGTTTAATTTGGACTTCATTTGGGCTTCGTATTACTTTAGGGCATTTTTGGTAATTTTACATCTCATGGTGGGACCACCCCAGAGTCCCCGGATGTCCAATCTGACATTTTCATTGTGTCTGGAATGCCAAAAAATGTTAAGATAGCCTTTTTCGGATCTCAATTTGGACTTTATTTGCTTCATTTATGGCCTAGTGGTAAAATAGTCATTTTACCCTATTTATAAAATAATTAAATTAATTATTTAATTATTTTTTCAAGGTATATTTGAATTAAATTCTCAAAAGTTGGGCCAAAACAGAATTTTCCAAAGTTTTGGGGTCAAACCGTAAATAACCATAGTTCTGGTTTATTTTAATTAAATTAAATTCATGAACCGGTTTAGGAGTCCTGTGAACCAGCCGGTTCAATACACTTTAGCGAATCAGGATAACATATCCCTACTATTAGTCTTATCCGTGTTTAGGGTAGCCTCATTTCCTGATTTTGATTTCTTATTCTCATACCCAAACAAGGTCAATTCAGGTTTTAAGTTAAAAGAATCAAATCCTCATACGTCGTCGTTTCACTAAACCCGCAACCCCTTGGACCCGGATATAACCCGAACCCGTAATCCAACCCATTGCCAACCCGAACAGTGTTTTCTTCCCCAACAGGGCCGACACTGTTCCTCTCAAAACCCTAGTTTTTCCAGCCCAGTTTCGTGATGTTTTAAGAACCCATTTCCTCTGTTTTCTTTTCAAAAAGTTTCCTAAAACCCTAAGGTATATTTTTGCATTGATTTAGGGACTTGGATTGAGCTCAAGATCACGATTTAGTGTTCAGTTCTCAAGACTTGCAACACAGTTATACATGTTCATTTTTAACCCAAATTTCATGGGGTTTTCTCTGTTATGGTGCCGTCATCATGGGGTCCAAGCCCCAACTCCTAAAATAAGGTTTTGATGTAGTTTTGTGAAAGTAGCTTCAAAACCCGAGACTTGCACCTCAATTTTTAAGGGTCTTCCCTTGAGGGTTTGGGTCGCGTTTTGGTGTTTTTGGGACACTAATGAGGTCTTTTTGAGGTTCTAACAAGCCAAACTCAATTTGGTCTTGATCATTTCAGACCTACACTTATGGAGGTCCATTAATGGCTGTTCTTTGTGGCTTGGGGCTTGTCAAGCCCTTTTGGCCTTCTAACTTAATTTCTAATAGTTCATAGTGTGTAGATTTACTCATGCATGCTTAAGGAAACCTAAACAACGTGCATATGTACATAAATCCTAAAGAGAGAAAATATGATGGGTTTGAAGTTTTACCTCAAAAATGGTATTTCTTCTCCTTCATCTTCTTGTTTCCTTCCTCTTCTAACTTCTGAATCCCACCTCTGAGCACCCAAAACTTCCTTCAGTTTCTATTTCTCCCTCAAACACATGCTTAGTGCATGTTGTGTGTATATATATATATACATATATTGGCAGCATTTGGCCGCCTTCTCTCTCTTTCTATGACCTCACAACCCTCTTTTCTTGATATTTTTACTGCCCCATTTACTTCTTATTTTTCCCTTTGTTCAAAATGTAACTTTACATTTATGGTGGGTTGATATTTTGTGAACTATATATGTGTATATATATATATATATATATATGCATATGTGACAACACACAAACACACACTTTCACCCTTACTAGGTGTTGCTGACACACCCAGCCCCCTCACAATCTTCCATCTGCATTCTTTTCATTTCATTTCATAATTTTTTTTTTGTTATATGTAGATATTTTGTATATTATATGTATATCATTTATTCACACACACTAAGACAAATGTAAACACACACACCTTTATAATCATTATTGTATTAATATATATTTATTCATGTGTGTATATATATATATATATATACGTAATTTTTCATGTATATATATAAATATTTGGACATATATACATATTCAAAATACACACCTAATGTGTGTATTAGCTTGTGTAATATACATATAGAATTTGTGTATATTAATATACATACTTGTGACACACAACATAAATCATAAAATCAAAAATACATATTTTTGTATGTTTCTTGACCATTGGCCTTCTCGTAGTTAATTTTTAGATTACTATTTATTATCTCATAATGTGTGTCACATTACCTGATATTTCGGGTCGGGGTGTTACACAAACGTTCGGTATATGGTTGGATAACCGAGCCTACAACTCATCCATACATGCTTGTTTTTGGCCCAAAGCTTGTGAAGTTTGGCTCATGGTGATCTTCATTTCATGGGGGTTCAGTCCTCATTCCAAAAACAAGATTTAAAGCTCTGTAAATGGAATTGGATCAAGGACCCGTGACCTGCAACTTCAATTTTCTAGGATTTCCTTAGTGTTTCTAGGTCGCGGTTTGGGGATTTTGAATGCTTATGAGGTTGGTTTGAGTTTCTGAGTGTCAAGAATGAATTCTATGATGGTCGTTTCAGACCTGCACCATTGGAGGTCTGTCAATGGCAATCTCTAATGGGTTATGCATTTCGAGCTTCTTAGGTTCTCCCAACTTGCTTAAAAACATCCTTATTATCAAATTTACTTATGCATGTAGTTATAAGTACTCAAAAGACTGAAACTATAAGGAAAAGAAGAAAAGGAAAATTATGAGTTTTGGTATTTTATACCTTCTGGTCGACTACATTCACACATGCAAGGCCTCACACACTCACATGGCCATGGCTCTCACTCACAACTCTTTGGTCACTCTCTCTCTCGGTGGAGGATGCAGCATACACACTTGGTGTTTTAAAAAATGCAAGACTCATGTGTATATAAGTGCACACCTTTACATATACACATATATAATTATACATGTAGGGCTTAGGTGTGATTATATGTGCTGAGGCGGATCTGATGATGAGGCTAAGGTGTAGAGGCTGACTGAGTGGTGAGGTGTTGCATGTATGGCCATTGGCCAATTTGGGAGGTGGCCTTGGTTGAATTGGGCTTATACATAATTCTGTTGTATATTTAGGCATAAAGTTGTTGGCAGCCCACTTGGTAAATTTTTGGGTGCCATGTGCTTCCCTCACTTGGTCAAGGGTTCAAATCCCCTTGGCTTCACATTTTGGCATTTTCCCCTTATTTTGGGCTTATGCCTCGTTTGGTTGGCACAGATTTTCGTTTTAGCTTTTTTCTTCATAATTTCTTTTCTATTTCTCTTTTTATGAAATGGTTTCTTTTGAGGGTTTCGTATTTTGGTTGGCTTCGATGTCCAAGGCCCCGTGTTTTTCGTAGTTAGCTAATTCGAGTCTCAATGGTGTTAAAACAAGGGTAAAATGGGTAAATTAAGCCCTCCCCTCTTGACGTATTATTTTATTGGCCTTATCGTGACCGTCGAGAAATTTTTGATTCATTTTCTTAATTATTCTTTATGTTGGTTCTAATTCATAATTAGCAAACTAATTATGAATTAATTAGGTTGGGGTGTTAGAAGGAGGATGTGGCAAAGACAGCTTTTCGCACTCGTTATGGCCATTATGAGTTTGTAGTTATGCCATTCGGTGTGACGAATGCCCCAGCGACATTCATGGACTTGATGCATCGCATTTTTAGTCCTTATTTAGATCAATTTGTCGTAGTATTTGTTGATGACATTTTGATTTATTCACCTTCTGAGGATGAGCATACTTTCCACTTACGGACTGTGTTACAGATTTTGAGGGAACATCGTTTGTTTGCTAAGTTCTCAAAGTGTGAGTTTTGGCTTCAGAAGGTGCAGTTTCTAGGCCTTGTTATGTCAAGTAGTAGGGTATCTGTGGATCTTTCTAAGATTGACTTTGTTATGAGTTAGGACAGGCCAAAGAATGTGTTTGAGATTTGGAGTTTCTTAGGATTAGCCGAATACTACCGTCGATTTATAGAGGGATTTTCTCGTCTTACCATGCCGATGACTCGTCTAATGCGCAAGGGCATTAGATTTGAGTGGACAGATGACTGTGAGCAGTTATTTCAGGAGCTAAAGAGGAAGCTGACTTCATCACCTGTCTTGATTATACCTGAGGGAGGTATTGGCTATACAGTTTATTGTGATGCTTCACGAGAGGGACTGGGTTGTGTATTGATGCAGGAGGGTAGGGTCGTTGCCTGATGCATGAGGGTAAGGTGGCCTATAAGTTGGCGTTACCACTATAGTTATCTGGGGTTCATAATGTCTTCCACGAATCGATGTTGAGGAAGTATGAGCCTGACCCTTCACATGTGCTAGATTGGGTCGATTTTCAAGTGGAGGGTGATGTTTCTTATGATGAGAGGCGTGTAGCAATATTGGACTCGATGGACCAGGTTTTACGGGGCAAGACCATCCCTTTGGTCAAGGTTCTTTAGAGCTATCACGGGGTCGAGGAGGCCACTTGGGCGCGTGAGGCTGAAGTTCGTGCTAGGTATCCAGAATTGTTTATTCATAGAGGTACATTTTTAAATTTCAAGACGAAATTTTTTAAGGGGGGAAGAATGTAGATATCTGAAAAAGTAGGGTAAATTTTTCATTTTTGCCGATAGGGCACTATTCATGCACTATTTGCTAGTAGGGCGTTATACATACATCATTTAGGAATAAGTCATGTTTAGAAGCATAATTTGAGTATGCCATAAAATAAAAACATGATTAGAATGTTAAAATACACCTCCTGTGAGAATTTGAGCCTAATCGAAAATAGTTTGAAAATTTTAACCAAAAGGGCATCTTGAGTGGCCCTGGTGGACCCAGCCGAACCCGGCCGCAGGAGAAAATAATTTTTTTGAAAAATTTTCATTTAAAATAATTTAAAGAACTTTGGCTAAATCAAAATGTCGAATTGAGGCGTTTCAGGATGGGTTGTAATGTAACGAGGTCCCGAAATCGTTAAGGGCAAAAAGGGTCTTTTTACCCCTTGGCCCCTTTACTATAAATAGGACCCCTGTAACACCCCAGCCTTAATTATTAAATTATGTAATGAAAAACTCTTCTTGAAATCTGATCTGGCATTTAACTGTTTAGAATCAACTGTTTAACACTGACAAAACCCATGTTAGCAAATGTTAAAAATTCTGAGAAACTGATTACTGTCACTGAACCCTCAGACACTGAAGCTAACCTAACTAGGAGTTGACTGAAAGAAACCGCGTCGAAAAATAAGCTACAGAATGAAAGTTAGGAAGAAAACAGTGAAACTGCATTAATGCGCAGCCAAACAGGGCCTAAGCCCGAAATATGGGAAAAAGACCAAAAATGTGGCCAAAAGGATTTGATCCCTTGACCAACCTAGGCAAAATTTGGGTTACCAAAAATTTACCAACTAAGCTAAGAGCACCTTTGTGCATATATATGCAAAGATATATATTTAATTAGTAATCAGATTTGGCTTCTCCCCAAAGTGACCAATAGCCAAGCATGCAACACATCAGCATGCATCACCCTATGCTATAGCCATCATGCCTATCCCACCATGATTACATCTCCTCCCAACCAAATTGCATGCAAACCCATCATGCACTTGGGGGAGATGAAACATTAAGAAAAGAAATCTAATCATTGATATACAATCTCCATATATGCATGGAGGAAAGATCAGAACTGTAGAGAGGAAGTTAGAGAGAGAAAGTGGGTTAGAGAAAGGAAGTTAGAGAGAGAAAGCTTGAGTTTTGGGAATCCATTGAAGGAGCTTAGAAGAAGCTAGAGGCTGGAACTGAGGGGCTGCACGACTGAGAGGGGACCCAAATCCAACCCTTGAAGCTCCTGCTCGAGCTCAACAGTGAAGAGACCACTGTTCAAAGGCCAGTATTCAAAAACTTTTTAAAAATTTTTCCTGCTCTATTTAGCTACTGTTTTATAGATTTAAGACTGTTAATGTATGCGTAGTAGATTAATAATCAAAACTGGGTTGTTTACGAATGATTTGAACCTATAAAACTGCCCAAACCACCAAGCCGTAAGCAAACCGCCATTGTTGAACCTTGAGGTTGCAGGTCTGATCCGACCTCAACCAACCGAGCTTTTAATGATCAAAACATGAAATAGACCTCCCTAGGATCATAAAAACCCTAGGTCGCGACCCCAAAACCTCAACCTTGACCCCCAAACCGTGAGTTGCAGGTCACGGGTTCCAAACCCAACCCCACCGAAACCGCAACCAAACTAAGTTATGAAAATGAGGATCGAAACCCCATCACACGTAGGTCACAACGCAAGAAACCCCAAGTGATTTGGACCAAAAATGGGCCATCACGAGTCAGTTGCAGGTTTCGGATTATCGCCTTGAACAGAGCCATTGAGCTCGATTTGAAGCTCCAAATTGGTGTTAGATTGTCAATATGACTACCAGAAGTCGATTAAGGTGGAAAGCAGTGAAAATGGATGCACAAAACCCCACGAAATAGAAGAAATAAAACCCAGAATTTTAGGGCTACAGTAGGGTGAAACGGTGGGGGAGACGATGAACAGTACGGGTCGGGCATGGATCGGGTTTTAGGGTCGGGTCCCGACCCGACCGAGAAACGGATAACCCGTTTAAAACCAAACTGTGTCGTTTTAGCATAACTGATTTTAACTTTTAAATTTTAGGGCTGACGTCATCATGACGTCAGCACATTACCCTGAACCGGTCAGAACCGGATTGGACCGGTCCGGTTCAATTGCTTAAGGACTGAACCCTTTGGTTCAGTTCAAACCTTTTGGAAATTGCAAACCAACCCCCCAACAGTTCTGAATATTACACTGTGGCCCAGTTTCTGATGTTTTAATTCATTTATACCCCTGATAATTTAATAAATAATAAATTAAATTATTTAATTAATTTATTAATTAAATAAAAATGACCAAATTACCCCTAGGTCATAAATAGGTCAAATGAAGTCCAAATAAGTCAAACGAATAGTGTATTTTCACTATTTCAATCATTCCGGACTCAATGGTGGAGTCCGATTTGGGAAATTAAGTCCCGAAAAATACAAACACATAGGAGTAAATGACCATACTGCCCCTGATGATACTCGAACCCAAATACAACTAAAAGATAGTCTATTTTGACTATGTCAGACATTCCGGACTCAACGGTGAGGTCCGTATTAGCAGATAAAGTGCCGAAAAATACAACACACGAAATTACCAAATTGCCCCTGACACTGTTTAGAACCCAAACAACGTCCGATTGAGACGAAACTGAAAACAATAGAAACCCTGACACGTAGGGGACTATACACGTGATTGGATGACGAATTGGAGTCGAAACTTCACAACTGTGAAATGACCAAAATACCCCTAACCCTGTATCAAGTTAGATAACATCCGAATGAACTAAGAACTAACCAATGAAAGCTTAAATAATTTCATAACCGGACTGCCTAGAGGTAATACACATCCTGACTTCTTGGGATCATGCTATAGGATAAAAACTCAAGCCAGTCATGGAAGGGAAAAACAAGAAATTTACCATTATGTCTAAAGCCGAAAGACTAGCTGACAAGAAGCAACAGGAGTTCATGCAACAACTCTTATGGCAACAAAAGATTATCGAACGGAACATAAGGATAGCCAAAACAACCGAGGTAGTCTCCGTTCGACCGTTTATATACAAGATGCGTACCAAGGCAATGGTCGCGGAGGCTAAACTAAAGAAACAGGAAGACACGGAAACCCTGAAAGAGTGGGTGCAAAGGTGAATTTCAGTTATCATAAAAACACATAGACAGCGAGATAGTCTAACTCAGGTTGAATTTTAAATAAACCAAGTTAAGATTCATGTGAGATTTACGAAATGTTCCTAAATTTTCTAGGATAAAGAAGGATAAGAAGAAGAGAAAGGCTTCTCAGTTAAGTCCCGTTACCGCACAAGGTGAGTAACCTAGACTCCTGAATTGGTGTATAAGTACACCGTCTAGTTATTGTATTTTTTTATACTGTACTGTACTGTTCCTACTGATATACTGTCTTCCATGCTTCTACGCAATGCATGACTATATTTTACCCTGTCCGATTTCACTGTTCCGTATTGAAATGAAATTATCCTTGTTTTTACTAAAAGAATAACTGACTCATGGTACCAAATTCAGTCTTGAACACTGTATGAGCATGTTGCACTATTTAAATTGTGCATACTGTACAGTTATCCTGTTATACTGTTCTGCTCCGCTCATTATTGAACTGTTCTGTTGCTATGATGTTTTGACTGTATTCTTGTTTTAAATATTGTTCAAATATACGGATTTAACTATACCCTCTGAAATGTCTGATCCGACCACCTGTTTTATAAACAACAATGGTTTGAAACCCATGACAGGGGACCCGTGTTACTCACTGGGCTTTTTAAAGCTCACCCCTTCCCTAACATTTTTCAGGTGAGGGACCCAGCGACCGGGATTAGCGGGTTGGAGACCCGAAGCACTATTTTGAAGAATCCATGAATTAACCATTTTTGTACCTAACTCTATTTTTGAATATGATGTACTGAAACCTAAGACTAGTATCTTTTGTAGGACAATGATGTAATAGTTAACCATGGATGTATTAATGGCTCTGCCAAGGTGATATGCATTCCCTTAGTTCCGCTGCAACTTATATTAATTGAATGCATTGTACTTGGATGTTACTGATGAATGGCCTGTGGTTAGGATTACCGTCGGCATTTTGATTTCAAAAAGAAAAAAAAAACCCGATGGGTGCCTAACTGGCCGGTTGCATGCCCCTAATCTGCACAGGGTGGGTAAGGGGGATATGACAAGGTTGGTGTCAGAGCCTTAGGTTTTACATCCCGAACATAGAACAGAACCTTAGGGTCACCAAAGAACTGAACCCTTAGGGAGTATATGTTCGAGTGGTAGGAACCTTGAGCTAACAATGATCTGAGTATCGTTTTATGAAGATACGCTGAACGAGAGTACTGAAAATTACTTTATTCTGTCTTAGATGCCGCCACGGACAAGAAACGGCAATAGGGAACCGCAAGCCCCGACAGAGAGTGCTGCTATACGCGAAATGCGGGCAACTTTGGCTCAGTTCGCCCGAGCGATAGAGGGGTTGAATAGAACCCTGCAGCAGAACCAAACCGGACCAGTTAATAACCCGGCTGAAGCCCCAGCTATGCCACCCCCGCCTGCTCCGGTGCCACCTGTTGGAGTTGGCATCCGCAACGAACTACTGGACAGGTTTCACAAGTTGAGACCTCCATCCTTCGAGACGGTCACAGAGCCCGAGCAGGCCGAAAAATGGGTGACGGCAATGGAGAAAGCTTTTGGACTTCTAATATGTACCGAGGAGGAGAAGGTGAGGCTAGCCACTTATATGCTTCATGGGGAGGCGTATAATTGGTGGTTAGAGGTGCAACGGCAGAACCCAGTTATGACATGGGCGGGTTTTGTGGAAAGGTTTTACAGCATGTTCTTTCCGTCGACAGTCCGTGAGAGGAGAATTCAGGAGTTCACAAATCTGCAGCAAGGAGAGATGTCAGTGATCCAGTATGCTGCAAAGTTCTCAGCCCTGTCCAGATTCGCCCCCTCTCTAATACAGGGAGAAAGGGACAAGGCAAGGAAGTTCTAAGGAGGCCTTCGCCTAGGACTTCGAACAAGGGTATCTGCTTTTGAGCTATACACGTATTCGGATGTACTGAACAAGGCCCTTGTCATCGAAAAGGACATGGAGGAGTATAATCAACTCAAAGACCAAGGACGGAAGAACAAAGGGAAAAGTTTCCAGAAATCCCAACCTTCAAAGAAGCAGAAAACTGAAGGTCGAGGCAAAGGGGAGAAAGGTCAGAAGAAAGCAAGGGAGGTGACTAAGTGCCCACATTGTCAACAGTCTCATCCAGGAGAATGCCGCAAGCTGACCGGTGCATGTTACCGGTGCGGGGAAAAGGGACACCTGGTCAAAGACTGCCCGCAGCCACCACCAGATATAAGAGCCCCAGCTCCGATTACCACTGCTACGACACAGAGGCTCCTTCCAGCAGCCCCCACCAGAGATAAGGGCAAGGCACCTCAAGGACGACCAGGGAGGGTGTTTGCCCTAGTGCCAGGGGAGACATCTACTGCCAATACTGTGGTAGCAGGTACACTCCCGATCTGTGAAACTTCCGCACATGTGCTTATTGATGCCGGATCCACACACTCTTTTATATCTCCACTGTTTACTGATAAACTGCATAGAACACCTGAACCTATGAATGAACTGTTGTCTGTACAAACCCCCTCTGGGATACGAATGATTGGGTCCAAAATCCTGAAGGACTGTAGTGTAGAAATTGGGGATCAAGAGCTGTCAGTAGACCTAATACCCTTGGACATCAAGGGATTCGATGTGATCTTAGGCATGGACTGGTTGTCTCGCAACCACGCCACCATCAACTGTTTTGAGAAGAAGGTGTTGTTTCGACGCCCGGGGCAACCCGAATTTGTATTTAGTGGAAAAAGGCGTTGTTTCTCCACCCTACCTCATCTCTGCCATCTAGGCGGGAAGATTATTAAGGAAAGGTTGTCGTGGATACCTGTGTAGCATTCTGGATACCCAAGCCCAAACTCCCCCGTTGTCAGAAGTGCCAGTTGTTTGTGAATTTCCTGATGTGTTCCCTGAGGACTTACCGAGTGGGACGGTTGATCGAGAGATTGAATTTTCTATCGACCTCGTTCCCGGAACTCAACCGGTATCTAAAGCCCCGTACCGAATGGCTCCATCAGAATTAAAAGAGCTGAAGGCTCAATTACAAGAGCTGTTGGAGAAGGGATTCATCCGACCCAGTGTGTCACCCTGGGGAGCTCCAGTATTATTTGTGAAGAAGAAGGATGGCTCTCTGAGACTTTGTATCGATTATCGAGAGCTCAATAAAGTGACAGTGAAGAACAAGTATCCGCTCCCACGCATCGATGAGGTGTTTGAACAATTGCAAGGAGCAAGTGTGTTTTCCAAGATCGATTTACGGACTGGATACCATCAACTTAAGGTCAAGAATACTGACATATCGAAAACGGCCTTCCGAACCCGATATGGTCATTACGAGTTCTTGGTCATGCCTTTTGGTGTGACCAATGCTCCTGCTGCATTTATGGATTTAATGAATCGGGTCTTCAAGACATATTTGGATGATTTCATCATTGTTTTCATTGATGACATATTGGTGTACTCACGGAGTGAAGAGGAGCACGAAAGGCACCTGAGAATAGCGTTACAGACCCTGAGAGAGCACAAGTTATATGCAAAATTCAAAAAGTGTGAATTCTGGCTACCCAGCGTCTCCTTTTTGGGCCATGTGATTTCTGAGGAAGGTGTTGCTGTTGATCCGCATAAGATAGAGGCTATACTGAATTGGCCTCAACCAACCACCGTGACCGAGATCCGAAGTTTTCTTGGGTTGGCAGGTTATTATCGACGCTTCGTTAAGGATTTTGCTAAGTTGGCGAAGCCGTTCACCCACCTGACTAAGAACAAGGTGCCATTCATTTGGACGGATGAGCAGGAACGAAGTTTCCAACTACTCAAGGAGAAGTTGACTACAGCACCAGTTCTGACTATTCCCACCAAGGAGGGAAAGTTCGTCATTTATTGCGATGCTTCCCACAAGGGTTTGGGATGTGTCTTAATGCAAGACGGTAGAGTCATTGCCTACGCCTCTAGACAACTTCGACCACATGAACAGAATTATCCAACCCATGATTTGGAATTAGCGGCGGTAGTATTTGCTCTAAAAATCTGGCGCCACTATCTATATGGGGAGGTATATGAGATCTTTACTGACCATAAGAGCCTGAAGTACTTCTTTACAAAAGGAGCTGAATATGAGGCAACGGCGTTGGCTCGAATTAATCAAAGACTATGATGTGACGATCCAGTATCATCCTGGCAAGGCTAATGTAGTAGCCGATGCTTTGAGCAGAAAGTCTAGCAATCTTGCCTATATGATTACTACCCAAGAGGAGCTGATTCGAGACCTGGACGAGATGGGCATTGAGGTGATCCCACCAGGTGGTACGGCATATTTGGCCAATCTAACGGTTGAGTCTACATTGGTAGAACGGATCAAAGCAGGACAAGCTCAGGATGAGGAGTTAGTCAAAATCTACAAGGAAGTAGAGACAATTGGAAAGACTGATTTTGATATTCAAGAGGGAATTCTGCGGTATCAAGGCAGGCTATGTGTGCCTAAGATAGACAAGTTGAGGAAGGAAATTTTGGAGGAAGCCCACACTTCAAGGTTCACGGTACACCCCGGAAACACAAAGATGTACCATGACCTTAGGGAACTGTACTGGTGGCCCGGCTTGAAAAGGGATGTGGCTGATTTTATCACTCACTGTACAAGTTGCCAACAAGTAAAGGTTGAGCACCAACGCCCTAGTGGACTTTTGCAACCACTCCCTATTCCAGAATGGAAGTGGGACCACATCACCATGGATTTCGTATCCGGCTTTCCCAAGTCTTCGAAAGGCTTTGACGCCATCTGGGTCATCGTTGATCGATTGACCAAATCTGCACACTTTCTGCCCGTACAAATGACTTTCAGCATGGAAAGGTTAGCCACGTTGTACATTCAAGAAATTGTACGCTTACATGGCACACCCTTGTCCATCGTTTCTGACCGAGACCCAAGATTTGTGTCACGTTTCTGGAAAAGCCTGCAGAAGGCACTCGGCACCGAGCTTAAGTTTAGTACGGCATATCACCCACAGACGGATGGACAGTCCGAGAGAGTAATACAGATGTTGGAGGATATGCTACGACTGTGTGCACTGGATTTCAAAGGAAATTGGGCAGAACATTTGCCATTGGTCGAGTTCGCCTATAACAACAGTCATCAGGCCAGCATTAAAATGGCACCATATGAGGCACTGTACGGAAGGAGGTGTCGATCTCCACTCTGCTGGGCTGAAGCTAGTGAACAGAAGCTACTTGGGCCGGATCTAGTACAAAAAAACCACTGAACAGATTCAGAAAATTCGGAGTAGGTTACAAACGGCCCAGAGTCGATACAAGAGTTACGCGGACAACAGAAGAAAGGATTTGGAATTTGAAGTAGGTGACCTTGTGTTCCTCAAAGTGTCACCATTGAAAGGAGTACTTCGGTTCGGGAGGAAGGGCAAGTTAAGTCCTCGCTATATCGGTCCATTCAAGATCCTGAAAAGAGTTGGACCAGTCGCGTATAGTTTGGCGCTACCACCCGAGCTAGATAAAGTACACCATGTTTTCCATATATCGATGTTGAGGAAGTGTGTACTTGAACCCGGACAAGTTATTGAACATGAGCCACTCCAGCTGAGGGAGGATTTGTCATATGAGGAACAACCGGTGCAAATTCTGGATCATAAGGAAAAGACCTTGCGCAACAAGGTAATCCCACTGGTGAAGGTTTTATGGAAGAACCACACGACTGAGGAAGCAACGTGGGAGCGCGAAGCAGAAATGCGTGAGTTGTACCCAGAGTTGTTCACTGGAGTGTAGTTAGGCTGAGTTTTGGGGACAAAACTCTTTTGAAGGAGGGGAGGATGTAACACCCCAGACTTAATTATTAAATTATGTAATGAAAAACTCTTCTTGAAATCTGATCTGGCATTTAACTGTTTAGAATCAACTGTTTAACACTGACAAAACCCATGTTAGCAAATGTTAAAAATTCTAAGAAACTGATTACTGTCACTGAACCCTCAGACACTGAAGCTAACCTAACTAGGAGTTGACTGAAAGAAACCGCGTCGAAAAATAAGCTACAGAATGAAAGTTAGGAAGAAAACAGTGAAACTGCATTAATGCGCAGCCAAACAGGGCCTAAGCCCGAAATATGGGAAAAAGACCAAAAATGTGGCCAAGAGGATTTGATCCCTTGACCAACCTAGGCAAAATTTGGGTTACCAAAAATTTACCAACTAAGCTAAGAGCACCTTTGTGCATATATATGCAAAGATATATATTTAATTAGTAATCAGATTTGGCTTCTCCCCAAAGTGACCAATAGCCAAACATGCAACACATCAGCATGCATCACCCTATGCTATAGCCATCATGCCTATCCCACCATGATTACATCTCCTCCCAACAAAATTGCATGCAAACCCATCATGCACTTGGGGGAGATGAAACATTAAGAAAAGAAATCTGATCATTGATATACAATCTCCATATATGCATGGAGGAAAGATCAGAACTGTAGAGAGGAAGTTAGAGAGAGAAAGTGGGTTAGAGAAAGGAAGTTAGAGAGAGAAAGCTTGAGTTTTGGGAATCCATTGAAGGAGCTTAGAAGAAGCTAGAGGCTGGAACTGAGGGGCTGCACGACTGAGAGGGGACCCAAATCCAACCCTTGAAGCTCCTGCTCGAGCTCAACAGTGAAGAGACCACTGTTCAAAGGCCAGTATTCAAAAACTTTTTAAAAATTTTTCCTGCTCTATTTAGCTACTGTTTTATAGATTTAAGACAGTTAATGCATGCGTAGTAGATTAATAATCAAAACTGGGTTGTTTACGAATGATTTGAACCCATAAAACTACCCAAACCACCAACCCGTAAGCAAACCACCATTGTTGAACCTTGAGGTTGCAGGTCTGATCCGACCTCAACCAACCGAGCTTTTAATGATCAAAACATGAAATAGACCTCCCTAGGATCATAAAAACCCTAGGTCGCGACCCCAAAACCTCAACCTTGACCCCCAAACCGTGAGTTGCAGGTCACGGGTTCCAAACCCAACCCCACCGAAACCGCAACCAAACTAAGTTATGAAAATGAGGATCGAAACCCCATCACACGTAGGTCACAATGCAAGAAACCCCAAGTGATTTGGACCAAAAATGGGCCATCACGAGTCAGTTGCAGGTTTCGGATTATCGCCTTGAACAGAGCCATTGAGCTCGATTTGAAGCTCCAAATTGGTGTTAGATTGTCAATATGACTACCAGAAGTCGATTAAGGTGGAAAGCAGTGAAAATGGATGCACAAAACCCCACGAAATAGAAGAAATAAAACCCAGAATTTTAGGGCTACAGTAGGGTGAAACGGTGGGGGAGACGATGAACAGTACGGGTCGGGCATGGATCGGGTTTTAGGGTCGGGTCCCGACCCGACTGAGAAACGGATAACCCGTTTAAAACCAAACTGTGTCGTTTTAGCATAACTGATTTTAACTTTTAAATTTTAGGGCTGACGTCATCATGACGTCAGCACATTACCCTGAACCGGTCAGAACCGGATTGGACCGGTCCGGTTCAATTGCTTAAGGACTGAACCCTTTGGTTCAGTTCAAACCTTTTGGAAATTGCAAACCAACCCCCCAACAGTTCTGAATATTACACTGTGGCCCAGTTTCTGATGTTTTAATTCATTTATACCCCTGATAATTTAATAAATAATAAATTAAATTATTTAATTAATTTATTAATTAAATAAAAATGACCAAATTACCCCTAGGTCATAAATAGGTCAAATGAAGTCCAAATAAGTCAAACGAATAGTGTATTTTCACTATTTCAATCATTCCGGACTCAATGGTGGAGTCCGATTTGAGAAATTAAGTCCCGAAAAATACAAACACGTAGGAGTAAATGACCATACTGCCCCTGATGATACTCGAACCCAAATACAACTAAAAGATAGTCTATTTTGACTATGTCAGACATTCCGGACTCAACGGTGAGGTCCGTATTAGCAGATAAAGTGCCGAAAAATACAACACACGAAATTACCAAATTGCCCCTGACACTGTTTAGAACCCAAACAACGTCCGATTGAGAAGAAACTGAAAACAATAGAAACCCTGACACGTAGGGGACTATACACGTGATTGGATGACGAATCGGAGTCGAAACTTCACAACTGTGAAATGACCAAAATACCCCTAACCCTGTATCAAGTTAGATAACATCCGAATGAACTAAGAACTAACCAATGAAAGCTTAAATAATTTCATAACCGGACTGCCTAGAGGTAATACACATCCTGACTTCTTGGGATCATGCTATAGGATAAAAACTCAAGCCAGTCATGGAAGGGAAAAACAAGAAATTTACCATTATGTCTAAAGCCGAAAGACTAGTTGACAAGAAGCAACAGGAGTTCATGCAACAACTCTTATGGCAACAAAAGATTATCGAACGGAACATAAGGATAGCCAAAACAACCGAGGTAGTCTCCGTTCGACCGTTTATATACAAGATGCGTACCAAGGCAATGGTCGCGGAGGCTAAACTAAAGAAACAGGAAGACACGGAAACCCTGAAAGAGTGGGTGCAAAGGTGAATTTCAGTTATCATAAAAACACATAGACAGCGAGATAGTCTAACTCAGGTTGAATTTTAAATAAACCAAGTTAAGATTCATGTGAGATTTACGAAATGTTCCTAAATTTTCTAGGATAAAGAAGGATAAGAAGAAGAGAAAGGCTTCTCAGTTAAGTCCCGTTACCGCACAAGGTGAGTAACCTAGACTCCTGAATTGGTGTATAAGTACACCGTCTAGTTATTGTATTTTTTTATACTGTACTGTACTGTTCCTACTGATATACTGTCTTCCATGCTTCTACGCAATGCATGACTATATTTTACCCTGTCCGATTTCACTGTTCCGTATTGAAATGAAATTATCCTTGTTTTTACTAAAAGAATAACTGACTCATGGTACCAAATTCAGTCTTGAACACTGTATGAGCATGTTGCACTATTTAAATTGTGCATACTGTACTGTTATCCTGTTATACTGTTCTGCTCCGCTCATTATTGAACTGTTCTGTTGCTATGATGTTTTGACTGTATTCTTGTTTTAAAAATTGTTCAAATATACGTATTTAACTATACCCTCTGAAATGTCTGATCCGACCACCCGTTTTATAAACAACAATGGTTTGAAACCCATGACAGGGGACCCGTGTTACTCACTGGGCTTTTTAAAGCTCACCCCTTCCCTAACATTTTTCAGGTGAGGGACCCAGCGACCAGGATTAGCGGGTTGGAGACCCGAAGCACTATTTTGAAGAATCCATGAATTAACCATTTTTGTACCTAACTCCATTGTTGAATATGATGTACTAAAACCTAAGACTAGTATCTTTTGTAGGACAATGATGTAATAGTTAACCATGGATGTATTAATGGCTCTGCCAAGGTGATATGCATTCCCTTAGTTCCGCTGCAACTTATATTAATTGAATGCATTGTACTTGGATGTTACTGATGAATGGCTTGTGGTTAGGATTACCGTCGGCATTTTGATTTCAAAAAGAAAAAAAAAACCCGATGGGTGCCTAACTGGCCGGTTGCATGCCCCTAATCTGCACAGGGTGGGTAAGGGGGATGTGACAACCCCTTAGTGTAAGAATTTCATAATTTGGTCTAAAGAAACACAACAGCTCGTGCATGGAGAGAAAAGTGAAGAAAACCTACGGTTTTCCAACTTTCAAGCCTCCAAAACTCATCTCTAGGCTAGGATTCTCACAAGGCTTCCTTCTAGGAAGTTGTTCCCCATGTCAAGGGCTACATTCTCACTAATTGGTTCGGCTGCACAGTGAACACAACTCCCTAAGGTTGAGAAAAATCCTTTTAGGTATGATATTTTGCTAAGTAAATAATAGGGTTAAGTTTAGGAGTGTTTTATAAGTTGATTGTATGACTTATATGCTTATTTGTTGTTAGAAAACCACCTATCTTATAGTTACTTTGAAAACCTAGAGTTGGTAGTTTGTGTACTTGTGTGTTCTTTGAGAACTTGTCAAAGTGATGAGCATGTAACTTGATTATATGTTTAATTTGTTGTATTGAGGCTTACGTTCATGTGGATGAAGTCTTATGTTTTGAAAGATATGGTTGTTTAATGCATTGATGCTTTGTGTAATTATGTGTTCTTTGAAAATTGGTAATGTAGTGAACATGTAACGTGAGCATACGTTTAAACTGATTGTATATGGGATATGTTCATGTGGAAGAAGTTTTGGGGTTTGAGAGTTATAATTTACTTCATGTATGAAGCATGACTTAAGGTGTATACTATGTATTTGACAAAATGCTTCATTGAGATTGCAAAGAAAAATCAAGACATATTGGTATGTTGTGAATCGTTGAAAACATAGTGTGGGTTGAGCACATTGGTGCTATGCATTATGAGGGTGTAGATCTTGTGGTGAAAATCTCAAAATTGGCCATTGGTACTCGCAATTCAATGGGGATGGACCATGAAGCGAGTCATACGATTGGTACTCGCGTTCCAACAGGGAAGGGCCATGAAGCGAGACATGGGTGTGGCATAGAGTTTCATGTGTGTGTCATGCATATTGCCATTGCATAGCATTAAGGGATTGAAGGGTTATAACTTATAAATGTACACTTGCACATCCTACACCTTAACTTTGTTCTTTACATTAGCATTATGTCATACCAATAGTTGTGCTGACCCTTTATAAGAATTATACATTACAGATGAGGCTCCAGGTACTTGAGACTTGAAGAAGTCTTGAAGAATGGAGGGGACATGAATCATGAAGGATATTTAGCCCTTGGGGCATATTTTTGTTTGTATGAGGGCATAAGCCCTAAGACATGTGAATTTACTTGTAGGAACCTTGTATATTATGAAAACAAAGGGGCAAGACCCTAAAATTGTAATGAACATGAGGTTGTGATGTTTTAAATTTCAAGTATATGTGTATGTATGGAGGATTGTATATTTTAAATGAAGTATAAATGTTCAGTTGAATTAAAGGATGTATTTTGGTTGTTAGGTTGAGAAATGATGGATTGTGTTGTGGAACATTAGGTGGAAAAGGCTTAGAAAACAAAGATGACTATATTAAAAGTTTGTGAAATTAAAAGGCTTATTAGGTGTGTGAAACAACCTATAAATAAGTGGCAAAAGTTCCAAAAAGGGAGGGTTAAAAACCTTGAAGAAATAAGCTAAAAATTAAAAATGTGAAACACCCTATAAATAGGTGGCTTGAAACACTTAGGAAAACAAAGAAAATCTGCAGCAAAAATAGAGAAATTCAGCCACAATCGCTACAGTAAACCTGCAGGAAAACAACTTGATTAGACCAGCCCCTTGCGCCTGCTAGCCTGCCCTCACGTGCGCGCCATGCCCTGCCAGCCTGTTGCCTTGCCCCCCATGCGTGCCTGACAGCCCCCTAACACTAACCTTTGGTCACTTTTTTGAGCCATGATTGGTCACCCTTTTGAGCCATGTTTGGCCACCCTATTGGGCCATGTTTAGCAAATTCTTAGGCCACCCTTTTGGGCCATGTTTGGCCACCTTCTTAGGCCATGTTTGGCTACTTCCTTAGACAAATTTTAGTAGACTTTTTGACCTATTCTTAGCCTATGTCTTAGGACATTTGGGACCCATTTGGGCCATTGTTCCAAGGTATATTTAGAGACCTTTTAGGGCTATATTGGAGGCTATACTTGAATATGACGTAGACCAATTGTGACTATTAGTTGGGGAAGATATTTGATTGGCAATTGAAACCTATCTTGGGTAAGTTTAGTAGCAATTTTTCATTCTTAAACATTGGGAAAACATGGGGAAATAAGCGTGTAATCAACTAAGTCTATTAAATTGTCTTTTATTTCTTTTTCTTAATTCATTTCACTCATTACCCGAGTTTATGAAAATTTAGGGCGTGACATGCAAGGCTATTTTATCATGAAGAAGGGAAAAAGAGAGATGTAAGTCTAGAAATGATAAAGAACAAACAATTTTGCATAAGGAAATAAAATAAAACGGAAAATAAAAAGAAAATTGGACTTGGGCCCGAAGGCTTCCTACATATCCGTTGAGAAATGGAATCAGAGTTATGTAGTTCTCCAGTTTACCCTCTCTTTTGAAGAGTGATAAGAGAGGCGAGATTAACCGGATTAGAGAAGACTATTAAGGGTTTGAGATGCGTACCTTATTTAGTCATGGTAGTTCGACAACACTTTGGCTTTGGAAATATGATTTGGAGTCTTCAGTCGGATAGATCTCTGGCTTGTTTCTTTGATTTGAAAATCATTGCTTCGGTAGGGCTTCAACTTGCCTCTTGAAGGGAAACCGTCACTTCAGCAGGGCTTTAGCTTTAAGAGAAAGAGTTTTTGGAGAGAGAACTCTAGAACTATACTAACAACATAAAGCTATGGAATTGTGTGTTGAAAAGTGATAGCTAGAGGCCATTATTTATACCCAAATATTGAGATTTGATCCAAGGGACTAAAATAAAACCCTAGAATGGAAGGCTAGGATCACGAGTTGAGTGATAATTATCTAATTAAATAAATAAAAAATCAAATAATTATCCTAAGAAATGATTATCCTAGATAAATGAATTAATAAATAAATTATAACAATACAAGAGCCAATAGAATTGATGTCAACATGCAAGACCCAATGAGAATTAAGAAAAATAGAATTTATTTGGAAATAAACTCTAAAATGCAAGTGTCTAGGTTCAATGTATCTCTTTTTAAGGAAATGTTTTGCAACCAAATTTATAGAATAAAAATGGAAAGTCCTAATTATGTCTAAGTAAACTACTATCACTTAAGATTACAAAATTGCCCCCAATTCAGTGGAGAATCTCTAGATTGCCACAAGACATATGAAATGACCAAATTACCACTCAAGGCATGAAAATGTGCCTACTTTATCACCAAAGGGCTGGAATCTCCAAATTACCCCCAGGTGGGTATAATGATATACAAATTACGACAATGCCCCTCAAGTGACTAGAAAGTCCCAATACGGGTAGGATTGTGCCAAAATTACCATAACGCCCTTCAAAGCCAAAATGGTGCCAAAATTATCGAAATGCCCTCTAATGGGTAGAAAAGTCCTAATAATGGTGGGACTTTGACTAGAAGAGTCCTACTAGGTGTGAGACTCTGATAGGAGAGTCCTAACGAGAATAGGACTCCATGGGGAAGAGTCCTACTTAGACTGGGACTCTAATAGGAGAGTCCTAACTGGAATATGACTCTGTGGGGAAGAGTCCCCCTTGGATTGAGACTTTGACAAGAGAGTTCTAATAGGAGTAGATTTCTTGGTATAATTACTAAATTACTCCTGCCAAATCAAGGATCAGCAAATGAGATTTTACAGAGACCCTCTCATTGATGGAACTTGCAAGCAAGTGAACGTCAACGCAAGAAAAAAAGATGCTCATTTTGACCTTGATTGTGATTTTTTGATGTGGTTGAACTCATTTTAAAATGAGATTCCTACGTATCACTTTCTACTGAATCAGACCGTTTGTAGTTCGTGACTAGTAGAAATGAGTGTTGTCCTTATCAAGTTTCCCTAAAGAGAATCATCTCAATATGATTATTGTGAGGTTACTCCTTCAAAAATGACTCCTTAACTTCTTACTTGGTAGGTAATACGATCCTGACTTGTCTTTCAGGAGGTTGTGTTTTTATGAGATGGTCTTTCATCCTCAGGCGACTTACCTAAAAAGGAATTCTATCCTAGTAGGTTGATGACAGAGAATGTGATAGATGGCTTACTTGAAAGGAATACTATCCTAACAGGATAATGAATTTGTATCCTGAGACGACTTACCTAAAAGGGAAATTCGTCATAATTGGTTCATAAGGCTACTATGGATGGCTTACCTGAAAGGAATGCTATCCTAATAGGATTTGTCTAAAATGAATGCTATCCTAATAGAACTTTCATAATGGTTACATCCTTAATAAACAGTTTGTGTGGAAAATGAAGACTCTATGGGGAATATTGATGGAATTTCTTTGAGAAAAGGATGATAATTCAAACTTTGCTAGGGAACGAATCTAGTTGACTTAGGGAATAGTTGTGCTTTGCTCGGAAGACGTTTCCTAGATCTTGATAGACTACAAAAGGAAATGTTATTCGCACGATCCTTTGAAAGAATCATGAATTACTTGATGAATAGTGGTTTTGAGTTAATGGGCCAGTGCCACTAAATACATGTCAATCAACATTGACTGGATTTGGAAAATTATTGACTTTCCCTTTGACGTTGGGCATCGAGTCATGGTGGATCCTTTGACATATTTTGACAAAAGGGCTTGAATTTGACAAATAGTGGGCTGAAATGGGCTAAACTTTGTGAAAATGGGCCAAAAGTAGAAAATTGCGTTGTTTAGCCACTATGCACCGACTGGTACATAGAGAGGGGGTTTTAACCCTTTGTGTGCTTATCGGCCAACCATAACTGTCGATCAGCACTCGAGTGCCGCGACAACAAGTTTTAAAATGTTGTGACCTTTTGGCTTTTCTCATTGTGTTCTTGAGTTCACTCCTACCACACCTGTGACAATTTTTTCAAGGTTATGAGGGAGGTTAGATTGAATTATTTGGAACTTGTTTCAAACTCTTGTAAGATCAAACAAATTAGGTTTCAACCACAAATTTGATGATCTAAAGAGAAATGGAAAGTAAGGGCCATGGTGATTCAGACCCAATGTTCGACGTTTATTAGAATTTGGTGATTTATGGACCGGTCCATGGAACAATCTTTTGATATAAGATAGCCTCAGGCTTTTAGAAAAACATAACCTTGCTCCAAGAATCGGCGCACCATTTTTGACAACGGTAAATCAATGGCCAAGTATGGATTTTCTTGAGTTTTATTTCGATTGCTTTGGGTTTTTTGAGTTAATTCTTGATGCATTTGATTTATTTTTCTTACTTTGAAAGCATTTTGCATGAAATTTTGGTTGGTTGCATGCATGGCCATTTCACCCACGTGCTTTTTCGGGAGACCATGCGTTTGTGAAAATGTCTAAATGGGCATATTTTACTTTTCTTTGGATTTTTGCCTTTGGTTCATGCTTGTTTGGCATGCTTATGATATTGGAAGGATTTTTTAACTTTTTAGAAAGAGTTAAAAATCCGCGCTCGAGGCTCAATGGTGGATGTAGGGGAATGGTGGGCTCATTTTCCCGCTCGATGCATGGGGCACGTGAGAGCAGTCAATTTTGGTCCGTTCTTGGACCGAATTTTCCATGCCGGTCATCACTGGAAGATCCTTTATGCTTTAGGCGAGAGATAGTGAGACACTACCAATATATTCCACCTCCGATTCGGGGAGGTGACATTAACCCCCTTAGATTTTTCAATGATCACGGGCCTTTAGGATGGTGTTAATAGAGTGCCATGGGACTGTAAGATGCATGACTTGGAGGATGAGGCCTTTCAAATTTTGGGGTGGTGGGCTTGCATTGGCCTCCGGTAGTACTGTGAGAGTCAAGCACATTTTGGAAACCTTCTGCTTTTGGGAGTGCCATAATACAGTTAAGGAGGACCAGTTGACTAGAGCCTTTATGCTTTTTGTATTTAGACTGACCCTATAGGCTAACACTAGTGACACCATCCATCTTTGGTGTTTCCTTACCTCGGAAGAGATGAACAACTTTGGGTGCTTCAACTGGGGAGGTGTCGCAATGGTAGTTCAACACCGTTGGCTGTGTGCATTGTCACAGACAGTTAGTGATCGGTGCAAAACTGCAAGTGCACAGTATCGTAGTTTTATAGTAAAATGATAAGAAGAGTATCGTCCTCAGGGATTGGTATCTTACTTTTGACAAGTACCAAAATTAAACCAATCTCGACTTTATTTAGAAAATTCACTAAATCTTTGGAATTGCAATTTAAAATAAAATCAACGCAAAGAAAATAGTAAAAATGAAAAGAGAGATATTGTTCGAAAATCAAATAAATGGGAAAGAAAAATTCTAGGAAATCGATTTCACCTAATCCCTCACTATGCTTTACTCATCTAACTAATTGAATTTAATTCTCTATGTTTGTTAGCGAATCGCTATTTCATCCAAAAGTCTCTTTCGATAGTCAATTGGACACTTTTCTTGTTCATTATTTTACACAAGAGTATGCAAATTAATAAACCAAGAAAGCAATAAGACCAATGATTTTAATACTACACAGGTTTATATAAGTCTTTCGATCTCTATATTTACCTATGCTGAAATATTCAAGATCCATCCTATAATTCCCTCTTTTGACAGCAAATCACGGGATTAAAATCATCTAATTAGTGGCCATTTAATTAGAAGCATTAAACTCAGAATAAATCAGGCAAACATGGAAAAGAATTACTTCAAATTAGCATAGAAAAGTAAGCATAGTTCGAGACTAGACTACATCGTTTTCCTAGAATAAAATAAAATTAGTTCATGCTAAAAATTAAATTTAACATAAATGAATTCACCATATTTTTTTTCGAACGGAACGGAAGCTGAATACTGAAAAATAATAGCCGCCGTCCACAGTGCGTCACTGATCAGCAACAGCCGTACAGCCGTTGGATCTGTTTCCCCTACTGAGCAGCCGCCGATCTTGACTTTCTCTTGTGCAGTCGCAAGCTTTGTCTTTTTGTTTCCTGTTTGCGCCTCTCACCGCCCTGTTATAGTTTAGCTGGTTCTCCCCCCTTGAAAGCCTGCGCCGCACACACCTCTTTAGCCAGCAGCCGCTTGTTTTCCGTTTGCGCCTCTCCCCTTTTTTAGTTTTAATTTTTCCTGCGCCTTAATGCCTTGCACCTCCGGCCCCACATCATCCCACTGCATGCTTAATTCAACGCATGGGCCACGCACGCAAGCCCATCTTCAGCCTAGCCGTTGTTTTTTTTCTTGCCTTTCAATGCAATAGGGCCCTACAACACTTCATAATGCTTAGCCGTACCACCCCTGAACCCAAACCAAGCCTGCTCTTCTCTTTGCTTCATTTTTATACATAAGACCGGGCCCACATTTGGATTTCTGCAGTTCTTCTCAAGGCTGTTTGCTTCCAAGCCGCAAGCCAATTGCTTTTCTTGTTCTTTTCTAATCAGTTTTTGCCCTGCTCAACATCGCCACGTTTGACTCTTTTATTTTCTTGCCCAACTTACGTCACTTCTAATTCAGCCCTGCTTTGCTGAATCCTTTTTTTTTTTATTCTTTTTGGGCTTTTGCTGGACGTCTTGGGTATAATTAAGGCAAATTATCATGGCGAGGACTCACGCCTAATTATCAAGTTGTCCGGCTTAAATGATCCTGGATTGAGCTGTTTCAATTTCTTCAAATCTGTAATAAAATTTAAATAATAACAATGAGGCCTAAAATCAACCAAAACAAATATAATAGACTAAATTTTAAAGTTAAGAGGTGATAAAATAGCATATATTATGCAAGTCATAAAACACCCCCAAACTTAAGACTTTGTTTGTCCTCAAACAAAAGCTAGACCCCTACTGAAAATATCTCATCACTCACCAAGCCATGATCTGAAATTAGATTTCATCACTAGCATCTTACTCTTTTAACATCAAAGACAGCAGGAAAATCAATCAAAAATTTAGCAATTTGTCAAGCAAGAGTTAAGCATTTAATTCAACCTAAAGCTAAGACCTTGAGTGTGTGAGATAGTCAATTTTAATTCCAAACCACCTGCAAACTCTGATAAAAGTAAAACAACTGAAGCCAGAGGAATTTTCTCAAAACTTAACTCCATAAGTCCAATTTTCAGAAATCCTCTCCACTAATGTAGTCAACACCAAAATTAGAGATCAAAAGGTCTTTAATTTGGTTGTAATGACAGGCCACAAGGTGAGGGCTAAGAAAGAAATGGATATGGAAATTCAAAGCAAACTGGGAAAATACTTGGCGAAAATAATACTAAAATAGAATTCCATAGGATTCAAACCAAAGCTCTTTCTCGACAATATGCTCATAATCTTTTTTTTTTCTTCTTTTCTTCAGTCATGATGGATAAATCACCTCTACATAAAAGACAAACCCAGTAAAACTACCTTTTTCTTCTCTTATTTATTTATTTTTTTTTGCTGTTCACTTTTTTTTCTTTTTTTCTTTTTACTTCACACTTTGATCAAACAGAGCAAACATAATGTGGATTCTTTCATTTGAACTAACTTTCTCACCAAAGTATCTTCTCGAAAGGTAAATTCATGGTTTTTCAGGCTTAGAATGGGCATGGATTATGTAGTTAAAAGAACAAATAAAGGTTGATGACACATAAGGCTCAAGGGGGCTAACTATGGAAATACACCATGCAATGATGGCATGATAACTAGGACGGCTGGAAAGGGTTTTTTTTTTTTGTTATGAAAAAGATGGCCTAGATCATTTCTCTAATATTTGGCATCAACTAGGATTTTGCCTCAAGGATTCATCAATGGATTCTAGAGCAAAGCAAGATTGAACTTCCCTGACCCAGTTAATTCAACTCTTTCTCTTCATAAGAAAAATGGAATAGAGAAAAAAAAACTACTATGTGCTCAATTATGTTCAAGGACAAAGATTTAAATCAAAGTACCCACAAAACTCTACCTGACATAAAAGAAATTTTTGAAAAAATTTTCTCAATCCCATCCTCAATCTAAAATTTCAGAGTCATAGAGAATTCAATCATACTCAAATGCATGCTTGGTAAGCGAATCCAACAATTCAAAATTCATAACCAACAGTCAAGAAGACAAAATAACTCTAGGAGTTTACACCCCCAAACTTAAACTAAACAATGTCCTCATTGTAAGTCAAAAGTGAGAAATATTTAAGAAATGAAAGGAACTTCCCTGGTTTCATGGTGAATCAGCCGTAATTGAAATTTTCAGCTCTTTATTCATGCTAAATAAACCTGTATCAAAATCTAAAAAAATAAAAAATTCATAAGAAAATAAATAAACAAAAAAATAAAAATAAAATAAAATAAAATAGAATAAAATAAAAGAAAGTTCTATGGGCTGCCTCGCATAAGTGCTTGTTTTAAAGTCTACAACCAGACTTTTCAATCTTCATCAATAAGGATCTCCAAGAGGAATAAATGCATAGTTCCTCTCCACTTGTTCTCCATAATAGTGCTTCAATCTCTGGCCGTTGACTCTGAATGTATTCCCTGTCTTGTCCTTCAAGTCTATTGCTCCAAAAGAAGAAACTTTGTTAATTGTATAAGGACTTGTCCATCTTGATTTTAGCTTGCCTGGGAAGAGTTTGAGTCATGAATTGAAGAGTAAAACATGCTGTCCTGGAGCAAACTCACGCCTAAGAATCTGTTTGTCATGCCACTTCTTCGTCCGTTCTTTGTAGATATTTGCATTTTCATAAGCATCATTATGGAACTCATCCATCTCATTCAATTGAAGAAGTCGCTTTTCCCCTGCTGCCTTCATGTCAAAATTAACTTCTTTACAGCCCAATAAGCTCTATGCTCCAACTCAACAAGGAGATGACATGCTTTTCCAAACACTAATCGGTAAGGAGACATCCCGATAGGTGTTTTAAAAGCTGTACGGTATGCCCACAAAGCATCATTAAGCTTCTTTGCCCAGTCCTTTCTATTGGTGTTGACCGTCTTCTCAAGGATATTCTTGATTTCTCGATTTGAAATTTCAGCTTGGCCATTAGTTTGAGGATGGTAGCCAAGTGCTATCTTATGCTTCACACCATATTTAGAAAGAAGGTTGGCAAATAGTTTGTTGCAAAAGTGGGTTCCTTCGTCACTGATAATAGCCCGTGAGTGCCAAATCTTATGAAGATATTCTTATGCAGAAATTTGAGCACTACCTTTGCATCATTTGTTGTTGCAGCAATTGCTTCCACCCATTTTGAAACATAATCAACTGCTAACAAAATATAAACACAGCCAAAAGAAGGAGGAAATGGACCCATAA